>LPNX010088970.1:39515-192179 GCA_001517045.1 Pseudotsuga menziesii | reverse complement strand
GTGACAGTGGTCCCCAGCTCTCGCTTGCCCCCAAGGACACACATAGCAGGTTGTGACTTTCCTGCGTCTTAAAGTGTGAATTAGGCGGCAACAGGGGGCTAGGAGGCTAAAAGTCAGTTTTTCAAATCTAGGGCAACCTGGAAGGAACTAGCTCAGCGTTGGGGGTGATTTGGACTGTGTGAGACCCGATCTATCAGTCTATGAAGTAAAAAATCAGAAAAAGTCAAAACCCTAGCAGGTCAAATTTTCAGTGGGGGCGCTATCCAGTTTTCAGGCTAAAAATCAGATCTAGGTCAAACCAATAGGAATTTGACCAGCATTGTAGTAGATTCAGTGATGGGGAGGCCCGATATATGAAACCCAGTAGTGGTTTGGCCAAAGATCGGATGGTTCCCGAATTTAGTATTTTTAAAGGGTTTTTTAGTATTTTAAGGATTTTAAGAAAAATGGAAGGAAAACAAGTACAATGGATTCAAATCTATTAAAGAGAAAAGAGTTACATGTTGGATCGTACTTGGAAATGCTTGTAGAAGTCTTAACAGTGATGTTCCTTACTATCCCGATCAATTCTGGAAGATCCAAGTGATTTCTATGATGGATGTAAGCTCCAAGCCACCAATGCGCCCCCTACCCTGCATGAGCAAACGTCAACAATATCAGATTTGCTAAGACAATATAAAGAAACTAAATGCTATAGGAAAGTAAAAAGAGATAATCATAGATCACAATGACACTAAGGAAAACCCCCTGATCCAAGACGAAGATAACTGAACGAGTTGAGGCCCCCCTGCAAAAATGCTCTAGCCAAAACGCCCTCCTATAAACAAGATAATGATAGCAGAAAAATATAGATCTCACATGAATTTCCACAATGCTAGGAAGCAGAAGACTATCCAATCACCATTTGAGAACATCAGATGCAAAGCAGATCCAGAAAATATCTACGAAAATATCTTTCTATTATTCAGATCCAAGAGCCAAAGACCCTTTACAAATGAGAAGCTCTCTCCTTTAAATAGAAATGAGAGAACCACAATCATAACCGAATCCTAACCACTTTCAAAATGAGTGGCTAGGATTAAAAGATAAAATATTCTAATCAATGGTTGAGATGAGCTCAACATACAATACATGGATTAATATAACCATAAAGTACCAAAGTGGACTAAATCACCCATAAAGAGGCTACCCCACTCAACAAGAAATAAATGAAGCACAAGGTGGGTCCATGGAGTGTTGACTAATTCCCTCTGGGTGTCCCCATGGCACAATAAAATAATATAATATTTTAATCCTATGACTTTGTGCCTCGAGGAAATCGTGAGCCTCCCAAAAGCTCTAGAAAATAATACAAAAATGCCCAAAAATAGGTGTGAGCCCAATCAGGTGCTGCAATTGCTGGAGAAGGTGTGGAGGACATTAATCTCATCATTATGACTCATCGCATGTCATTTCCTTGCCTCAGTAGCCCAAATCGATTTCTTCAATAGCCATTTAATCATTTTTTAATCTGCCTCGAGAAACGTGAACCTGCCAAAACAGCCTCCTAGGGTGCCTGCATTGTCAAACTGAGCCCACTAGGCTCTCTAGGATGGGGGTACTATAGTATAAACAAGTGGCTGCACCCCCTATGCCCATACAACGCCCTAGGAGATCCAACTGAAACATCTCCCTGCTCAGACATATCAACCTGTAAAGAAAAACTGCATCAGAAAGGCAGAATGAGCCTGATCATATCTGCAAGTGCCTGGAACTGGAAATAATCTGTCTCATTAGAATTAGAGAGTCCCAATCCATCTAGGGTATATACTCATACCCCTCAAAACTCTCTACCTGATCATCAACCATATCCAATAAACAATATAACCATCTGTAAATGATTAGACACCAATAATAACTCAGACTATCATCTATCTGCTGCAAGGGTTATAAGGCTAAGACATGCTCTACAACTCATTCAAGCAACAATCACAACAAGTAGCAGTCATTTCACTGGCAGTACATCAACCAATACATATATAAGGCTTTGTTTATTATTACTCAGACTAGACTTTCAGGACTATACTCACTTCATAGTTGTAGTCAATTTGCTAGTGAAGGGTGAAGGATGAAATTGACAAGGCTAAGGCAAATGATGACTTCCTACTTAACATCATGACACTTTGGATATGGAAGGGGAATACTCACTATAACGAATGCCGAACAAACAACAACACAGGGAAAGGCAGTGCCTCACAAATGGTTGAGTTGTTTAGAGAGTGCTTATTCAACTTAGGCATCATGACTACATTAAGCTTGATTCAGTTTCATTAGGATTATCAATTTTATTTCCATGGATTTTTTGGCCTATATGACCCTTTGGGACTTCACCAGTGCTTAAAAGCACAGCTAATCGCAGCTTTCATCTAAGACATATTTATATTTATAAGGTCAGCAATATTTGGATATAACATATTTTTAACCATTGCTTTTTTGGACCTTTTCTTATACCCTTCAAGGGGTAGTTTAGCATTTCATTGCTATTGCCATTTTTTACATATGTTAAGAAACAAAGTTTTAGCATTTTCATTTTTCATGGGCGCATATATAATATTTCCAATGTAGGTAGTACATGAGCTTTTAGTTTTAGGCAACAACATCTCAAGTGACCAGGGGGAGTTCTGCACAGTGCCAAACATCGGGACAATTGACAAGAATGATTTAGGCATACAATCCAACTCACCGAAGGCAAGTTCTGTCACCAACTCAGAGCCGAGACACAATATAAATAGGGAGGCTTGTCCAACAAAGGTTCTAGCGCGGGAAAAGGTCCTCCATGCCATAATTCAAGAAGTCAGTCGGGTTGAAAACTAAATTGGATGGTAATGGATGGGTGGAGACAGTGAAAGATGAAGCCAACACTAGCAAGCCAAAAGAATGGTGGGAATGACTACCTCTATTCTCCCTAAAGAGGGTAAAACCAATGAGTATAGATCAAGAACTTCCAAGTCTAAGTAGGGACATCAATATAGAATACAAATACAATCCAAGTCCATATAATTATGACCGCCGGATCAAGACACTACATGTTAATATATGTCACAAAGATGAGTAGAAGAGCAATGATAACCATAACACAATATAATAAAAACTGAGTCATAATCATGCACATAATCCATCTGAAACATCATCTGTCCAATGAGAAAGCACTGATATAAAACTGGGCATCAATAACAGCTCTGTAATGACTAAATGGCTACATCGGTCCTCAGATCTGAGAATCCTGAGACTCAGGCCTGACATGGGAGAGTACAATAGTCCACCAATACAATAATGATCCTTCAAAACTGCTTATCTCAGCATCTCATATGTAAGAGATCTGGCTGAAAAATGTATTGTCTAAAAAATAGAATATGGCAGCCTGGCTACTATATATGTGATAACATCTGGCTCCAGCTGGGACAGGTGCTTTGTTGAAAAGAGTGCTTGAGAGCCTCACAATCTCTGGTCCTCGTACTCTACTTCTCCCATCCTCGATCAATCCATCTAGCTTTGCAACCGCTACCAAAAATGTCATTGACTACCTGCAGCATGTCCAACGCTATACCAAACTCATAGACCGATCGTCAGAATGATATGTGGATAATATATAAATACTGAAAATAAAGATGCATGAAACTCAAAAGCAAAAAATAAATCTAATCTATAACCATAACTTTTGAAAAAAGTTTGATTTTTCTTTTTATTTTGCAGAAATCAAAACTACACTAAAAGCTTCGAAAGTGAGCTTCAAGCAAAGATGCAAGGTTCTATACTACTACCGAGAAAATGCTTATTCATGTCCTACCTACTCTAACCTAACCAATTAGGCAAGTGCTAAGTAAAATGATAGATCCAATGTAACCACTTGCTAAAATGATCGATTTTTCTTTCTTTACAGTTAATGACCCAACAAGCTAGAGATGGTTTAGAAGCAATGTATATGAGAATTGAAACCATTCTAACTTCTTGCTTGAAATTCAAAGAAAGATCTAGAATGACATCATGCCAAGGATGAAATTGACTATTTAGAAACTCATCCATCAAGATACTGATAGGATCATAAAAGGTATATGAGTTCGTACTTGATGGAAAAAGGCAACATGACTCATGACTCAACTACTCCAAACATTTCTTTGTTTTCTCCTCTACCTTACTAGGACATTCAATTCTATTCAATTCAGAAGAGATGGAAAAATCAAATGGGGACAAGTTGTAATGTAATGAAACTGTGAATGAGATCAAGCACATTTGTTGCTTAAAAATGGAGAAAAGATGAAATTGATCTTTATACACCTTCTCAAACCACCCATACGAAAGATTTATAAATTGAAAAATATTACTCATTACGGATGACCAAGAAGAGAAATGAAGTGTATTTTCTTCAATTATGTGACCATGCTCAGACTCTTGAATAAAATTTTCAGAAATCACAGCTTGATTAGAACACAAACCTATACAAGAAGACTTGAAGAGTTGGGACGGGAGGGTGGATTGAAAATTTTCTCCCAGACTTGGAATAATTGATCTCAGAATTTGATGAGAGGAAAGAGAATTTAAATTAATTCCAGGAGTGATTTCAAGATTCGAAAGAAGGGCAGTATCCACACACTGAGCCAACATATTTTGATTAAGGATTGGATGAAGAATTCTATTGATACTATCAGGACAAGGCTCTTCATTGCAATGTTCTTGGTCAAGTTCACTTATAACTGTGTCATCATGTGATTGTTCTTCTTTAAGCTCTAGATAAGGAAAAACATCAATAAGCTTGGTTTTAGTTTCCCTATCACTCTTACAGGCATGCTCTTCAATCACAATATGACCATAAGATTGCTCTTTATTAATTTCAACCTCTTCTTCTTCTGCAGTGATATGATCAAGGTCTAAATCTAGATTCGGATAGGTTGGACACTGACTCAAATTATCATCAATTAAGCAATGACTATGGAGTTGCTCCTTTAAAAGCTCTTGAATGACCTCACCAATGGAAGGCTCAACTACAGATGTTTCTTGATAGTGATCATTTTGTTCTCCTTTATTTGTTCCTTCCTGAGCTAATGATGACAAGATTTTAATAAGTTCCCCTTCTATATCAATATCAAGGTCATAATCTTGAAAGATCGAGATTTGACCATCGTCACTCTCTTGCATGGAAGAGTAATTCAAAGGCATGTCCACTATTGGATCGGGAGAGGAAGAATCAGTTTGATGAGGAAAATCGTCAGTTATCTCATTATGGTTATCCTGATCATCTTCATCAGATTTATCCTCAACAACACCATCATTATTTGGGTGTATGGATTCATCGATGCTTTCACCCCATTCTTTTCTTAATAAATCAGTAAACATGTCGTATCCGGTGATGGATCTTGGTGCTAACGTGTATTACCAATAATCAGCGTTACCTCCTAAGGATTCACAAAGGGCTCGCATATAGACATCTTCATGTTCTGCGCCCATGGATTCCATATAACACCAACAAGCATCCAAGTGGCTTTCAACTGATTCGGTTGAATTTGCAAAGAAACGAGGCAACCCTTTAATGTATCTTTTTGGCATAGGATGAGGTGCCTCATAGATTTTAGAGAAGTCCAAATGAGATAGAAGTTTCCTTTTAAGCTTGGTTGGATTTTCCTTGATTTCCTTGAAAAATTGGACGAATAAATTCGAGTTCATTGTGATTTATGAGATGTTCTAGGAACTTAAGATTAATACGTTGGGTACGGTCCTAAGTGGAGTCGCCAGGTGAACCACACAAGTAATTCACCAAAACAAGATATGTCGTAAAAATGTCGAAACAGGGTAGGCCTCAAAATGGCGCCAAAATGTTGGAAAAGAGAACGGGAGTATAGCTTGAGGAAAAATGTCAAACCAGGGTAGGCCTCTACCTCCCTAGCAACGACGCCAAAATGTTGGCAAAGAGAATGGGAGTATGGCTTGAGAAAAAATGCCGAACCAGGGTAGGCCTCTACCTCCCCGCCAACAACGCCAAAATGTTATCACCCACCTTGTAGTTGCCTATGTGAGGTAGATCCAGGATGGATGGTAGAGGGGCAAGCAACTAAGGAGGTGGAACCAAGACTGCCTAGACTCCCAATTGGTTGGTTGTCACACCAATCAAGGCAGTCTTCGCTTTATGTCATCTAAGTCCAAGACAACAACAGGGGAGACCCAGATCTACTCTCGACAGGAGAGATCAGACCTAGACACCAGAACAGATCAAATGTGGCTTTGAAGTACGTAAGGTGTTAGGTAAATGGAAACCCTAGCTCTAGGTTTTAGGTACCAAGGAGATGGAGTCGGTGGAAGATATGAAGGCATCTGGTAACCTGAGTTATCAAGGCATGGTCAACTTTCGGGAAAAAGAGGTCAGGAAGGCCTAGTGCTATGCTTGGAGATCAGTGCTTGTTCAGCCTTGGGTAATGGAGTCAGTATCAGCACAACATTTCAGTGAACCCACCTGGGATATGCCCTGATCTATGGACCCCAAAAAGGATATGGCACGGAAAATTCAGGTTATAAGGAAATCAACAGTAGGAGGGCTAGCGCTTGGGTTTGGAGAGGCGGATCTGCAGATCTAGAGCCCCCAGGAGACTATTAGCTCAGTGTTGGGGTGGAAATGAGATCAGGATGAACTGATCTACAAACCCAAATCAGAAAATTTCAGGAAAAATCAGATCTAGAAAAGTCAAAATCTGATGAGGGGGGCTAGGAGGCCGAAAGTCAGTTTTTCAGACCTAGGGCAACCTGGAAGGAACTAGCTCAGCTTTGGGGGTGATTTGGATTGTGTGAGACCCGATCTATCAGTTTATGAAGTCAGAAATCAGAAAAAGTCAAAACCCTAGCAGGTCAAATTTTCAGTGGGGGCGCTATGCAGTTTTCAGGCTAAAAATCAGATCTAGGTCAAACCAGTAGGAATTTGACCAGTGTTGCAGTAGATTCAGTGATGAGGAGGCCCGATCTATGAAACCCAGCAGTGGTTTGGCCAAAGATCGAACGGTTCTCGGATTTAGTATTTTTTAAGGGTTTTCTAGTATTTTAAGGATTTTAAGAAAAATGGAAGGAAAACAGGTACAATCGATTCAGATCTGTTAAAGAGAAGAGAGTTACCTGTTGGATCATACTTGGAAATGCTTGTAGAAGTCTTAACAGTGATGATCCTTGCTATCGCGATCAATTCTGGAAGATTCAAGTGATTTCTATGACGGATGTAAGCTCCAAGCCACCAATGCGCCCCCTACCCTGCATGAGCAAACGCCAACAAAATAAGATTTGCTAAGACAAGATAAAAAAACTAAATGCTATAGGAAAGTAAAAAGAAGTAATCATAGATCATAATGACACTATTGAAAACCCCCTGATCCAAGACAAAGATAACTGAACGAGTTGAGGTCCCCCTGCAAAAACACTCTAGCCAAAACGCCCTCCTGTAGACAAGACAATGATAGCGGAAAAATATAGATCTCACATGAATTTCTACAATGCTAGGAAGTAGAAGACTATCCAATCACCATTTGAGAACATCAGATGCAAAGCAGATCTAGAAAATATCAACGGAAAAATATTTCTATTATTAAGATCCAAGAGCCAAAGACCCTTTACAAATGCGAAGCTCTCTCCTTAAAATAGAAATGAGAGAACCACAATCATAACCGAATCCTAACAACTTTCAAAATGAGTGGCTAGGATTAAAAGATAAAATATTGTAATCAATGGTTGAGATAAGCTCAACATACAATACATGGATCAATATAACCATAAAGTACCAATGTGGACTAAATCATCCATAAAGAGGGTACCCCACTCAACAAGAAATAAATTAAGCACATGGTGGGTCCATGGAGTGTTGACTAACTCCCTCTGGGTGTCCCCATGGCACAATAAAATAATATAATATTTTAATCCTTTGACTGTGTGCCTCCTTGAGGAAATCGTGAGCCTCCCAAAAGCTCCAGAAAATAATACAAAAATGCCCAAAAATAGGTGTGGGCCCAATCAGGTGCTGCAATTGCAGTAGAAGGTGTGGAGGACATCACTCTCATCATTATAACTCATCCCATGTCATTTCCTTGCCTCAGTAGCCCAAATCGATTTCTTCAATAGCCATTTAATCATTTTTTAATTTGCCTCGAGAAACGTGAACCTGCCAAAACAGCCTCCTAGGGTGCCTGCGTTGTCAAACTGAGCCCACCAAGCTCTCTAGGATGGGGGTGCTATGGTACCAACAAGTGGCTGCACCCCCTATGCCCATACAACGCCCTAGGAGATCCAACTGAAACATCTCCCTGCTCAGACATATCAACCTGTGAAGAAAAACTGCATCAGAAAGGCAGAATGAGCCCGATCATATCTGCAAGTGCCCGAAACTAGAAACAATCTGTCTCATTAGACTCAGAGAGTCCCAATCCATCTAGGGTATATACTCATACCCCTCACAGCTCTCTACCTGATCATCAACCATATCCAATAAACAATATAACCATCTGTAAATGATTAGACACAAATAATAACTCAGACTATCATCCATCTGCTGCAAGCGTTATAAGGCTAAGACATTCTCTACAACTCATTCAAGCAACAATCACAACAAGTAGCAGTCATTTCACTGGCGGTACATCAACCGATACATATATAAGGCTTTATTTATTATTACTCAAACTAGACTTTCACGACTATACTCACTTTATAGTTGTAGTCAATTTACTAGTTAAAGGTGAAGGATGACATTGACAAGGCTAAGGCAAAGGATGAATTCTTACTTAACATCATGACACTTTGCATATGGAAGGGGAATACTCACTATAACCAATGCCGGACAAACAACAACATAGGGAAAGGCAGTGCCTCACAAATAGTTGAGTTGTTTAGAGAGTACTTATTCAACTTAGGCATCATGACTACATCAAGCTTGATCCAGTTTCATTAGGATCATCAACTTTATTTCCATGGCCTTTTTGGCCTATATGATCCTTTGGGACTTCACCAGTGCTTAAAAGCACAGCTAATCGCAGCTTTCATCTGGGACATATTTATATTTATAAGGTCAGCAATGTTTGGATATAGCATATTTTTAACCATTGCTTTTTTGGACCTTTTCTTATACCCTTCAAGGGGTATTTTAGCATTTCATTGCTCTTGCCCTTTTTTACATATGTTAAGAAACACAGTTTTAGCATTTTCATTTTCCATGGGCGTATATATAATATTTTCAATGCAGGTAGTACATGAGCTTTCAGTTTTAGCCAACAGCATCTCAAGTGACCAGGGGGAGTTTTGCACAGTGCCAAACATTGGGACAACCGACAAGAATGATTTAGGCATACAATCCAACTCACCAAAGGCAAGTTCTGTCACCAACTCAGATCCTAAACACAATATAAACAGGGAGGCTTGTCCAACAAAGGTTCTAGCAAGGGAAAAGGTCCTCCATGCCATAAGTCAAGAAGTCAGTCGGGTTGAAAACTAAACTGGAAGGTAATGGATGGGTGGAGACAGTGAAAGATGAAACCAACACTAGCAATCTAAAACAATGGTGGGAATGAGTACCTCTATTCTCCCTAAGGAAGGTAAAACCAATGAGTATAGATCGAGAACTTCCAAGTCTAAGTAGGGACATCAATATATAATACAAATACAATCCAAGTCCATATAATTATGACCGCCAGATCAAGACACTACATCTTAATATATATCACAAAGATGAGTATAAGAGCAATGATAACCTTAACACAATATAATAAAAGATGAGTCATAATCATGCACATAATCCATCTGAAACATCATCTATCCAATGAGAAAGCACTGATATAAAACTGGGCATCATTAACTGCTCTATAATGACTAAATGGCTACATCCTTCCTTAGATCTGAGTGTCCTGAGACTCAGTCTTGACATGGAAGAGTACAATAGTCCACCAATATAATAACGATCCGTCAAAACTGCTCATCTCAGTATCTCATATGTAAGAGATCTGGTTGAAAAATGTATTGTCTAAAAAATAGAATATGGTAGCCTGGCTACTATATATGTGATAACACAACTCAATACAAGTAAGGCCAACAATCTTTAGATAGAACTTTTAGGAACCATTGCTTTTTGGGCCTTTGATTTTCCATAGCCTTGGTCCACGTATTTTTTATGCGGACTTTTATCATTTTAGGCTTTGCATTCATGTATGTTGAAAAACACTACTTTTCATGAATATTTAAGATATTTCATTGCAACATTTTTTCAGAGCCAAATTCATTAGGCTAGCATTTCATTCATGTATGTTGAAAAACACTACTTTTCATAAATGGGCTTTTCATAGATATTCATTTCATTTCCAGATACATTGTATTGATGGCAACGCTACTTGTTTCAGGTATGCAAACACATCCTAGGCAACTCAGAGTCGAGACACAAATAAACAGGGAGGTTTGTCCAACAAAGGCTCTAGCGGGGAAAGGTCCTCCATGCCACAAGTCAAGTAGTAAGTCGGGTTAAAACACAACTGCAAGATAATGGATGGGTGGAGACAATGAATAATGAAACCAACACTAGCAAGCCAAAGTATGGTGGGAATGACTACCTCTATTCTCCCTGAGGAGGGTAAAACCAATGAGTATGGATCAAGAACTTCCACGTCTGAGTAGGGACATCAATACATAATATAAATACATCCAAATCCACATATTTATATGACCGTCAGATCATGACACTAAATGCTAATACATGTCACAAATATGAGTATAAGAGCAATGATAACCATAACACAATATAATATAAACTGAGTCGTAACCATGCAAGTAATCCATCTAAATCATCATCTGTCCGATGAGAAAACACTGATACAAATCTGGGCATCACAATTTGCTTTGCAAATGACTAGATGACTACATCAGTCCTCAAATATGAGTTTCCTGAGACTCAGTCCTAGCATGGGAGAGTACTATAGTCCACTAGTAACATAATGATCCATCAAAACTGCTCATCTCAACATCTCATATGTAGGAGATTTGGTTGAAAAAATGTACTAAATCTGAAAAATAAAATATGGTAGCTCGGCTACTATATATGTGACAACATCTGGTTCCAGTTGGGACAAGTGCTCTGCTAAAAAAGAGCGCTTGAGAACCTCAGAATCTCTGGTCCTCGCACTCTGCTTCTCGCATCCTCGGTCCATCACTCTAGCTCTGCAACTGCTACCAAAAAATACCTGCAACATGTCCAGAGCTATACCAAACTCACAGATTGATCGTCAAAACAATATGTGGATAAAAGCACTGAAACTGAAAAGCAAAAAATAAATCTAATCTATAACCATAACTTTTAAGAAAAGTTTGATTTTTTATTGTGCAGGAGAAAAGAAATAGAACTCAAAACTATCCTAAGAGCTTCAAAAAAAGATGCAAGATTCTAAGCTACACTACTGCCGGGAAAGGCTTATTCAGGTCCTACCTACTCTAACCTACCCAATTAGGCAAGTGCTAAGTAAAATGATAGATCCAATGTAACCACTTGCTAAAATGATCGACTGTTCTTTCTCTCCAGTTAATGACCCAACAAGCCAGAGATGGTTTAGAAGCAATGTATATGAGAATTGAAACCATTCTAACTTGTTGTTTGAAATTCAAAGAAAGATCTAGAATGACATCATGCCAAGAATGTAATTGACTTTTTAGAAACTCATCCATCAAGATACTGATAGGATCATAAAAGGTATGTGAATTCACACTTGACGAAAGAAGGCAATATGACTCATGATTCAACCACTCCAAACAGTTCTTTGTTTTCTCCTCTACCTTACTAGGACATTCAATTCTATTTACTCCAGAAGAAATGGGAGAATCAAATGGAGAGAAGTTGTAATGTAATAAAACTATGAATGAGATCAAGCCCATTTGTCATTTAAAAATGGAGAAAAGATGAAATTGATGTTTATACACCTTCTCCAGCCATCTATAATACAGATTTATAAATTGAAAAAATTTATTCATTGTGGATGACTGAGAAGCGACATGAAGTGTCTTTTCCCCAATTATGTGATAATGCTTAAACTCCTGATTCAAAATTTCGAAAGTAACAACTTGATTAAAAGACAAACCCATACAAGAAGACTTAAAAAATTGGGACGAGAGGTTGGATTGAAAATTTTCTCCCAGACTTGGAATAATTGATCTCAGAATTTGATGAGAGGGAAAATATTTCAATTTAATTCTATGAATGATTTCAAGATTCGAAACAAGAGCAGTACCTAACATATCATGATTAAGGATTAGATGAAGAATTCTATCGATGCTGTTAGGACAAGGACCCTCATTGCAACGTTCTCGATCAAGTTCACTTACAACCGTATCATCATGTGATTGTTCTTCTTTAATCTCTAGATAAGGACAAACATCAATTAGTTCAGTTTCAGTTTCCCTATCACCCTTACAAGTGTGCTCTTTGTTGTCTGCTGATTGCACACTAGCAGCAGACATCTTCCGAAAGCTGTTGTTATCACATATATGGTAGCCAGCCTACCATATTCTATTTTTCAGACACGGTACAATTTTCAGCCAGATCTCTTACATATGAGATGCTGAGATGAGCAGTTTTGATGGATCATTATTGTATTAGTGGACTATTGTACTCTCCCATGTCAGGACTGAGTCTTAGGACACTCAAATTTGAGGACTGATGTAGCCATTTAGTCATTACAGAGCAGTCATTGATGCCCAGTTTTATATTAGTTCTTTCTCATTGGACAGATGGTGTCTCCGATGGATTATATTGCATGATTATGACTCAGCTTTTTATATTGTGTTATGGTTATTATTGCTCTTATACTGATTTTTGTGACATGTATTAACTTGTGGTATCATGATCTGGCAGTCATAATTATATGGATTGGAATGTATTTTCTACTATGTATTGATGTCCCTACTTAGACTTGGAAGTTCCTGATCTATACTCATTGGTTTTACCCTCCTTAGGGAGAATAGAGGTAGTCATTCCCACCATTGTTTTGGTTTGCTAGTGTTGGCTACATCATTCATTGTCTCCACCCATTCATTACCTTTCAGTTTAGTTTTCAACCTGACTGACTTCTTGACTTATGGCACGGAGGACCCTTTTCCCCACTAGAACTTTTGTTGGACAAACCTCCCTATTTATTTTGTGTCTCGGCTCTGAGTTGGTGACAAAACTTGCCTTTGGTGAGTTGGATTGTATGCCTAAATCATTCTGGTTGGTTGTCCCAATGTTTGGCACTGTGCAAAACTCCCCTAGTCACTTGAGATGTTGTTGGCTAAAACTGAAAGCTCATGTACTACCTGTATTGAAAATTTTGAATATGCGCCCATGGAAAATGAAAATTATAAAACTGTGTTTCTTAACATATGTAAAGAGGCAAGAGCAATGAAATGCTAAAATACTCTGTGAAGAGTATAAGAAAAGGTCCAAAAAAGGCAATGGTTAAAAATATGCTATATCCAAATATTGATGACCTTATAAAAAATAAATGTCCCAGATGAAAGCTGCGATTAGCTGTGCTTTTAAGCACTGGTGAATTCCCAAAGGGTCATATAGGCCAAAAAAGCCATGAAATAAAATGATGATCCTAGTGAACTTGGATCAAGCTTGATGTAGTCATGATGCCTAAGTTGAATAAGCACCCTCTAAACAACTCAACCATTTGTGAGACACTGCCATTCCTTGTGTTGTTGTTTGTCCGACATTGGTTATAGTGAGTATTCCCTTTCCATATCCAAAGTGTCATGATGTTAAGTAGAAAGTCATCCTTTTCCTTAGCCTTTTCAATCTCATCCTTCGCCCTTCACTAACAAATTGACTACAACTATGAAGTGAGTATAGTCCTGAAAGTCTAGTCTGAGTAATAATAAATAAAGCCTTATATATGTATTTGTTGATGTACTGCCAGTGAAATGAATGCTACCTGTTGTGATTGTTGCTTGAATGAGTTATAGAGCATGTCTTAGCCTTTTAACACTTACAGCAGATGGATGATAGTTTGAGATATTATTGGTGTTTGATCATTTACAGATGGTTATATTGTTTATTGGATATGATTGATGATCAGATAGAGACCTGTGAGAGGTATAAGTATACACCTTAGATGGATTTGGACTCTCTGAGTCTAATTAGACAATTTATTTCTAGTTTCGTGCACTTGCAGATATGATCAGGCTCATTTTTCCTTTCTAATGCAGTTTTTCTTCACAGGTTGATATGTCTGAGCAGGGAGATGTTTTAGTTGGATCTCTTAGGGCGTTTTATGGGCATAGGGGGTGTAGCCACTTGTTTGTACCATAGTACCCCCATCCCAGAGAGCTTGGTGGGCTCAGTTTAACAACGCAGAAAACCTAGTAGGCTATTTTGGCAGGATCACGTTTCCCGAGGCAGATTAAAAAATGATTAAATGGCTATTGAAGAAATCGATTTGGGCTACTAAGGCAAGGAAATGACATGGGATGAGTCACAATGATGAGAGTGATGTCCTCCACACCTTCCCCAGCAGTTGCAACACCTGATTGAGCCCACACCTATTTTTGAGCATTTTTATATTATTTTCTGGAGCTTTTGGGAGGCTCACGATTTCCTCAAGGAAGCACAAAGTCAAAGAATTAAATTATTATATTATTTTATTGTGCCATGGGGACACCCAGAGGGAATTAGTCAAACACTCCTTGGACCCACCATGTGCTTCATTTATTTCTTGTTGAGTGGGTTACCCTCTTTATGGGTGATTTAGTCCACTTTGGTACTTTATGGTTATATTGATCCATGTATTGTATGTTGAGCTCATCTCAACATTGATTAGAACATTTTATATTTTAATCTTGGCCACTCATTTTGAAAGTGGTTAGGATTCGGTTATGATTGCGGTTCCCTTATTTCTATTTAAATGAGAGAGCTTCTCATTTGTAAGGGGTCTTTGGCTCTTGGATCTGAATAATAGAAAGATTTTTTTGTGGATATTTTCGAGATCTGCTTTGCATCTGATGTTCTCAAATGGTGATTGGATAGTCTTCTGCTTCCTAGCATTGTGCAAAATTCTTGTGAGATCTATATTTTTCTGCTGTCATTGTTTTGCCTACAGGAGGACATTTTGGCTGGAGCGTTTTTGCAGGGGGACCTCAACTCGCTCGGTTTTCTTCGTCTTGGATCAAGGGGTTTTCATTAGTTTCATTGTGATCTATGATTATTTCGTTTTAGTTTCTTGTAGCATTTGGTTTCTTTATCTTGTATTGGAAAATATGATATTGTTGACGTTTGCTCATGCAGGATAGGGGGCGCATTGGTGGCTTGTGGCTTACATCCTTCATAGAAATCATTTGGATCTTCCAGAATTGATCGGGATAGCAAGGATCATCACTGTTAAAGATTTTTACAAGCATTTCTAGGTAAGATCTAACAGATAAGTCTCTTCTGTTTAGATCTTTATCCTTTGTACCTTGCTTTAATTCAATTTTTCTGAAAACTCCAAAAATACTAAAAACCCTAAAAAGCAATAAATCTGTTAATCGTCAGATCTTTGGCCAAACCACTTCTGGATTTCATAGATCGGGCCTCCCCTTCACTAAATCTACTGCAACGCTGGTCAAATTCCTGCTGGTTTGACCTAGATTTGATTTTTAGCCAGAAAATTGCATAAACCCCCATTGAAAATTTGACCTGAAAGGGTTTTGAGTTTTTCTGATCTCTGACTTCACAGACGGATAGATTGGGTCCCACACAGTCCAAATCACCCTCAATGTTGTCCAGATTCATGGCAGTTTGACCTAGATCTGAGTTTTTGACTGAAACAACCTTAATGCCTTCACTAAAAACTAGACTTTTCGAGAATTGACTTTTTTTTGAAATCTGTCAGGCTAGGTTGATAGATCAGGGCTTGAGCACTCTAGAACACCCCCAACGCTGAGCTAGTTCCTTCCAGGTTGTCCTAGATCTGAAAAACTGGTTTTCACCCCCTAGCCACCCTCATCAGATTTTGACTTTTCCAGATTTGATCTTTACTAAAATTTTCTAACTTGGGTTTGTAGATCAGGCTACCTTGATTTCATTTCCCCTTCAAGGCTGAGTTGATAGCTTCCTGGTGACTCTAAAGCTGCAAATTTGCCTCTCCAAACCCTAGCGCTAGCCCTCCATTGAGCTGGTTTTCCTGTAACCTGAATTTTTCGAGCCAAATCCTTTTCTGGGTCCATAGATCAGGGTATATCCTAGGTGGGTTCACTGAAATGTTGTGTTGATACTGAATCCATCGCCCAATGCATGAAAGGCACTGATCTCCTATCTCTAGCACTAGCTTTAAATTGACCTTACTCTCGTTCTCTTTGCCAACATTCCTTGATAATTCAAGTTACCTGATACTTTCATATCTTTCACTGAGTTTGTCTCCTTGGTACTAGACAGTCCCAACTCTGTCCTTGCTCATCTGCCACAGTTACGTTTCCCAAGACAGTGGTCATCTCCATCAGTTGCTAGTACCTAAACCCTATAGCTAGGGTTTCCATTTACCTTACACCTTACGTACCTCAAAGGCACATTTGATCTGTTCTGGTGTCTAGGTCTGATATCTCCTGTCGAGAGTAGATCTGGGCCTCCTCCGTTGTTGTCTTGGACTTAGATAACATAAAGTGAAGGCTGCCTTGATTGGCGTGACAACTATCCATTTGGGAGTCTAGGCAGTCTTGGTTCCACCCCCTTAGTTGCTTGCCCCTCTACCATCCATCCTGGATCCACCTCACACAGGAAACTACAAGGTTGGTGATAACAGCTGTCTCCTCACTTGAGAAAGTGGGAGAGGTGTGACCTTGGGGGCAAGCACAAAGCCAGAAACTGTCACCTACTCCTAGCTCCTCCGTTTAGGCTAACTCCTAACAAAGCCAAGGGGGGTGGTCCCTAACAAAGAGTTTCTAAGGATCAATGTGTTTAAGTAAGTTTTATGAAAGTGATGTAGATGGGCGTTGTTTAGGAGTTTGTTATGATGAATGAAGATTACAATTTGATCAACTGAGAAGTAAATATAAGACAAAAAGCAATCCACGTTGCTATCACCAGATTAAAAGATGAACAATATAATGAGAGCTCATGAAATAAACCAGCATTCACAGATAATGATCTTGTTTGAGAAAAAACAAAGGACAAATGGCCTAGATTAAATAATGATGCATGAAAAAACAAACTAGTGCCTTATGGAGTCAAACGTCTGAGATGCTTGAAAACATTGAAAGTACAAGTCTCTTAATAGTGCTAGTGAATGTGTTTTGCGATTGCTCTTGGTTTATTTTAAATATTTTTAATGGTCTTGTTTATTATGGCTTGTGAAAGGTATCAAAGACCAATTGGGAAAGCGTTTGAAGTTATTCCGTTCTAGACATGTTGGCCCGTCCAGTATCCCATGCTGGTATCCGGTGGATTGACCTACTAGCCGAGAATCTAAGACAACGGGGAGTTTCGCTGCCCTTATTGAGAATTGACTTTGAATGCTTTCGACAACGTCGGTACATTGGTTATGGGGTAAAATTTTATTATGTTGTTATTTGCGAGATTAACAAGTCCGTTCACCGTTTTGAGTACAAGCCCAACTATGAAAGTCGACAGAGAATACTAGGTGAGGGATAGCAACGAAGTAAATTAATTAAATGGAAATGTGAGTTGTAAATTTTATTAGAAAAGCAATTAAACCCTCCGACAGAGAGACCTCCTGACTTTGTCTTTTGACAAAAGTTCAAGAGTCTTAGTTATTCTATATGTCTAAATGCAAGGATGATGCAAACATACTATTATGTTCTCCGACAGAGAGTGCTCTTGACTTGGATTTCGGTAAGTTCAAGAGACTTAGAATTAAGTTAATAAATTAAAGAGCAAAAGTGCATGAAATAAATGAAAACAAAGAAACCCTTCGACAGAGAGCACTCTTGATCCACCTGACGATGAGATTCAAGAGATTTTAATTCTTTTTTACTTTTTGCAATAAAGTTAAACAAAACAAGAATCTTTTTCTTTTTTTTTTTACTTTTATCAAAACAAAAACAAACTTTTCAGAAATTGAAACTAACTTTTCCTAATCTATTCTAAGCAATTATTCTACAAGCCAAAAGACAAAGAAATTGCAAACATAAAAAGTGGACGATATAGGCTTCCCCCAAATGGGGGAAGAGGGGTGTGGGAACCTTAATCCCACTTGCTCTTTATTGACTTTTTTTACAATGTTTTTTGATGTTTTTTTCCTCTTCCTGAAGGAGCAAAGTGAGAAAGAGAAAGAGAGAAGAGGGAGGTGTTTTTGTCTTTTTCGCTCTTTGCTTGTTCCTTTGCTTGCTTATGGCCTTTGGGCTCTTTTGACTTCCCTGAAAACAAGAGCTTTGAACACTAACTTGTTATATGTTGGTCCAATAATAAAACAAAAATAGATCTATAAACTAATTCTAAAAGGAACTAAACTTCTGCAATGAAAATGGAGGAAAGCAGATAGAAGAAGCTACGAAATGGAGGAGAAAAAAGGCAAAAAGAAGGCTGCAAACAAAGGTAAAAATAGGGCTGCAAACAAGGGTGAAGAAGGTTGCAAACAAAGGCCAAAAGAGGGCTGCAAACAAGGGTGAAGAAGGGTTGCAAACAAGGGTGAAGAAGGTTGCAAACTAAAGTGAAAGAGGGCTGCAAAAGAGGTGAAGAAAGAGGCTGCGAAAAGAGAGAAAGGAGACTGCAAACTAGCAAAGAGGACAGCCAACAAGGGCATACGGTTTGGTGAAAAGTATGTAGCTTGAAATCCAAACCTTGCCTAACAAAAAGAAATCAGATTTTTTACTTCAAAAGATGAATAAAAGTAGGGAAGAAACGGTTAAACCTGTGGATCTTTAAAAGACACTTGGATCTCATATAGCAAGTAATTACTGGAAATTTGCACTTGACTCCAAGAGAGGAAGATGCAGTTGAGCTCAAACTTCTTCTTGGTAGGATGAAATGATCTGCAAAACAACAACTCATAGACTTGCCAAACAAAGGATTAGATTATGTGTTGTTCACAAATTGAAATAAAAAAGCAGCATGAAATATAACTGAATAAAACAATGCTCTTTTTTGATCTCTAAAAGTAAATCAATAAACAGATAACTTGAAAACTACAAATGCATGTTCTTATGTGCTTGAAAAAACCTTCTAAAGCATAGATTCTGTTATCCACTAATTTTGCACATAGTTGGGTTACCTGAGGAGCCCTCGGTTAACAGACTTGTTCAAAGTCTGATTCCAGTGTATCAGTTGATCGGTCTTCATGTCTAGCCAATATTGGCTAGCCAATTTTTCATTTGAATAATTTTGACCATGGCCCCCGCGGGGTTTGTAATAAAATGTGCTAGTAGGGTATTTTTGAGTGGTTCGGTCTCCTGAGACGTAGAATCTCAAATAAGGTATCCCAGGGAGTTTTTTTCCCTTGACAATTATGCTTTGCCTATAGCCAAGTATAATTGACGAGGTTTTCTCCCGCTTCCTCCAAAGCTGGAATGCCCAATGTTGAATTCTGGGCCTTGGGGGATTATTAGAGCCCAACTGAGTGTTATAAACCTACTAGACATTGTTTAAGTAGAGCATAGTCATGTCCTAAGTCATCTGGACAAATAAAAAAAATTCGAAAAAATCTTTTTCGAACGGAGAAAAATTATTTTTTAAATTTTTAAATTTTTTAATTTTCCGTAATTTTTTTAATTAATTTTTCCATAAATTAAATGAAAAAATCCCGTTTGTAATAAGTCGGTCATCCGGACCCCGAATTCAGTGATTGAAGGCTCTAACCTTAAGCCAAAAATCATTCTTGATTGGCCAGCCAATCAGATCCAACTTTCAGATCATCAATCAGACACATAACGCTCATTTTCGAGGAAAAAAATGATTATTTTGGAGAAAATTAAAACTCTCCAAATTAATCCAAATTCAGCAAAATAAAAGGCTAAATGACATCTCAATGGGCATTTATGATGATTGGAGTTATCATAACTCAGCTTCAATCAACATTCAGTGAGCAATAAAGTTATAATCAGTTAACGGATTTGTCATCTCCAGCTAAACTCCCGAATTGGATGAGATGGAGAGCACTCATTGGTTTGATGATTTGATCGAGGTAAACACTGAAGATAACAGCATCAGTGGCCTCTCTAGACCTAGCAATGGCTCCTCCATACCTAAGTTGTGTCCAGTTCGGTTAGGTCTGGGCTCTTAGTTATGTGACCGAGTCGGTCAGGTTATGTGATTTGGTTTTAGGGTGTTAGCTTGATCTCATTGTATAAATAGAGGCTCCTTTAGCTCTATTCGGATGGAATTTTTAGCAGAGTTACTTTGCGAAAATTGTATCAAGCATTTGCTTTAATTTGTTAATAAAGATCAGACTTTCGAGGTTTATGAGCTCTTGGATGTGGTAGTTTTTTGCAATTGGTTGAGGTGATATTGTCTCTAACCCCTATTTTCTTTGATGCTTATGTGAGATTAATTTGTTTATTTATTAGCTCAAAAGGGCCATTGTTGACACAGTAGAACAAGCATTTGTAGTCAATGTTATCGAAACCGGACCGGTTTTGAAAAAACCGGCCGGTTGGACCGGTTTACACAAAACACCGGCTCGAATGGCATGTCTGAACCGTTTTTCACCGGTTTTGCTCTGAACCGCCCAGTTTTAATCCTGAACCGCCCGGTTTTGCTCTGAACCGGTCCACTTGCACCAAACCAGCGGTTTTAACCCTGAACCGGTCGGTTCCGACATGAAGCTTCGAAGCCAAGGTCGTGAAGAATGGCTCGAACCGTTTGGAAAGAATGGCTGTGAAGGGTTCAATTTTGAACGCTGCATGCGTCATTAGCTATATCCGGCGCAAGAAATAAAATGCAGAATATCAGATTTCAGATAAGATGCCCCTTAGTATAATCGTTGATGAGCATATCCTTATTTTGAAATTTAATATTTCAATTTTTATTTAAAAATAAATAAAGCTTACGTAATTACAGCTCGACTCATGCCGTGTTATCAGGAATAAGCTTAGTCCACGTAGGCTATGTTAACCTATTGCATGAGTATATTGCTCTTTTTGGGCCATGAAATTGGAAAAGTCAGTTTGCTCATGCAATGTAATTGTAACTTAAAATAATATCCATGTGTTGTTGAATTGGCATTATTAATATTCTATTCTATCCAATTCAACCCGGATGAGCCATAACCCCGTCAATCAGATGGGTGTTAATCAATTATAAAACAGAAATAAAATTTTAATATAATCGAAAAGTATTATTTTCTAATTAAATCAACTTATTAAAACTCATAGTAACTTGACTATAATTGAACACAATATATCTATGTACATGATAAGTCCAATTACAAATCACGACCTTTACAACTCTGAGTCTGATCATGAGGACTTAAATATTTCTGATATATGATTAAAATCATTATATTGTAGATTCTAGAGTCTAGACTATAGTCATATGCTTATATTTTGACTTTAGAGGCCATTTATAGCCTCTGTGTGGATGTACTTTTCATCAGATATGTATTTGCAATCGGTGCTATTGTTGTTTTCTACACTCTTACTTGCTATATACATGAGAAACTTTGCATATTTGTGTATAATTGTTTGAATTGACATGGATGCACATGCATATATATTTATTTATTGAAAATGTGAATATTTAATGTATTTTTGCTTAACCGGTTTTTCGCTCCAGTTTTTTTCCGGTTTTTGTCTGGTTCCGGTTCTCGGGGTGGGCCGGTTCATCCACCGGTCTGGTTCTGATAACATTGTTTGTAGTTCAACTTGATTGTTTATGCGAAGTAGATTAGTATTTTGATGGACATGAGTAATTAGTATATACGTAATGTTGATCATGATTCAATTTTCTTAGCATACTAGCATGTATTTTGATCTCACGTTTTGTGTTGAGTTGTAGTGTGTTTTCAGGCTTCACAGGTTGAAGAAGGGTGTGAACTCAACTGCTTCTATCCCAGGCTTCAAGCAACCTTTTTAATCTAACACTTTCATTGCAGGACCTACAAAGATCTTCTTCTTCAAAATACAAAAAGAAAGCTGGGAGTCTAGCTCTCTTTCTTGGGTTCCATCCATAATTTCAATTACTTTCTTGGTTACCGAACTTCCCTCTTCTAGTTCTTTCTTTGCTCCTTGATCCCTTTGTTTTTCTTGCTTGCTAGCCTTTTCCTCCTTGCTTGGTTTTGCCCTTTCTTATCTTTTCTTTATCGCTGCCCCGTTTTACTCTTTTTACCACTCTTTCTTCTTTTTGGACAGCCCTAGTGTGCCCTAGTTTATGCCCCTTTTTTGCCCTAGTTTTTGGGCCTTCTTCCATCTTGTTTTTGGCCTTTTCTTCCCCTTTTTGTTTGTTGTATTATTTTTTAATTTTTATGACAATCATCTTCTTTCTTCATCGCTGCCCTGTTTTCATCATTTTTTATACTCCTTTGGCCTCATAGTTGGCTGCCCTATTCTTCCTTTTTCTTGTCTTTGACCTTCTCTTTGTTTTTCTTCCTTCTTCTTATCATTTTCTTCTTATTTTCAGCCTTTTTTGCCTTACTCTTTTGCTCTCATTCAAACTTCTTCTTTTCCCTTTTTGCAAAGTTCGAGAAAAGTTTCAAGTAAAAGTAAATCGCTCATTTTTTTACGCAAATTTTAATGATAGTAGAGTTGTATGCTTTTATTTGAAAAGCCCTTTCAAGGATTAAATTCCTAAAGGCAAATTGTAATAATTTCAATAAAGTACTTTTGTTTGAGTGGGGTTTTCAAGTCTCCACTCTCTTCCTCCCCCATTTGGGGAAGCTTTTGTTGTGTTTACTTGTGTATGCTTAGGTTAGATGTGCTTGTTTTCATCATTATTTACATCTTATTCTTAGATTATTAATTGTTAGTCTATCACATCTAATGCATTGAATGATTTGATTACTTAAGTTTTTAATTGCTTATCTTTCATACAAGTAAATTAACTGCTTAAATCTCTTGAATCTCACCATAAGGTGGATCAAGAGTGCTCTCTGTCGGAGAGTTTAATAAATCATCTTTGCTTCGTGTTCATATTGTTTAATCAATTAATTCTTAAGTAAGCCTCTTGAACTTGTAGAAACACAAGTCAAGAGCACTCTCTATCGGAGAGCATCCTTAGTTTGCATAGTCCTTGCATTAGTCTCATCTAGATTAAATAAGACTCTTGAACCTCTGTCATAAGACAAGGCTAAGAGCATTCTCTATCGGAGAGTCTAATTAATTAACTTAATAAAACCTTCAATACACACACCCCATAATTAATTAACTTCGTTGATCATCTTTCACCTAGTATGCTCTGCCAACTTTCGGGTTGGGCTCGTACTCATAACAATGAACGGACTTGCTAAGTTCGCACAAGAGTAACTTAATTAAAACTTTCACCCCATAACCAACGCACTGGCGTTGTTTCGTTTAAATACCGAGGCATGTGGACAAATTCCAAGTGTGGGCGCCGAGCAACCCAATATGGGCACAATTAGTTAAATTATTGAAAACTTAGCTATGACCCCAGACAGGTCAGTCATGTCTTCAAACAAAGCCACTGAAGGTATTTCCAGTTAGGATATCTAGCTACCTTAAGCAAGACCACCATTAAAAACTTTTAAAACCTACCAAGAGCACTCACAAAATCTAATACTCACTAGCTTAATTCCTAGACTTTTATTCACGCGTTTGTTTGACTCCATAAGGCACTGGTCCTTTGTTATATCTGAGTAATTTTCTATTTTGATCAACTGTCTATGGTTAATTTCAATTGTTATATTTGAATGCTTAGTTAAAAGTTTGGAACCTTCGCTTATCTGTGTAATCTCTTGTTAGCAACGTGGATTGCTTCTGATTAATCATCATTCTCTCGATAAACAATCACTTTAAATCATAATAAACTCCTAAATAAAAACCCATCCGCATCCGCAACTAAGTAAAACACTTTAACAACTTAAGAGCCTTAGAAAACTCTTTTGTAAGGACTACCCTCCTTGACTTCGTTAGGAGTTAGCCTAAATGGAGGAGCTAAGAGTAGGTGACAGTTCCTAGCTCTGTGCTTGCCCCTATTGCCCACCTATTTCGACTAGGTGGCAACTTCATGTAAATAAAGATGTACATAATTGTACAAATTTTACCTTGGAAAATCTGAGGATTTTTCACTTCTGCAGGGCAATTGCCCCTTTGTAAAACGAAATGTCCGCTCCCCTGCGTGGAAAAATTAATGTAATTATATGTGCTAGTGTGGGTCATATGATATGGACGCCACACCATGGAACTGATTATTAGGGAAGTCCCCTCATTGAGTGTTTTTTCCCTTTCCAATTAATCTTATTCTTTAACGATTTTAATTGGTTACGTTTTTCACTCAAAATCCTCCAAAGTGGTGATGGGCGTTCTAGTAATCAAGTCCATGCGGTGGCTAAGGGTTCAAAATGTTATTCGTAATCATGCTAGGCATCTCTAGAGTCTTGCAGAGTTTCGTTATGTTGTTGTATTTGTTATTTATTTTTTTCACCCTGTTGCCCACCTATTTCGACTAGGTGGCAACTCCATGTACACGGAGATGTACATAATTGTACAAGTTATACCTTGGAAAAATCTGAGGAATTTTTCACTTCTGCAGGGCTATTGCCCCTTTGTAAAACGAAATGTTTGCTCCCCTGCGTGGAAAAATTAATGTAATTTTATGTGCTAGTGTGGGTCATACGATACGGATGCCACACCATGGAACTGGTTGTTAGGGAAGTCCCCTCATCGAGTGTTTTTCCCTTTCCAATTGATCTTGTTGTGTAAATGAGTTTAATCGGTTTGGTTTTCACTCAAAATCCTCCAAAGTGGTGACGGGCGTTCTACCAGTCAAGTCCATGAGGTGGCTAAGGCTTCAAAGGGCGATTCATGACCATGCTAGACATTTGTATAGAATCTTGCGGAGTTTCGATGTATTGTTGTATTTTATTTATTTTTTCTGGTTAATTAATTTCACCCCTTGGTGATTAATTAACTCAGTTTTTGATGTAATAATGTAATTGCTCGAACACTGGCATTTTTTAATAGGGGCTATGAATGCAAATTTAATTGCTATGAAACCCCCTAAGCCACTGCTTCGAGTCCCATGTCATTCTGATGAGTGGTTGAGGAGATAGACCATTTTTGTCTAAGCAAGGTCTATTTTTCCTAGGGAATTAATTAATTTCCCTAAGTCAAAAATTCATATTATTTGATTTTGAAGTAAAAAATCAAATAATGCCATGGTAAATGGGTTTGGGGGTTCCTAAGTTTAGGAAAATTTATTCCAAAGTTTTCCACCCCCCCATGGCCTAGATATTAATTTTTCAAGTTATTTTTTAATTTTTCCTAAGTCAAAATTGGAAAAATTTTAAAAATTAAATTGAAAATTTTAATCTAAGGTGAATTAATTTCAGCCTAAGTCTAAAGGCTAGATAATTATTTTGGAGGAAAAAGCTATGGTCAAAGCCAAATTTAGAGCTTGCCAGTGTGTTAAAAGTCTCACCAAAATAGAGGAGGCGTCCATATTTAGTAGGGCGTCTACCTATTTTTAAAAGCTCATTCCAAGTTAAAACCCTCACCAAATATGAGGGCGTCACCATATTAGTGGGGCGTTCAAGCTAAAAGAGGAGGACGCTATCAATTTGGAGGAGGGCGCAAGCATAAAGAGTCTCCACTATATTTAGTAGGGCGTCACAATATTAAGTGGGCGCTATTATATGAAGAGGAGCGCTACTACTATTAGAGGGGCGCTACCTATTTAATGGGCGCCACTATATTTGGAGAACTTCAAGGTTAAAAGGGCGCTATTCATTATAAAGGAGCGCTACCAAGCAAATAGAAGAGCGCTAGTGCACTTAGTGGGGCGCTAGCTCATTTTGGAGGGTGCTAGCTTGTTTAGTGGGCGTCTACACTTAGAGGAAGCCGCCATATTAAGAGGACGTCCAGCCAAAGATAGAGGGGGGCACCTAGTTGGGCCCACTTTGTTTTTATTTAACCTAAAAGCTCATCTAAGGGTGGATCTTAAGTCAAAGACCTAGATCTAAGGGTGCAAATTGATCAAGCTTTTTAGCCATTGATTAAAAAATAATCTAAGGGTGGAGATTGATTGAGAAGAATGGAAAGTCAAAGACCTAGATCTAGTGGTGGAGATTAAACCCTAGATCTAGATCTAATCTCAGCCATTGAGCTTCAAAGGGTTGGGGTTTGCCTCAACTATATAATGAGGGTCTCACTCCCTCATTACATTTGATCTCTCATGCTATTGTTATGCTGCTGGAAATTTCTTCTTACTCTCTCATATTTTCTAGCCACATATTTGTATTGAAGCTTTGCCCTAGTTGGGCCATTTAATAGAAGAATTCTTTGGAGGGACATTGTGCTACAATTCTTTCATGATCCATTTCTTGTGAGGTAACATGTATTTTTTCTAGTTTGCATTTTTTGTAATATTCTAGTTAGCTCTCCACAAAGTGTTTTGTGGAGAGATTAGAGAGTAAAAGTGTTTTTATTCTCTTTTATGAATGTTTTAACATTTTTCTTTCAAAGTATTTTGCAGGAACTGTTAGACATTCATCACTAGGTTTACGATTTTGCAGATCTAGATTTATTTGCAGGTTGCCCAAGCAAGGAGATCTCTCCAAGGGCTTCGTTTCGGCAATTTTTAAATTCGGCCATTGACTTTCAACCTTCCTGAAAAAGGGTTTTATTCACTGTATAGTGAATATAACCCTTGTTTTAGGGCCCCCACCTATTATATATTAGTTTAGCCTTTTATTTCTACTATTTAAATTTTAAACATTGTTTAGGTGGCTGGAAACTCATTTTCCAGCTTTTCCAGCCCTCTAAATCTCATATTTCTGCCATTTTTACATTCAGATTTTTACTGTAAATTTTGTAAATTTTGTACTAAATTTTTCTGACAAATCTCTTTAGTGTTTTCTGTGATTTCCAGCGAAGATAGCTGGCTGGTTTATGACAGGTTATGCACAAGTGAGGGAGAGTTGCTGCCCGAATTGGCCTAGGATTTCCTCAACCTTCAATCGGTTCAAAAAGGGGTTCAAACCCTCACCTCTCTTTCATATTTTTTCTGATTATTGTAAACCCCAATGAGAGTTTCTCTTGGGGTATTCTGTAAAGTTTTGTAACCACTTGTAATCTACAATAAATAGATTAGGAAGTAGAGTAGGAAGTAGGATAATAGTTGTTTTAGATTCCTGTTTATGCAATTTTATTTTTCTGTTTAAAAGTAATCATACAACCTATTAATCCTGTGTATCCTCTATCCACTTGTCATCTCCCTTTAAGGACTTCAAGCTGGATATGAAAAACAGGAGAAATGGGGGCTTAGGTAATTAAAACAACTTTCTTTTTTACCCACTACAATCAAACACACTTTATTTTTCAAGCCCAAGATCAAATACCGGCACCTCCCATAAGGGATACAGCTTGATTGATCTTGTTGATCATTTTAAAATAAACATTGCATGTTAATCACTCAGATAAAATTTACTCCTAAAACTTACCAACAATAACTTCCCATATCCTGCTCCTCTACTCGGTTATCACCCTTCGGGGTACTCCGAGATACGACCAGGGGACAGGGAAGTCTTAGTTTAATAGGCATCCATCTAGTAATTTTCCGGTTGATTAAAAACAGTGACCTCGGAGGCGACTTGGGGTAGTAGACTGTGGGGGGTCTCTAGGCGCTTTGACGTCCCCCTTGTTGAGCACCAGACCATTGGGGTTTGACCTGTGAGCTATGGGTGGGCTTTGTTCCCACTTTGTTGAGCGCAACAGCACTCCCTCTTCAACTTGAGAAGAACTAGATCGGGGTAGTCACACCACCGGTTCCAAAACTTAAATCCAAGAAGAAAAACTTTAATAAAATTAACTAAAATAAACCAAGAGACATTGCATAACCGGTTTCACAACACTCTTTCACTCCAGCATTGCACTATAATTCTTTACTTTCAGTTTTATTTTACTTTTCAGTTACATTTACTTTCAGCTATACAATCGTTGTGTGATGAATGCTTAACTGCTTAAAGTCTTTCCATTTTAAATTTACTGTTGGTTTAATAATCTGCTGCAAAAATATTGCCTCTCCTCTCTTCTCTTCTTCAACATTTTGCCCTAGCTATTTTGCTCAAGCCCTAGAGGCTTTTTGTACTCAAATTTTTCCCTAGTTGGGCCATAATCAAGGAAATTCTTTGGAGGGACATTGTGCTGTTGTTCTACATTCTTCATGGTCCAGTGTTGAGGTAACTTGTATCTTGTATTTGTTTTGCATATTTGTATTAGTCTAGTTAGCTCTCCACAAAGTATTTTGTGGAGAGATTAGAGAGTAGAAGTATTTTTACCCTCTTTTGTGAATTGTTTAGCAAATTTTTTCAAAGTATTTTGTAGAAATTGTTAGATATTAATCACTAGGCTTACATTTTCTTGCAGATCTAATATTTGTTTACAGGTTTTCTAAGCCAAGGACATCTCTCCAAGGGTTTCATTTTCAAATCTGCATTTTCGTCCATTTCTCTTTCTCTCTCCCTAAACTAGATTTTATTCATTGTATAGTGAATAAAACCCTTGTTTTAGGGCTTTCTTTCATTATAGATTAATATAGAGTTTTAAATCTGGTGTTCATATATCATTTAGAGGCCAAAAGATTCGTTTTTAAACCACTAAAACTTCAATTTTTCCAAAATTTCAAGTTCAAATTTTTCAATAATTTTTCTGGGTTTTATACTAATTTGTGCTAACTTTCTGTTTTAGTGTTTCTGCAGTAAATTCCAGCAAGTAAAGTTGCTGGTTTGTTGCAGGTTTATGCATAGAAGAGGGGGTTATGCTGCCCAAAATTACCTAGAAAAGCCCTAGAAAAGTTTTGGTCCTAAAGGGGCCAAAAAACCACATTTTTTCTCTCTCTTCTACAAGATTGTAAACCCCAAAAGAGAAGTTCTCTTTAGAGTATTCTCTAAAGCTTTGAAAGCTATTGTAAATCTGTATATGAGTAGTGTAGAGATAGCCTAGAACACTAGTTGCTTAGATTTATTTTTTATGCAAGTTTTATTTCTGTTTACCCACCTTCCCTTAAGGGATTGAAGTGAGGTTAGGTTAATTATTTTTATTTTCTGTTTACTCACCATCTCTGTTACAGATATTGTTGTATGGTTAGAATATTGTTTTAGATAATTGCATTTTTCTTTCAAGTTTCTGATTCAAATTAATTAAATCTAATTTTTATTTCTGTCAAAGGAGTAACCATACAACCCACTGATCCGGTGTATCCTCTGTCCCAACTTGTCATCTCCCTTTAGGGACTTCAAGTTGGGTATGAAAAGCAGGAGAGGTGGGGGCTTAGCTTAATTAGAACAACTTCTTTTTTCTGCTACAAACCTTCACACTTTACTTTTTAGTCCAAGATCAAGTACCAGCATCTCCCATAAGGGATACCGCTTGGTTGATCTTGTTGATAGTATAAAATTAACCTTGCATGCTAATCACCAAGATTTAAAATTTACCTCTAAAATTAACCAACAACGAATTTAGCCCCTGTTCCTCTACTCGGTTATCACCCTTCGGGGCACTCACGAGATACGACAGGGGATAGAGTAGTTTTAGTTTAATAGGCATCCATCTTGCTGTTTTTTCGGTTGATTAAAAACAGTGACTTCGGAAGCTAGTTGGAGTAGCAGACCGTGGGGGGTCTCTAGGCACTCTACGTCCTCCTTGTTGAGCACCGGGGCATTAGGGTTTGACCTGGGAGCTACAGGTGGACTTGTTTCCACTGTTTTGAGAGCACCAGCATTCCCTCTTTGACTTGAAAAATACTAGATTGGGGTAGTCACACCACCGGATCTAAAATTTAATCAAAGACTTCAACTTTAATAAAATTTATTAAAACGAACCAAGAGACATTGCAAAACCGGTTCTATAACATTTTCATTCCAGCAGCATTTCACTCCAATATTGCACTTGTTTCCTTTCAGTTGTTGTTGCACCTGCAAAGCAAACCTGATAATTTTCTAACTTGTGGATATTAATCAGCTGGTTTACATTTTTCTGCTATTTATCTGAGCTTTGTCATCATCAAGTTCATTCATAATATTATTGCTCAATTGTGATTATATTATTTTTCATTTATCTTGACATTATTGCTCATGAATCTTTCATAACTGTGTATATTGTTCATAGTTTTTTCTCATCTCATTGTTAGATAATTTAACCTGTGGGATAATTAACCTCGGCCGCATCCATTAAAAGTTGCATTTTCTGACTCCATTACTTAGGCACTGGTTATATTAAAAGGATTGACTGTCATTGAAATATTGCATCTTGCATTGGTTTGACTGTCATTTCTTAAAACTTTAGCCTCACACCTTAAAAAGATCCCTTTAATTTGTAATTAATTAATAAATCAGGAACTTAGTCTTCCGTAGGGACTTCCCCCCTTGGCTCTGTTGGGATCTTGCCTAAACGAAGGAGTTGTGGACTGTGGTGACAGTGGTCCCCAGCTCTCGCTTGCCCCCAAGGATACACATAGCAGGTTGTGACTTTCCTGTTCCTTAAAGTGTGAATTAGGCGGCAACAGCCCCCAAGGTCACACCTCTCCCACTTTCTCAAGTGAGGAGACAGCTTTCGAAAGATTTCTGCTGTTGGTGTGCAATCGGCGGACAACAAATTCATAATCTCAAATTGACAAGAAAGAGAAAATTAAAATAACGTCACCTCATCCATCAAGTACAATCATCCATAATGTCACACCACATGAGCCTCCAAAGCCTTTATTTTTTATTTCAATGGTTGCATGGAAGCAACAAGCATTTAGAAAGTTTCACCAGAGTTTCTCTACAAAAATTATCCACCCGATAGAGCTCAAAAGAGTCTCTACTTGTACAAAGAATGAAGACCAAAACCCTAAAACAAAACTCCATCAAATGAGGGCCAATCTCCATGATTAAGCAAAATCGACACCATAATTGAGAGTCCAAACCTAAACTGAGGTTGGTGTAATTGAGGAGTGGCCTCCACCTAGGCAAGGCGCCCCCACTCCCAACCCTAAAACCCAACTTCCATCACCAGAGAAGCCCACAAGTGTGCTAGCATGAAGCTAAGGAAGGAGACGTGAGCTTGAAGGAGAGCATGCGTGAGAGGTTTGTGGTAGCTGCAAGTGGTTGTGCTAGGAACCAAACCCTTAGGGTTAGCACGAAATATGGTGAGCAATCAACTCTCTGCCTCGAACAAAACACCAAACCAATGACTACTCTCCACCTCATCAAAATTGTGAGCTAGAGGAAGAGGACGAATTTCTCAACTAAAGGTGTCTTGAATGCTCTCTGATTGTTGACTGAATAGACTTGGTGCCGAGTTGAATCATCATAAATGCCCATTTCCAATGTCTAGCATGGTCATGAATAACATTTTGAAACCTTAGCCACCCTATGGAATTGACTGTTAGAACGCTCGTCACCACTTTGGAGGATTTTGAGTGAAAAACCTAACCAATTAAAATCGTTAAAGAACAAGATCAATTGGAAGGGGAAAAAACACTCGATCAGGGGACTTCCCTAAAAACCAGTTCCATAGTGTGGCATCCATATCATATGACCCACACTAGCACATATAATTACATTAATTTTTCCACGCAGGGGAGCGGACATTTCGTTTTACAAAGGGGCAATTGCCCTGCAGAAGTGAAAAAATCCTCAGACTTTTCCAAGGTACAATTTGTACAATTATGTACATCTTCATGTACATGGAGTTGCCACCTAGTCGAAATAGGTGGGCAACATCTGGCTCCAACTAGGGGACGTGTTCGATCATCGGAGAGCACATGAGAACTCCAGAATTCTGCAACCACAAATTTCTCACCAATAACCAACATAAGGCCTCCAGTAAAAGCAATAAAACAAATAAATGAAATTGCTATACAAATAACTATACATATATGCATATACAATAAACGAATGAAATAATACAAAACTTTAAAAAATACAAGGGAAAAGGGTTAGGAATATGTTACAAAGGGTGTCCCTTTGGACACCACGTTGACTCTATGTTTAATAAAACTTGAGCTGTTGACCATTCCTTGGAATGTTCAATGGCTCACCATCCAAGTGACTCAGGTTGAAAGAATTTGGACCTGCAACTGATCTGATCACATAAGGGCCTAACCATAGGTTGTCAAATTTCCCATGCTTCCCTGGCTTTTCCCTGCCTTTGTCCCATAGAACAACTGTATCCCCCTCTTTGAAGTCTCTCTGTCTAGCTGACTTGTCAAAGGCTTTCTTTTTCTTTACTTGACTTTTGAAGTTCTGATCATAAGCTTTTCTCCTTATTTCATCCAATTCGACTAACTGATTTATTCTATTTTGAAGTGCAGACTCTTCTATGTCAAACTCTCGGAGCAACTGATACATTGGCAGGGTAAGGTGAACTGGTAGCTGTGCTTCTACACCATAGACTAACTCAAAAGGACTCTTGCCTGTAGATGCTTTCTTTGTTATTCTATCAGCCCATAAAGCATATTTTATTTTACTGTCCCAAGATCTTTTGTTTTCCCCTACAATTTTCTTGACTATGGTCATTAGATTTTTATTACTAGACTCTGCTTGACCATTTCCTTGAGGATAATAATCTGATGCATGAGATAATATAATGCCATACTTCAAACAAAATGCAGACATTTCTGCTGAACAAAAGGCCTTAGCATTATCTGTTACTATCTTTGAAGGCACTCCAAATCTTGTTATTATCCTATCTTCAAGAAAATCCATGATTACTTTTTCATTTGCTGATTTAGTGGGAATGGCTTCTACCCATTTAGTGAAGTAATCTGTAGCTGTTATAATCCATGAAAAACCATTACTTGAATTATCCTTAAACTTCCCTATAAAGTCTAAACCCCACTGCTGAAAAAATGCCTCTACAACAACTGGCTGAAGGGGAAGGGCAGCTAACTTTTGTTTTCCAGTGAACAATTGACAAGGCTCACACTTCCTCACAAACTGATGCACATCTGAAAATATGGTGGGCCAATAATATCCAGCTCTAAGAATCTTATGGGTGGTGGTTCTAGCACCAAAGTGACCACCACAAAAACCATTATGAAAGTCATCCATTAGTTTTTTATATTCATTCCCGTCCACACATCTAAGGATGATCCCATATGGATTCCTCCATCCTAAACCATCTTTAATTAAGATATACTTGGATGCTTTGAGCCTTAAGGCTCTTCTCTTATGACCAACAAGATGACTTGGGCAAGTCAAATTTTTAAGATAAAAGATAATATCAGAATACCATTCAACTTGCTCAAGCTTTAGCAAATCTGGGGATGACTCTGGAACATCAATTTCACAAACCATATTCTGATCAACCAAACCTAAATCCTTCTCATTACTTTCTGTCAACATCTTAGCTAATCCTTGTCCTTTGATTAATTTAGTGGGCCTGATTTCTAAATCATATTCCTGAATTTTAGCAACCCATCTACTTCTTGGACCTAGGCCTTCTTCTTGAGTTAACACTTCTTTAATTGCTGTACTAGGAACATACCCAATTACTTTGGCATACCCTATGAAAATCCTGAAATGCTTAAGAGATTTTACCGAGGCATAAGCTTGTTTTTCTATTATATGGTACTTTAATTCTGAATCTCTTAAGATTTTGCTCATATATGCTATGGGTTGTTCTTGACCTTAGTCATTTTTCTGTAATAAAACACCAGCAATGGTGTCTTCAGATGCAAAGGAAAAAAGATAGAATTCTTTAGTGTAATCTGGACTGATTAATACGGGAGCTTGACCACATGCATCTTTTATTTGTTGGAAAGCTCTTTTTCCTGTTTCATCCCATTGAAACTTGACATCATTTCTAAGCAACTTATTCAAAGGCTTAGTTACTTCTGCTAGATTATGAATAAATCTCCTAAGGAAATTAATTGTACCAAAGAAGGATTGGAGGCCTTTCTTTGTATTAGGCAAGGGGAGTTTAGCAATGGATGCAACTCTTTCTGGATCTATTTTGACACCTTCTTTGCAAATTATGTGACCCAGTAATTTCCCTTCAATAACCCCAAAAACTGACTTGGCTGGATTTAACAAGATCCCAAATTCTCTGCATCTTTCAAAAACCTGTTTTAAATGCCCTATGTGACTTTTCCCATCCTTAGAAAAAACCGTTAGATCATCCTGATAAATTTCAATAATTTTCCCAATTAAACCTCTGAAAGCATAGTCCATTGCTCTTTGAAAAGTAGCTCCAGCATTAGATAAACCAAAAGGCATTCTTATATATTCAAAGGTTCCCCAAGGAGTTGTAAAAGTTGTTTTGTGCCTATCTTCTTCTCTGACTCTGACTTGGTTATAACCAGAAAAACCATCAAGCATTGAAATCATACCAGATCCTGTTACTCTTTGCAATAAAGTTTCCATTTTAGGGAGGGGATAATTATCTTTCTTGCACACAATATTTAGATTTCTGAACTCCACACACAACCTGATTTGACCATTCTTCTTTCTAACTATCACCAAATTAGAGCACCAAGTAGAATGTCTAGTGTGGGCTTGTTGCCGCCTAATTCACACTTTAAGACACAGGAAAGTCACAACCTGCTATGTGTGTCCTTGGGGGCAAGTGAGAGCTGGGGACCACTGTCACCACAGTCCACAAATCCTCCGTTTAGGCAAGATCCCAACAGAGCCAAGGGGGGTAGTCTCTACAAGAAAGCTAAGTTCCAGATTTATTAATTAATTGCCAATTAATTAAAGGGATCTTTTTATTAAGATTATGAGGCTAAGCCTTTGTATTATCTAAGGAATGACAAACAGCATGCAAATGCAAAGACTTCCTTTTAATGATAAGCAGACCTTGAGATAAATAAAGACCAGTGCCTAAAGAATGGAGTCAGAGAATGCAACTTTTAATGAATGCAGATCTAAGTTAATTATCCACAGATTAAGTTGTCTAACAATGAGATGAATAAACAGACCAATGGTACAATAACGAATCAAGATGTCTTAGCAATGTACCGTTGACCTAAATTTATCAATATTAACCAATGAACAAGATTTACAAGTTATGAACCAAAGATAGCAGAAGAAAATGCTCTAAATGGAAATTATTAACCAACAGTAAATGAAGAAAAAAAAGACTTTAAGTTTGATTTACTTGAAGCAATTTAAACAAATGTTAAGCATTCACCACATGAACAATTGCAGAACTGAAAGTAAATGAAATTGAAAGTAAAGTGTTGGAGTGCTTGCAGTAAAATAAAAGTGAAAGAGCTTGTAGTAAAACCTTGAACAGCAAGGCAAAGATAAACAGTAGTGACCTGTGTTTGCAGGACGTTTTGCAATGCTTCTTGGTTAATTTTAATAAATTTTATTAAAGTTGTTCTTCTTGGATTAAGTTTTAGATTCGGTGGTGTGACTACCCCGATCTAGTTCTTCTCAAATCGAAGAGGGAGTGCTGTTGCGCTCAACAGGTGGGAGCGAAGCCCACTCCTAGCTCACAGGTCAAAACCCAATGGCCCGGTGCTCACAAGGAGGACGTCGAAGCGCCTAGAGACCCCCTCGGTCTACTACCCCTTGCAGCTTCCGAGTCACTGTTTTTAATCAACTTAAAAATCTCTAGATGGATGCCTATTAAACTAGGACTTCCCTTTCCCCTGGTCGTATCTCGGAGTACCCCGGAGGGTGATAACCGAGTAGAGGAGCAGGAAATAGAGAAGCTTTGTTGGTTAACTTTATGGGTTAATTTTAAGTCTTGGGTGATTAAGATGCAATGTAGATTTTAAGTTATCAACAAGATCACCAAGCAATGTCCCTTATGGGAGGTGCTGGTATTCGATCTTGGACTAAAAATTAAATTGTGAAGATTGTAGCAAGAAAATAAAGTGTTTCTTTAATTACCTAAGCCCCCACTTCTCCTGCTTTTCATATCCAACTTGAAGTCCCTAAAGGGAGATGACAAGTGGATAGAGGATACACAGGATATATGGGTTGTATGATTACTCTTTAACAGGAAAAAATAAAAATGCTGAACTTGAAAGAAACTGTAACTTGCTAGAGTAATGCTTAACCGCACAGCAATCTCTGTGACAGAGATGGTGGGTAGAAAGGAAACTGATTACACTAACCTCACAACAATCTCTGTTACAGAGATGGTAGTCTGTAACAGAGATAGGTGGGTGAATGAATAAAACAGTAAACTAAATAAAACAGTAAACTAAATGTAACTGAATAAAACAGTAAACTAACCTCACTTCAATCTTTGTGACAGACATGGTAGTCTGTCACAAAGATAGGTGGGTAAATGGAAATAGAACTATTGATCTACTTTACTTCCTACTCTATTTACTGTAGATTACAAAAGCTAATAAGCTTTGAAGAATACCCCAAGAGACTCTCTTTGGGGTTTACAATAATCAGAAAAAATGAAAGAGGGGTGAGGGTTTGAACCCTTTTTGTGTCGGTTGAAGTTTGAGGAAATTTTGTGCCTTTTTGGGCAACAACTCTTCTTTACTTATGCACAACCTGTCAAAAACCAGCAAGCTTTACTTGCTGGAAATTACAGAAAACTCAAAAAAATTTGTCAGACAAGGTTAGTACCAAAAAATCACTATATTACAGTAAAAATCTGAGTGAACATATAACAGAAATATGAAGTTTAGGGGGCTGAAAACTCAGTTTTCAGCCACCTAAATGATGCTAAAACAGTAGCAATAAAAGCCTATACTAATGTGCTAAGGGTTAGGGCCTTAAAACCAAGGTTTTTACCACTATACAATGATAAAAACTGAGTCTTAAAACCCTTGTAACAGAAAGTGCGAAAATGAAAAAACAGAAATATAAATGGCTGGAAATCACTGCTACAGACTAAATGACAGACAAATATTTTTCACGACTCTGAGCGCTTCGCGTTTTGACCTCGGTCCTTTGAGGTCAGACGTGGGATACCACGATTAAGCTCAAAGTGTAAATAAATATAAGCTGAAACTTATACAATTACAAATTTACAACAAAAAAAATTCTGAATATAATAAGTGACAGTAATATGGTATTTAGAGGGCTGGAAAATGAGTTTCCAGCCACCTAAATGATGTGAAAATAGCAGAAAAAAAGGGTAAACTAATATACTAAGGGTTAGGGCCTTAAAACCAAGGTTTTTATCACTATACAGTGATAAAAACTGAGTTTTAAAACCATTTTTTCCAAAAGTGCGAAAATAAAATCTGAGTTTTTAAACCAATGGAAAGGGCTCCTTCGCTTTAGTTCCCTGCAAATAAACTTATAAGAGCTGCACAATGTAAACCAAGAGATGAGCACAATAATAAATTCTACAAAATACTTTGTAAAATTTTACTAATCTACTCACAAATGTAGATAGAAATACTTCTATCTACAAGTCTCTCCACAAAATACTTTATGGAGAGCTATCTAAGTAAATACAAGTACAAATCAAATAAATAAATCACAAGTTACCTCACAAAGAAAAATGGAATGTAGACACCAAGACTTCCTCCAAAGATTTACTAGATTAAATAGCCCAACTAGGGCAAGAAGATTACAATAGCACAAGAGCTTGAGAGAATAGTGGAGAAATATTCCGGCAGCATAACAATAGCATGAGAGAACATGAGAAATGAGGGAGAGAGACCCCCATTTTATAGTTGAGGAAGACCCCCAACCCCTTGAAGATCAATGGCTGAGATTAGATACAGATCTAGGTTAAATCTCCACCACTAGATCTAGGTTTTTTACTTTGCATTCCTCTCAATCAATCTCAACCCTTAGATTAATTCTTGATCAATGGCTTAGAAGCTTGATCCATGTCAAACCAATATACACCCTTAGATCTAGGTATTTGACCAAGATCCTCCTCCCAATCAATGGCTTGGATTTCATTTGGTAAAAACGTGGGCCCAACTAGGCGCCCCCTCCATATTTGGTTGGACGTCCTCCAAATATAGCCTTGACTTTATAATGGCGTCCTTCTAAAATGGTGCTAGCGCCCTTCTAAATGTGACTAGCGCCCCACTAAATAGCTTGACGTCCTCTTAATATGATAGCGCCCTTCCAAAAATGGTGCTTTCCTCCAAATATTTGGTGATGCCCCCTTATTTGGTGGCCTTCTCTAATGTTGGCGCCCCCATCTTTAGCATGACGCCTCCATATGGTAGATGCCCTCCTTAAAAATGGACGCCTCCTCTATTTTAGTGAGACTTTTAACATTGGCGCCCCTTTTGGTGGAGTTTTCCACTGTAGCAAGCTCTAAATTTTGGCTTTGACCAAAGCCTTTTCCTCCAAAAATGATATTAACCTTTAGACTTAGGCTATATTTAATATTCACCTTAGATTAAAAATTTTCAATTTAATTTTTAAAATTTCCCAATTTTTTAACTTAGGAAAAATTAAAAATAACTTGAAAAATTAATATCTATGCCATGGGGGGGTGGAAAAATTTGAAATAAATTTTTCCTAGGCTTAACAACCCCCAAACAAAATTGCCATGGCATTATTTGATTTTTTCCTTCAAAATCAAATAATATGAATTTTTGAATTAGGAAAATTAAAAATTTCCCTAGGGGAGATAGACCCCTCCTGACCAAAATTGGTCTATCTCTTCAACCACTTATCAGAACGACATGGGACTCGAAGCAGTGGCTTAGGGGGTTTCATAGCAATTTTACTTTGCATTCATAGCCCCTATCTCAAAATGCCATGCTTGAGCAATTACATTATTACATCAAAACTCAGTTAATTAACCACCAAGGGGTGAAATTAATTAACTGGAAAAATTAATAAAAATACAATAACATAACGAAAATCCGCAAGACTCTATACAAATGTCTAGCATGGTCATGAATAACATTTGAAGCCTTAGCCACCTCATGGACTTGACTGGTAGAACGCCCGTCACCACTTTGGAGGATTTTGAGTGAAAAACCAAACCGATTAAACTCGTTTATTCAACAAGATCAATTGGAAAGGGAAAAAACACTGGATGAGGGGACTTCCCTAACAACCAGTTCCATGGTGTGGCATCCATATCATATGACCCATACTAGCACATATAATTACATTAATTTTCCCACGCAGGGGAGCGAACATTTCGTTTTACAAAGGGGCAATAGCCCTGCAGAAATGAAAAAATCCTCAGATTTTCCCAAGGTAACATTAGTACAACTATGTACATCTTCATGTACATGGAGTTGCCACCTAGTCGAAATAGGTGGGCAACAGGGCTATTATTCCAGCTTTCAACATCTTTTGAAGTTCTTGTTGTACTAAGGGGGCCAACTTAGGATTTATTTGCCTAAGTTTCTGTCTAAACGGTTTGGCTTCTTCTTTAAGTGGAATAGCGTGCTGGATCACATCTTCCCTATAGACTTTAATCTCGTCATATGTGAAGGCCAAAACATCCCTATATTCCCTTAGTAAATTAATAATCTGCTCTCTTTCATCTTTGGGTGTTGATTTCCCAATTTTAACCATCCTAGGGTCTTCCTTTGTGCCTATGTTCACCTCTATGTAATCACTTGGCTTTGTACTTGATTCTTCCTTAGGTTTATGGCCATCTTCTCTATCAAATGCCCTTTCTAAAGACACAACTTTCCTAGGGGCTGGATTAAGCTTTTGACTTTCTTCTGCATAATAACAACCTTCTTCCTCTTCACTAATGTGAAAGTCAGCAAATTCTCCTATATTACTCAAAAACTTAATCACTTGTGTATCATCATCAAAGACCTGCCAATTATCTACATTATCTGGAACTGAAGGCCTGAAGATAACTTCCATTTTAACCTCTTCATCTACTAACTTTGGTGGTCTCTGAAAGGTGGAAGCAGCAACTGCAAGTCTATCTGCCTAAGCATTTAATTCTCTAGGAATTGCAATGAATTCTATGTGATCAAAGCATGGAATCAGATCCAAAATTGCATCCCTATATCTTCTAAACCTTCCTGATTTGCAAGCAAACTATTTTTTAATCTTTCAAATGATCAAATCTGAATCACCTTTGACCTCTAACTTCTTGATACCCTTATCTTTACACACCTCTAAACCAAGGAGCAAGGGCTCATACTCAGCCACATTGTTGGTGGCATTAAATTCTAGTCTATAGGAAAAATTGAATTCTTTATGAGAAGGGGATTCAATGACTATGCCTACACCTTTACCAGCTCTAGAGAAGGCCCCATCAAAGTGCATATGCCAAATTTGATTAACCCTTTCATCTTCATTTGATTCTTTAATAGGTCCCAAAGAGTTAGCCAAAATTGCATAATTTCCCAAGTCATAAGTTTTATACTTTAATTCATTGCTTGGATTTCTTGGGTCTTCTACATGGTGTTTCATCTCCAACTCTCGATTCAATCTAACAAAACTCCCTTCAGGAGTTGGAATGGTGGCATAAGTCAAGTCCATTTGAATATTTCCTCCTAAGCCTGCTCCAGTTTTTCTTGAGAGTAACATACCCCAAGCATCTGGGACATCTATCACTACTATGTCCATCTCTAATTGAATGTCTGGAAAAGCTGCTAAGTGTACTTGTAAGCCTTTAATTAAACCACATACATCAATCATCTTACTATCCATTGCACAAATGTTATGATAAGGCCTTGAGATCCTTAGATTTAATTGTTCCATAACTTTTTTAGTCATCACATTTGAGCTAGCCCTTGAATCTAACATGTAGTTGTGTAGAACATGATTGTTTACTAACGACGAGAGGAAGAATGGCTGGTTCTTTTCATTTCCTTTGTCCATACTCTGAAGAATGACAGGTGCATCATGGTAGGCTATGGCTTTGTCAACATTATTCTGATAAGGTTTTTCTATAGCTTTGAGTAATTTTCCCTTTTGAGAAGGGATCTTCATGATTTCTGCTACAGGAACCAACCTCTTAGCATTATTTAATCAACCTTCTAGATCAATGTTTAATTGTGTATTAGGAGCAATTGAAATAGGAGGGGGAGAAGGTACCTTAGGAACATTGGTTGGAGTTCTTTCTTGACTTTGGTTCTTCTTACCATTTCTTTGGTAAGTCATTCCCCTATACCTAGAGAAATCTGACACTTGCTGCTCACTAAGCTTAGGGCCAAAAGCTGCTTCTACTACTTCATTTATTGATTCAACCCTTTGACTATTTTCAACTAAATCCATCCATTCATGCGTGCCAATATCATACTTCTTCCCACACATGTTTACCTGTTCATTCTCTATTTTTTCATTCATTTTATCACTTATGATTTGCAAAAAGACTTGACAAGTGTTTTCTTCATGAAAATCCCCACAAGGCCTACAATATGGAATAGCTTGATGGTCAACCACATTGGTAGACTCTAGAAGATTAGGGGGCCTTTGATCTTGAGGTGGGGGCCGTCTTTGGTTTTTCCACCTATCATTTGGCTTGTTTGGATAGAAATTATTTTCTCTATTTCTTTCCAAAGAAACTACCTTGTTTTGTAATGCTGTCTAGTTTGCCTGCATGGCAGCTAGCTGATTAGCATGATTCAATTCCATTTGTTTGATTAATTGGGTGAGCTTATCTATGGAGTCACCTTGAGATTCCTGGTTTTCAAACTTAACTTTTTTTACTTCATTAGCCTTTGAAGAACTACCCCTTGAAAACCCAGGAATATTAGATTTACTAGCAGCTTGCATGTTTTTATCTATTTTGATAGCCTTTTCCTGTGCATCCTTAAGATTTGCAGGTTCTTTATCCCTTATCTGATATTTCATTTCTCCTTCAAATGCTTGGATGTAATAAATCAAGAGAGATGCTTCTTGGGGCTTGATGTCTGCTGGTAGGCTTTTTACTAAGTCATTAAACCTTTTATTAAATTTTTCCATGGTCTCATTCTCTTGCTTGTGACTAGTATGCAAGGTTGCCAACAAGAAATGATTATCCCTTCTATCACCCCATCTATCATTGAAGGCTTCAATGATTTCTTTGAGAGTTTTGAACTTATTGTCATTCTGATCTTGAAACCATTCCATGGCATCATCTTCTAAAGACAAAATAAACAACCTCATCTTGACATCCTCATAGTTATTAGCATTACACCACTTGGCAATGCACTGGTTGAACTTGGTGATGTGAGATTTGGCACTGATGGCATTATTACCTTGGAAGGAAGGTAACTTTCCTATAGCTTTATCTGGCAAATCATGAGGATAACCGATGATGTTAGAGAAATCACATGGCTTGCATAGATCATCCATCGGTGAGGGTTGGTTGTTTTGGGAAAACAACAAATGGATATCAGAGATAGCCTCTTTTCCAATATTTGCAAGGAGTCTACGAGGAGAAAGTCTATTCAAACTCCTCTATATACCCTTTCAGGCTCGGTGAGGGAGTTGAGTAGACCACCTGAATGGCTCCGGGTAGAATACCTTCTATATTTTGAAGTGGAGTCACCACTTGGAGAAAAAGATAGCTCTAATATGGGTAAGTAATTTATTAAATTTAATTAAAGAATTTTATTAACAGTTTAAAGAATTCAAAACAAGAAATTAATTTATTAAGTCAGACCAAGGACAAATGACTTGTCCCCGGCAACGGCATCAAAGATGTTGCCGCCTAATCCACACTTTAAGGCACAAGAAAGTCACAACCTGCTATGTGTGTTCTTGGGGGCAAGCGAGAGCTGGGGACCACTGTCACCACAGTCCACAACTCCTCCGTTTAGGCAAGATCCCAACAGAGCCAAGGGGGAAGTCCCTACGAAAGACTAAGTTCCAGATTTATTAATTTGATTACAAATTAAAAGGATCTTATTAAGGTGAGGCTAAGGTTCTGAGATATGACAGTCAAACCAATGCAAAATGCAATATTTCAATGACAGTCAATTCTTTTAATATGACCAATCCCTAAATAATGGAGTCAGAAAATGCAACTTTTAATGGATGCAATCTAAGCTAATTATCTCACAGGTTAAATGTTATCTAACAATGAGACAAATAAACAAATAGACGATACAGTTATAAACAATAATTAATCAAGATATCTAAGCAATGTACATATGATCTAAATTTATCAGTGTAAAATGAACAAGTAAATATGAACCAGATTTGCAAGCTATAGACAAGAGATAGCAGAAGGAAAATGCCTTAAATGAAATTTATTAAACCAACAGTAAATGAAAAAAGGAAAGACTTTAAGTTGGATTACTTGAAGCAGTTAAACAAATGTTAGTGAGTTATTAAGCATTCACCACATATACAATTGTAGAACTGAAGGTAAATGAAACTGAAAGTAAATGAGACTGAAAGTAGAGTGTTGGAGTGCAATGCTGGAGTGGAAATGCGCTGAAATGAAAAATGTTATAGAACCGGTTTTGCAATGTATCTTGGTTTATTTTAGGTAGATTTTATTAAGGTTTTTCCTCTTGAAGTTTAGCTTTTGAACCGGTGGTGTGACTACCCCAATCTAGTGTTTCTCAAGTCAAAGAGGGAATGCTAGTGCGCTCAACAAAGTGGGAGCAAAGCCACCCGTAGCTCCCAGGTCAAACCCCAATGCCCCGGTGCTCAACAAGGAGGACGTAAAACGCCTAGAGACCCCCCACGGTCTACTACCCCTTCTAGCTTCCGAGGTCACTGTTTTTAGTCAACTGAAAAAACAGCAAGATGGATGCCTATTAAACTAAAACTCCACTACCCCTTGTCGTATCTCGTGAGTACCCCGAAGGGTGATAACTGAGTAGAGGAACAGAGGCTAATGAAGTTGTTGTTGGTTAATTTTAGGGGTAAATTTTAAGTCTTGATGAATAGCATACAAGGTTAATTTTAAACTATCAACAAGATCAACCAAGCGGTATCCCTTATGGGAGGTGCTGGTGCTTGATCTTGGACTGAAAAAAGAAAGTGTGAAGATTGTAGCAGAAAAATGAAGTTGTTTTAACTAAGCTAAGCCCCCACTTCTCCTGCTTTTCATACCCAACTTGAAGTCCCTAAAGGGAGATGACAAGTGGATAGAGGATACACTGGATAGGTGGGTTGTGTTTCCCACCTATTTCGACTAGGTGGCAACTCCATGTACATGAGGATGTACATAATTGTACCTTAGAAAGATCTGAGGATTTTTCACCTTTGCAGGGCTATTGCCCCTTTGTAAAATGAAATGTCCGCTCCCCTGCGTGGAAAAATTAATGTAATTTTATGTGCTAGTGTGGGTCATATGATACGGATGCCACACCATGGAACTGGTTGTTAGGGAAGTCCCCTCATCAAGTGTTTTTCCCTTTCCAATTGATCTTGTTGTGTAAACGAGTTTAATCGGTTTGGTTTTCACTCAAAATCCTCCAAAGTGGTGACGGGCGTTCTACCAGTCAAGTCCATGAGGTGGCTAAGGCTTCAAAGTGTGATTCATGACCATGCTAGGCATCTGTATAGAGTCTTGCGGAGTTTCGTTGTGTTGTTGTATTTTTAAATTTTTTCAAGTTAATTAATTTCACCCCTTGGTGATTAATTAACTCAGTTTTCGATGTAATAATGTAATTGCTCAAGCACTGACATTTTGTAATAGGGGATATAAATGCAAAGTTAATTGCTATGAAACCCCCTAAGCCACTGCTTCGAGTCCCATGTCATTCTGACAGGTGGTTGAGGAGATAGACCATTTTTGTCTAAGCAAGGTCTATTTTTCCTAGGAAATTAATTAATTTCCCTAAGTCAAAAATTCACATTTTTCGATTTTGAAGTAAAAAATCAAAAAATGCCATGGTAACTTGGTTTGGGGGTTCCTAAGCCTAGGAAAATTTATTCCAAAGTTTTCCACCCCCCCATGGCCAGGATATAATTTTTTCAATTTATTTTTAATTTTTCCTAAGTCAAAATTGGAAAAATTTAAAAATTAAATTAAAAAATTAAATCTAAGGTGAATTAATTTTTAGCCTAAGTCTAAGGTTAAAATTTTTTTATGGAGCAATGGCTAAGGTTAAAGCCAAGTCTAAATACCACATCAATGTGAAAACCTCTGCCATATATAGTGGGGGCGCTAATTGCTAAAGGAAGAGCCACGTTTTGGTTAAACCCTCACCAAATAAGAAGAGGGGCGCTACCATATATGGAGGCACCACCATTTAAAAGGGGCGCTAGTCACTAGTTAAATGAGGGCGCAAGCATAAAGAGTATCACCATATCAAAATGGGGGCGCTATCAATTTGGAGGTGGGCGCTACAATGGAGAGGGCGCATGCTAGATTTAGAGGGGACGCCATCAAAATAGTGGGGCGTCAAAGGTTTAAGGGAGGCACTACCACATGAAGGGAGGCACTGCTTATTTAGTAGGGCATCTACACTTAGAGGAAGCGCCAAGTTTGGAGACTCTCCACCATTTAAAGGAAGGGCGCTAGCCACATGAAGGAGCCACCAATTTTAGAGGACATCCACCATACTTAGAGGGGTGCCTAAGTGGGCCTACTCTATTTTTATTCAAAACCTAAAAGCTTATCTAATGGTGGATTTTTAGTCAAAGACCTAGATCTAAAGGTGAGGATGCTCAGAACATGGATCAAGCACTCTGGCCGTTAATTGAAAATTAACCCAAGGGTATGGATTAATTGAGAAGAATAGAAAGTCAAATACCTAGATCTAGTGGTGGAGATTAAACCCTAGATCTAGATCTAATCTTAGCCATTGAGCTTCAACGGGTTGGGGTTTGCCTCAACTATATAATGAGGGTCTCACTCCCTCATTAAACATGATCTTTCATGCTATTGTTATGCTGCCGGAAATTTCTTCTTACTCTATCATATTTTCTTGCTACACTATTGTATTGAAGCTTTGCCCTAGTTGGGCCATTTAATTGAAGAATTCTTTGGAGGGATACTGTGCTACAATATTTTCATGATCCAAGTCTTTGTAAAGTAACTTGTATTTTTCTAGTTTGCATTTTGTATTATTCTAGTTACCTCTCCACAAAGTGTTTTGTGGAGAGATTAGAGAGTAAAAGTGCTTTTGCTTTCTTTTGTGAATGATCTAACATCTTTTTTCAAAGTATTTTGCAGGAACTGTTAGATATTCATCACTAGGATTACGATTTTTGCAGACATAGATTTATTTGCAGGTTGTCCAAGCAAGGAAATCTCTCCAAGAATCTCATTCCAGTAAATTTTAAATTCGGCCATTGACTTTCAGCCTTCCTGAAAAGGGGTTTTATTCACTGTATAGTGAATATAACCCTTGTTTTAGGGCCCCAACCTATTATATATTAGTTTATCCTTTTATTTTTGCTATTTAAACACTGTTTAGGTGGCTGGAAACTCATTTTCCAGCCCTCTAAATCTCTTGTTTCTGCAATATTTCACATTCAGATTTTTCTGTAAATTTGTAAATTTTTGTACTAATTTTTTCTAATAAATTTTGTAGTGTTTTCTGTGATTTCCAGCGAAGAATAGCTTGCTGGTTTATGACAGGTTATGCACAAGTGAAGGAGAGTTGCTGCCTGAATAGGCCCAGGATTCTCTCAACCTTCAACCGGTTCAAAAGGGGTTCAAACCCTCAACTCTCTCTCTCAATTTTTTCTGATTATTGTAAACCCCAACGAGAGTCTCTTGGGGTATTCTGTAAAGTTTTGTAACCACTTGTAATCTACAATAAATAGATTAGGAAATAGAGTAGGAAGTAGGATAATAGTTTGCTTGAGATTTTTTTTTATGCAAATTTTATTTTCCTGTTTAAAAAGTAATCATACAACCCAACTAAGCCTGTGTATCCTCTATCCACTTGTCATCTCCCTTTAAGGACTTCAAGTAGGATATGAAAAGCAGGGGAAGTAGGGGGCTTAGGTAATTAAAACAACTTTCATTTTATCTACTACAATCAACCATTTTATTTTCCAAGTCCAAGATCAAATACCAGCACCTCCCATAAGGGATACAACTTGGTTGATCTTGTTGATCGCTTTAAAATAAACATTGCATGCTAATCACCCAGATAAAATTTACTCCTAAAAATTATCAACAACAACTTCCCATATCCTGCTCCTCTACTCGGTTATCACCCTTCGGGGTACTCCGAGATACGACCAGGGGACAGGGAAGTCTTAGTTTAATAGGCATCCATCTAGTAATTTTTCGGTTGATTAAAAGCAGTGACCTCGGAGGTGACTTGGGGTAGTAGACCGTGGGGGGTCTCTAGGCGCTTTGACGTCCTCCTTGTTGAGCACCAGGCCATTGGGGTTTGACCTATGAGCTACGGGTGGGCTTGTTCCCACTTTGTTGAGCGCAACAGCACTCCCTCTTCGACTTGAGAAAAACTAGATCGGGGTAGTCACACCACCGGTCCTAAAACTTAAACCCAAGAAGAAAAACTTTAACAAAATCAACTAAAATAAACCAAGAGACAATTCAAAACCGGTTCTACAACAGTCTTCTATTTCAAGCACTCTTTCACTCCAATATTACACTACAATTTTTACTTCCAGCACTTTACGTTTCATTACATTTACTTTCAATTTTTTGCAATCGTTATGTGGTGAATGCTTAACTGTTTAAGGTCATTTTCCATTTTTAAATTTACTGTTGTTTTAATAATCTTCACGCAAACCATTTTCTGCTATATTGTAAATCTGGTTCATTGTCCATATTGGTAAATCATCTGTACATCGTTTAATGATTTGGTTCCTTATTGTTTATAATTATATCGCTTATTCATTTATCTCATTGTTAAACACCTAAGCCATAGTTTAGTTATAAATTAAGTCTCAAATTTATTTGTAAAATTTGTAAAACCATAATCTATCTTTTGACTCCATTATTTAGGCACTGGTTTAAAGTAAAAGGTTGACTGTCATTTAAATCTTGCATATTGCATCAATCTGATTGTCATCCCTCAAAACCTTAGCCTCAGTCTTAATAAAAGATCCCATTAATTAATTTGCAATTAATTAATAAACCTGGAACTTAGTCTTTCCATAGGGACTACCCCCGTTGGCTCTGTTGGGATCTTGCCTAAACGGAGGAGTTGTGGACTGTGGTGACAGTGGTCCCCAGCTCTCACTTGCCCCCAAGGACACACATAGCAGGTTGTGACTTTCCTGCATCTTAAAGTCTGAATTAGGCGGCAACATGTTGTATGGTTACCCCTTTAACAGAAAATAAAATTTGAAAAGAAAATACAACTAGTTAAAACAATACCTTAACCACACAACAATCTCTGTTACTGAGATGGTGGGTAAACAGAAATAAAAAAAATAAAAAAAAAACTTAAACTAACCTCACAACAATCTCCATTACAGAGATGGTGGTCTGTAACAGAGATGGTGGGTAAACGGAAATGAAACTTGCAATGAAAGAAATCTAAGCAACTAGTTCCTAGGATATTTCTACACTACTCATATACAGATTTACGAAGCTTTAAAGAATACCCCAAAAGAGAACTTCTCTTTTGGGGTTTACAATCTTAAGAAGAGAAGAGAAGAAGTGTTGTTTAGGGCCTCTTTTGGACCAAATTTTTCTGGGGCTTTTCTTAGACAATTTCGGGCAGCATAACCCCCTCTTTCTGTGCACAAACCTGCAAAAAACCAGCAATTTTGCTTGCTGAAAATTACTGCAGAAAACTAAATCAGAAAGTTAGCACAGAAAAATGTAAAACCCATAAATTTTATAAAAAAATCTGAACATGAATTTTTTGAAAAAATGAAATTTAAGCATTCAGAAAATGAACTTTTAAGCATCTAAATAATGTATTAATAGCAGATTTATAATCCTATACTAATATATAATGGATGGGGGCCCTAAAATAAGGGTTATATTCACTATACAGTGAATAAAACCCAGTTTTAGGAAGGAAAAAAAAATATGGACGGAAATACAAATTTGAAAAGAAACCCTTGGAGGAGTCCTTCTTAGCTTTAGATCCCTGCAAAATAAATCTATTAGAGCTGCAACAAGTAAGCAAAGAGATGAGCACAAAAATAAATCATACAAAATACTTTGTAGAATCTTACTAATCTACTCACAAATGAGGATAGAAATACTTCTACCTACAAGTCTCTCCACAAAATACTTTGTGGAGAGCTTCCAAGCTAAACAAATGCAACAATAATTGATAAATCCACAAGGTTACCTCACTAATCCAAGCATGAAATGATATATCCACACCAACAATTTGCCTCCAAAGCTTTCTTCTATTATAGCCCAACTAGGGCAAGATTCAATACAACAATAGCAAGAGGCTTGGGCCAAATGCTTGAGAGAATATGAGAGGAGAATAGGGAAAGATTTCAGCAGCATAACAATAGCATGAGAGAAGTTATCAAATGAGGGAGTGAGACCCTCATTATATAGTTGAGGAGCAACCCCAACCCCTTGAAGATTAATGGCCAAGATTAGATCTAGATTTAGATTAGATCTCCACCACTAGATCTAGGGTATTTGACTTTGCACCCTCCTCAATCTATGACTTGAGTGCTTGATCCATGCCTCAGCCATTCTCCACCCTTAGATCTAGGGTTTTGATCAAGGCGCCCCCTCTAAGATTGCTTTTGTGGTTAAAACGTGGGCCCAAGCTAGGCGCCCCCTCCATATTTAGCGCCCCTCTAAATGTAGCTAGACGCCCTCCTTTATAACTAGACGCCCTCCAAATGTAGTGCCCTCTCCAAATGGGTGATGCCTCCTCTATTTCATGTGGCTCTTCCCTTTATGGTAGCGCCCCACTTTAGTAAGGGCTTTAACCCACGTCTTAGTCTCCAAAGGCTAGCGCCTCCCCTTTTTTGGCTTTGACTTTAGCCTTTTGCTCCAAAATAAACATTTAATCCTTAGACTTAGGCTATATTTCACCTTAGATTTAGTTTTTCAATTTAATTTTTAAATTTTTCCAATTTTGACTTAGGAAAAATTAAAAATAAACTTGAAAAAATCATATCTTGGCCATGGGGGGGTGGAAAAATTTGAAATAAATTTTCCTAGGCTTAGCAACCCCCAAACAAAATTACCATGGCATTATTTAATTTTTTAAATAATGTGAATTTTTGACTTAGGGAAATTAATTAATTCCCTAGGAAAAATAGACCTTGCTTAGCCAAAAATGGTCTATCTCCTCAACCCCTTATCAGAATGACATGGGACTCGAAGCAGTGGCTTAGGGGGTTTCATAGACATTTACCTTACATTCATAGCCCCTATTACAAAATGCCAGTGCTTAAGCAATTACATTATTACATCAAAACTTAGTTAATTAATCACCAAGGGGCGAAATTAATTAACTAGAAAAATTAACAAAAATACAACAACATAACAAAACTCCGCAAGACTCTATACAAATGTCTAGCATGGTCATGAATAACATTTTGAAACCTTAGCCACCCCATGGACTTGACTGTTAGAACGCCTGTCACCACTTTGGAGGATTTTGAGTGAAAAACCTAACCAATTAAAATCGTTAAAGAACAAGATCAATTGGAAGGGGAAAAAACACTCGATGAGGGGACTTCCCTAACAACCAGTTCCATGGTGTGGCATCCATATCATATGACCCACACTAGCACATATAATTACATTAATTTTTCCATGCAGGGGAGCGGACATTTTGTTTTACAAAGGGGCAATTGCCCTGCAGAAGTGAAAAAATCCTCAGACTTTTCCAAGGTACAATTTGTACAATTATGTACATCTTCATGTACATGGAGTTGCCACCTAGTCGAAATAGGTGGGCAACACCCCCTTTGGCTCTGTTGGGATCTTGCCTAAACGGAGGAGTTGTGGATTGTGGTGACAATGGTCCCCAGCTCTTGCTTGCCCCCAAGGATACACATAGCAGGTTGTGACTTTTCTGTTCCTTAAAGTGTGAATTAGGCGGAAACATCTTTGGCACCGTTGCCAGGTACAAGTGATTTGTCCTTGGTCTGACTTAATTAATTAATTTCTTGTTTTGAATTCTTCAATTCCTTAAACTGTTAATAAAATTCTTTAATTAAATTTAATAACTTATTTACCCATATTAGAGCTATCTTTTTCTCCAAGTGGCGACTCCACTTCAAAATATAGTGAGGTATTCTACACGGAGCCATTCAGGTGGTCTACTCAACTCCCTCACCGAGCCTGAAAGGGTATATAGGAGGAGGTTGAATAGACTTGCTTCTCGTAGACTCCTTGCAACTCTTGGAGAAGAGGCTATCTCTGATATCCATTTATTGTTTGCCCAAAACAACCGGCCCTCACTGATGGATGATCTATGCAAGCCATGTGATTTCTCTAACATCATTGGTTATCCTCATGATTTTCCAGATAAAGCTATAGAAAAGTTACCTTCCTTTTAAGGTAATAATGCCATCAGTGCCAAGTCTCACATCACCAAGTTCAACCAGTGCATTGCCAAGTGGTGTAATGCTCATAACTATGAGGATGTCAAGATGAGGTTGTTTGTTTTGTCTTTAGAGGATGATGCCATGGAATGGTTTGAAGATCAGAATGACAATAAGTTCAAAACTCTCAAAGAAATCATTGAAGCCTTCAATGATAGATGGGGTGATAGAAGGGATAACCATTTCTTGTTGGCAGCCTTGCATACTAGTCACAAGCAAGAGAATGAGACCATGGAAGAATTTAATAAAAGGTTTAATGACTTAGTAAAAAGCCTCCCTGCAGACATCAAGCCCCAAGAAGCATCTCTCTTGATTTATTACATCCAAGCATTTGAAGGAGAAATGAAATATCAGATAAGGGATAAGGAACCTGCAAATCTTAAGGATGCACAGGAAAAAGTTATCAAGATAGATAAAAACATGCAAGCTGCTGGTAAATCTAATATTCCTGGATTTTCAAGGGGTAGTTCTTCAAAGGCTAATGAAGTAAAAAAATTTAAGTTTGAAAACCAGGAACCTCAAGGTGACTCCATAGATAAGCTCACCCAATTGATTAAACAAATGGAATTGAATCATGCTAATAAACTAGCTGCCATGCAGGCAAACCAGACAGTATTACAAAACAAGGTAGTTTCTTTGGAAAGAAATAGAGGAAATAATTTCTATCCAAACAAGCCAAATGATAGGTGGCAAAACCAAAGACGGCCCCCACCTCAAGATCAAAGGCCACCTAATCCTCTAGAGTCTACCAATGTGGTTGACCATCAAGCTATTCCATATTGTAGGCCTTGTGGGGATTTTCATGAGGAAAACACCTGTCAAGTCTTTTTGCAAATCATAAGTGATAAAATGAATGAAAAAACAGAGAATGAACAAGTAAACATGTGTGGGCAGAAGTATGACATTGGCATGCATGAATGGATGGATCTAGTTGAGAATAGCAAAAGTGTTGAATCAATGAATGAAGTAGCAGAAGCAGCTTTTGGCCCTAAGCCCCTAGTGAGCAGCAAGTGTCAGATTTCTCTAGGTATAGAGGAATGACTTACCAAAGAAATGGTAAGAAGAACCAAAGTCAAGAAAGAACTCCAACAAATGTTCCTAAGGTACCTCCTGCCCCTCCTATTTCAATTGCTCCTAATACACAATTAAACATTGATCTAGGAGGTTGGTTAAATAATGCTAAGATGTTGGTTCCTGTAGCAGAAATCATGAAGATCCTTTCTCAAAAGGAAAAATTACTCAAAGCTATAGAAGAACCTTATCAGAATAATGTTGACAAAGCCATAGCCTACCATGATGCACCTGTCATTCTTCAGAGTATGGACAAAGGAAAGGAAAAGAACCAGCCATTCTTCCTGTCGTTGTTAGTAAACAATCATGTTCTACACAACTGTATGTTAGATTCAGGGGCTAGCTCAAATGTGATGACTAAAAAAGTTATGGAACAATTAAATCTAAGGATCTTAAGGCCTTATCATAACATTTGTGCAATGGACCGTAAGATGATTGAAGTATGTGGTTTAATTAAAGGCTTACAAGTACACTTAGCAGCTTTTCCAGACATTCAAATAGAAATGGACATAGTAGTGATAGATGTCCCAGATGCTTGGGGTATGTTACTCTCAAGAAAAACTGGAGCAGACTTAGGAGGAAATATTCAAATGGACTTGACTTATGCCACCATTCCAACTCTTGAAGGGAATTTTGTTAGATTGAATCGAGAGTTGGAGATGAGACACCATGTAGAAGACCCAAGAAATCCAAGCAATGAATTAAAGTATAAAATTGATGACTTTGGAAATTATGCAATTTTGGCTAACTCTTTGGGACCTATTGAAGAATCAAATGAAGATGAAAGAGTTAATCAAATTTGGCATATGCACTTTGATGGGGCCTTCTCTAGAGCTGGTAATGGTGCAGGCATAGTCATTGAATCCCCTTCTCATAAAGAATTCAATTTTTCCTATAGACTAGAATTTAATGCCACCAACAATGTGGCTGAGTATGAGGCCTTGCTCCTCGGTTTAGAGGTGTGTAAAGATAAGGGTATCAAGAAGTAAGAGGTCAAAGGTGATTCAGATTTGATCATTTCACAGGTTAATAAACAGTTTGCTTGCAAATCAGGAAGGTTAAGAAGATATAGGGAAGCAGTTTTGGATCTGGTTCCATGTTTTGATCACATAGAATTTATTGCAATTCCTAGAGAATTTAACGCTAAGGTAGATAGACTTGCAGTTGCTGCTTCCACCCTTCAGAGACCACCAGAGCTACTAGATAAAGAAGTTAAAATGGAAGTTATCTTCAAGCCTTCAGTTCCAGATAATGTAGATAATTGGCAGGTCTTTGATGATGATAAACAAGTGATTAAGTTTTTGAGTAATATAGGAGAATTTGCTAACTTTCACATTAGTGAAGAGGAAGAAGGTTGTTATTATGCAGAAGAAAGTCAAAAGCTTAATCCAGCCCCTAGGAAAGTTGTGTCTTTAGAAAGGGCATTTGATAGAGAAGATGGCCATAAACCTAAGGAAGAATTAGGTCAAAGCCAAGTGATTACATAGAGGTGACCATAGGCACAAAGGAAGACCCTAGGATGGTTAAAATTGGGAAATCAACACCCAAAGATGAAAGAGAACAGATTATTAATTTACTAAGGGAATATAGGGATGTTTTGGCCTTCACATATGACGAGCTTAAATTCTATAGGGAAGATGTGATTCAGCACACTATTCCACTTAAAGAAGAAGCCAAACCATTTAGACAGAAACTTAGGCAAATAAATCCTAAGTTGGCCCCCTTAGTACAACAAGAACTTAAAAAGATGTTGAAAGCGGGAATAATAGCCCACACTAGACATTCCACTTGGTGCTCCAATTTGGTGGTGGTTAGAAAGAAGAATGGTCAAATCAGGTTGTGTGTGGACTTCAGAAATCTAAATATTGTGTGCAAGAAAGATAATTATCCCCTCCCTAAAATGGAAACTTTATTGCAAAGAGTAACAGGATCTGGTATGATTTCAATGCTTGATGGTTTTTCTGGTTATAACCAAGTCAGAGTCAGAAAAGAAGATAGGCACAAAAAAAACTTTTACAACTCCTTGGGGAACCTTTGAATATATAAGAATGCCTTTCGGTTTATCTAATGCTGTAGCTACTTTTCAAAGAGCAATGGACTATGCTTTCAGAGGTTTAATTGGGAAAAATATTGAAATTTATCAGGATGATCTAACAGTTTTTTCTAAGGATGGGAAAAGTCACATAGGGCATTTAAAACAGGTTTTTGAAAGATGCAGAGAGTTTGGGATGTCGTTAAATACAGCCAAGTCAGTTTTTGGGGTTACTGAGGGGAAATTACTAGGTCACATAATTTGCAAAGAAGGTGTCAAAATAGATCCAGAAAGAGTTGCAGCCATTGCTAAACTCCCCTTGCCTAATACAAAGAAAGGCCTCCAATCCTTCTTTGATACGATTAATTTCCTTAGGAGATTTATTCCTAATCTAGTAGAAGTAACTAAGCCTTTGAATAAGTTGCTTAGAAATGATGTCAAGTTTCAATGGGATGAAACAGGAAAAAGAGCTTTCCAACAAATAAAAGATGCATGTGATCAAGCTCCCGTATTAATCAGTCTGGATTACACTAAATAATTCTATCTTTTCTCCTTCGCATCTGAAGACACCATTGCTGGTGTTTTACTATAGAAAAATGACCAAGGTCAAGAACAACCCATAGCATACATGAGCAAAATCTTAAGAGATTCAGAATTAAAGTATCATATAATAGAAAAACAGGCTTATGCCTTGGTAAAATCTCTTAAACATTTCAGGATTTTCATAGGGTATGCCAAAGTAATTGGATATGTTCCTAGTACAGCAATTAAAGATGTGTTAACTCAAGAAGAAAGCCTAGGTCCAAGAGGTAGATGTGTTGCTAAAATTCAGGAATATGATTTAGAAATCAGGCCCACTAAATTAATCAAAGGACAAGGATTAGCTAAGATGTTGACAGAAAGTAATGAGAAGGCTTTAAGTTTGGTTGATCAGAATATGGTTTGTGAGATTGGTGTTCCAAATTCATCCTCGGATTTTTTAAAGCTTGAGCAAGTTGAATGGTATTCTGATATTATTTTTTATCTTAAAAATTTGACTTGCCCAAGTCACCTTGTTGGTCATAAGAGAAGAGCCTTAAGGCTGAAAGCATCCAAGTATATCTTAATTAAAGATGGTTTAGGATGGAGAAATCCAGACGGGATCATCCTTAGATGTGTGGACGAGAATGAATCTAAAAAACTAATGGATGACTTTCATAATGGTTTTTGTGGTGGTCACTTTGCTGCTAGAACCACCACCCATAAGATTCTTAGAGCTGGATATTATTGGCCCACCATATTTTCAGATGTACATCAGTTTGTGAGGAAGTGTGAGCCTTGTCAATTGTTCACCGGAAAAAAAAAGTTAGCTACCCTTCCCCTTCAGCCAGTTGTTGTAGAAGCACCTTTTCAGCAGTGGGGTTTAGACTTTATAGGGAAGTTTAAAAATAATTCAAGTAATGGGTTTTCATGGATTATAACAGCTACATATTACTTTACTAAATGGGTTGAAGCTATTCCCACTAAATCAGCAAATGAAAAAGTAATCATGGATTTTCTTGAAGATAGGATAATAACAAGATTTGGAGTGCCTTCAAAGATAGTAACAGATAATGCTAAGGCCTTTTGTTCAGCAGAAATGTCTGCATTTTGTTTGAAGTATGGCATTATATTATCTCATGTATCAGATTATTATCCTCAAGGAAATGGTCAAGTAGAGTCTAGTAACAAAAACTTAATGACCATAGTGAAGAAAATTGTAGGGGATAACAAAAAGTCTTGGGACAGTAAAATAAAACATGCTTTATGGGCTGATAGAATAACAAAGAAAGCATCTACAGGCAAGAGTCCTTTTGAGTTGGTATATGGTGTAGAAGCACAGCTACCAGTTCACCTTACCCTGCCAGTGTATCAGTTGCTCCGAGAGTTTGACATAGAAGAGTCTGCACTTGAAAAAAGAATAAATCAGTTAGTGGAGTTGGATGAAATAAGGAGAAAATCTTATGATCAGAACTTCAAAAGTCAAGTAAAGACAAAGAAATCTTTTGACAAGTCAGCTAGACAGAGAGACTTCAAAGTGGGGGATACATTGGTCCTATGGGACAAAGGCAGAGAAAAGCCAGGGAAGCATGGGAAATTTGACAGCCTATGTTTAGGCCCTTATGTGATCAGATCAGTTGCAGGTCCAAATTCCTTCAACCTGAGTCACTTCGATGGTGAGCCATTGAACATTCCAAGGAATGGTCAACAGCTCAAGTTTTATTACACAGAGTCAACGTGGTGTCCAAAGGGACACCCTTCTGTAACGTATCTCTAACCCTTTTCCCTTGCATTTCTTTGAAGTTTTGTATTATTTCACTCGTTTATTGTTTATGCATATATGTATAGCAATTTCATTTATTTATATTGTTTATTGTTTATTTATTGGTTTTAGCTGGAGGCCTTATGTTGGTTATTGGTGAGAATCTGTGGTTGCAGGAGTCTGGAGTTCTCATATGCTCTCCGATGATCGAACACATGTCTCCTAGTTGGAGCCAGATGTTTCCCACCTATTTCGACTAGGTGGAAACTTCATGTACATAAAGATGTACATAATTGTACAAATTTTACCTTGGAAAATCTGAGGATTTTTCACTTCTGCAGGGCAATTGCCCCTTTGTAAAACGAAATGTCTGCTCCCCTGCGTGGGAAAATTAATGTAATTATATGTGCTAGTGTGGGTCATATGATATGGACGCCACACCATGGAACTGATTGTTAGGGAAGTCCCCTCATCGAGTGTTTTTTCCCTTTCCAATTAATCTTGTTCTTTAACGATTTTAATTGGTTAGGTTTTTCACTCAAAATCCTCCAAAGTGGTGACGGGTGTTTTAGTAATCAAGTCCATGTGGTGGCTAAGGGTTCAAAATGTTATTCGTGACCATGCTAGGCATCTCTAGAGTCTTGCAGAGTTTCGTTATGTTGTTGTATTTTTTATTTATTTTTTTCACCCCTTGGTGGTTAATTAACTAGGTTTTGATGTAATAATGTAATTGCTCAAGCACTGGAACTTTGTAATAGGGGATATGAATGCAAGGTAAATTGCTATGAAACCCCGTAAGCCACTGCTTCGAGTCCCATGTCATTCTGACAAGGGATTGAAGAGATAGACCATTTTTGGTCAGGAGCGGTCTATCTCCTCTAGGAAATTATTTAATTTTTCCCTAAGTTAAAATTCACATTTATTTGATTTTGAAGTAAAAAATCAAATAATGCCATGGTAATTTTGTTTGGGGGTTGCTAAGCCTAGGAAAATTTATTTCAAATTTTTCCACCCCCCCATGGCCAAGATATGATTTTTTCAAGCTTATTTTTAATTTTTCCTAAGTTAATATTGGAAAAATTGAAAAATTAAATCTAAGGTGAATTAATATATTTAGCCTAAGTCTAAAGGTTAGATATTTATTTTGGAGCAAAGGGCTAAAGTCTAAGCCTAGTTTAGAGGAGTTCTAAAGTTGGTTAAGTGGCCAAACCACCAAAAAAGGGAGGCGTCACATGAAATAAGGCCAAGTTTAGAAGGCATAAAAGGGGGGTGTCCAGCCATTTCATGGCTCATGTCAAGTGGGAAACCACTCTAAAGGTGGCGGCCACCCTAGAAGCTCCTCCAAAGGTGGCTCATGCATGAAAAAAGCCCCCACGTGTTGAGCGCTAGTGTCAAAGGGCCCACTTAGGGAGGCGCCTAGCTTGGGGGGCCCACAACTAAACCCTAAAAGCAATCTAAAGGGGAGCGCTTGGTCAAAAACCCTAGATCTAAGGGTGTGGATGGATTGAGGCATGGATCAAGCACCCAAGCCATGGATTGAGGAGGCGCCTAAACCATTTGATTTGTTGAGAGGGGTGCAAAGTCAAAAACCCTAGATCTAGTGGTGGAGATCTAATCTAGATCTAAATCTAATCTTGGCCATTAATCTTCAAGGGGTTGGGGTTGCTCCTCAACTATACAATGAGGGTCTCACTCCCTCATTGAGGGATCTCTCTCATGCTATTGTTATGCTGCAAAAATATTGCCTCTCCTCTCTTCTCTTCTTCAACATTTTGCCCTAGCTATTTTGCTCAAGTCCTAGAGGCTTTTTGTACTCAAATTTTGCCCTTGTTGAGCCATAATCAAGGAAATTCTTTGGAGGGACATTATGCTGTTGTTCTACATTCTTCATGGTCCAGTGTTGAGGTAACTTGTATCTTGTATTTGTTTTGCATATTTGTATTAGTATACTTTGTGGAGAGATTAGAGAGTAGAAGTATTTTTACCCTCTTTTGTGAATTGTTTAGCAAATTTCTTCAAAGTATTTTGTAGAGATTGTTAGATATTCATCACTAGGCTTACATTTTCTTGCAGATCTAATATTTGTTTACAGGTTTTCTAAGCCAAGGACATCTCTCCAAGGGTTTCATTTTCAAATCTGCATTTTCGTCCATTTCTCTTTCTCTCTCCCTAAACTAGGTTTTATTCATTGTATAGTGAATAAAACCCTTGTTTTAGGGCTTTCTTTCATTATAGATTAATATAGAGTTTTAAATCTGGTGTTCATATATCATTTAGAGACCAAAACATTCGTTTTTAAACCACTAAAACTTCAATTTTTCCAAAATTTCAAGTTCAGATTTTTCAATAATTTTTCTGGGTTTTATACTAATTTGTGCTAACTTTCTATTTTAGTGTTTCTGCAGTAAATCCCAGCAAGTAAATTTGCTGGTTTGTTGCAGGTTTATGCACAGAAGAGGGGGTTATGCTGCCCAAAATTGCCTAGAAAATCCCTAGAAAAGTTTTGGTCCTAAAGGGGCCAAAAAACCACATTTCTTCTCTCTCTTCTACAAGATTGTAAACCCCAAAAGAGAAGTTCTCTTTGGGGTATTCTCTAAAACTTTGAAAGCTGTTGTAAATCTGTATATGAGTAGTGTAGAGATAGCCTAGAACACTAGTTGCTTAGATTTATTTTTTATGCAAGTTTTATTTCTGTTTACCCACCTTCCCTTAAGGGATTGAAGTGAGGTTAGGTTAATCATTTTTATTTTCTGTTTACCCACCATATCTGTTATAGAGATTTTTGTGTGGTTAGGATATTTTTTTAGCTAATTGCATTTTTCTTTCAAGTTTTTGATTCAAAGTAATTAAATCTAATTTTTATTTCTGTCAAAGGAGTAACCATACAACCCACTGATCCGGTGTATCCTCTGTCCCAACTTGTCATCTCCCTTTAGGGACTTCAAGTTGGGTATAAAAAGCAGGAGAGGTGGGGGCTTAGCTTAATTAGAACAACTTGTTTTTTCTGCTACAAACCTTCACACTTTACTTTTCAGTCCAAAATCAAGTACCAGCATCTCCCATAAGGGATACCGCTTGGTTGATCTTGTTGATAGTATAAAATTAACCTTGCATGCTAATCACCAAGATTTAAAATTTACCCCTAAAATTAACCAACAACGAATTTAGCCCCTGTTCCTCTACTCGATTATCACCCTTCGGGGTACTCACAAGATACGACAGGGGATAGAGGAGTTTTAGTTTAATAGGCATCCATCTTGCTGTTTTTTCGGTTGATTAAAAACAGTGACCTCGGAAGCTAGTTGGAGTAGCAGATCGTGGGGGGTCTCTAGGCGTTCTACGTCCTCCTTGTTGAGCACCGGGGCATTGGGGTTTGACCTGGGAGCTACAGGTGGACTTGTTTCCACTGTTTTGATCGCACCAGCATTCCCTCTTTGACTTGAGAAATACTAGATTGGGGTAGTCACATCACCGGATCTAAAGCTTAAACAAAGACTTCAACTTTAATAAAATTTATTAAAATGAACCAAGAGACATTGCAAAACTGGTTCTATAACATTTTCATTCCAGCAGCATTTCACTCCAATATTACACTTGTTTCCTTTCAGTTGTTGTTGCACCTGCAAAGCAAAGCTGATAATTTTCTAACTTGTGGATATTAATCAGCTGGTTTACATTTTTCTGCTATTTATTTGAGCTTTGTCATCATCAAGTTCATTCATAATATTATTGCTCAACTGTGATTACATTATTTTTCATTTATCTTGACATTATTGCTCATGAATCTTTCATAACTGTGTATATTGTTCATAGTTTTTTCTCATCTCATTGTTAGATAACTTAACCTGTGGGATAATTAACCTAGGCTGCATCCATTGAAAGTTGCATTTCTGACTCCATTACTTAGGCACTGGTTATATTAAAAGGATTGACTGTCATTGAAATATTGAATCTTGCATTGGTTTGACTGTCATTTCTCAAAACTTTAGCCTCACACCTTAAAAAGATCCCTTTAATTTGTAATTAATTAATAAATCAGGAACTTAGTATTCGTAGGGACTTCCCCCCTTGGCTCTGTTGGGATCTTGCCTAAACGGAGGAGTTGTGGACTGTGGTGACAGTGGTCCCTAGCTCTCGCTTGCCCCCAAGGATACACATAGCAGGTTGTGACTTTCCTGTTCCTTAAAGTGTGAATTAGGCGGCAACAGCCCCCAAGGTCACACCTCTCCCACTTTCTCAAGTGAGGAGACAGCTTTCGAAAGATTTTTGCTGTTGGTGTGCAATCGGCGGACAATAGATTCATAATATCAAATTGACAAGAAAGAGAAAATTAAAATAACGTCACCTCATCCATCAAGTACAATCATCCATAATGTCACACCACATGAGCCTCCAAAGCCTTTATTTTTTATTCCAATGGTTGCATGGAAGCAACAAGCATTTAGAAAGTTTCACCAGAGTTTCTCTACAAAAATTATCCACCCGATAGAGCTCAAAAGAGTCTCTACTTGTACAAAGAATGAAGACCAAAACCCTAAAACCAAACTCCATCAAATGAGGGCCAATCTCCATGATTAAGCAAACTCGACACCATAATTGAGAGTCCAAACCTAAACTGAGGTTGGTGTAAGTGAGGGGTGGCCTCCACCTAGGCAAGGCGCCCCCACTCCCAACCTTAAAACCCAACTTCCATCACTAGAGAAGCCCACAAGTGTGCTAGCGTGAAGCTAAGGAAGGAGACGTGAGCTTGAAGGAGAGCATGCGTGAGAGGTTTGTGGTAGCTGCAAGTGGTTGTGATAGGAACCAAACCCTTAGGGTTAGCACGAAATATGGAGAGCACTCAACTCTCTGCCTCGAACAAAACACCAAACCAATGACTACTCTCCACCTCATCAAAATCGTGAGCTAGAGGAAGAGGGCGAATTTCTCAACTGAAGGTGTCTTGAATGCTCTCCGATTGTTGACTGAATAGACTTGGTGACGAGTTGAATCATCATAAATGCCCATTGCCATGTCATTTAGCCTTTTATTTTATTCAATTTGGTTTATTTTGGAGAGTTTTGGATTATCTCCAAAATATTCATTTTTAATATTTTAATTAATAATTTCTCCGTAAATGACTTTTTTGAGAAATTATTAATTATGAGGCTGAATGAACATCTGAAACTTAGGGATAGCTAGCCAGGTGATCATGAATGATTTTTGGCTTAAGGTTAGAGCCTTCAATCACTGAATTCGGACCCTGGATGACTGACATATTACAAATTGAAATTTCTCCATTTAAACTATGGAAAAATTTAATTAAGAACTTAAAAAATTTTAAAAATTAAAAACCCAAAATCCAATGCGTCGGGTAAAAAATTTTCGAATTTTTCTTTGAGGGTCCTAGTGACTTAGGACATGACCATAGTCTATTCTAATAATGTCTATTAGGTTTACACATACTCAGTTGGGCTCTAATTACCCTCCAAGGCCCAGAATTCAAAATCGGGTATTCCAGCTTTAGAGGAAGTGGGAGAAAACCTCGTCGATTATATTCAGCTATAGGCAAAGCATAATTGACAAGGAAAAAAACTCTCTGGAATACCTTAGTTGAAATTCTACGTCTTAGCAGACTGAACCACTCAAAAAACCCTACTAGCACATTTTATTACAAACCCCGCGGGGCCATGGTTATAATTACTGAAAACAAAAATTGACTAGCCAAAACTGGCTAGGCACAAATGGCAGATCGTCTAATACACCGAAACACAAACATTTATCATGTTTGTCAAATGGATGCTCCTCAGCCAATCCATCTATGGTACAAATAAGTTGGCAACATCTGGCTCCAACTGCGGGACGGGTGCTCGCTTGATTCATTGATCAAAGAGAGTGCTTGAGAATCCATGAATCTCTGGTACCTATACGTAAACAGAAGTGTCTTAGTCCCACGTATATGATATAAAAATAAGCTATGATGAAATACCAGAAAATATTTTTTTCTTTTTCAACTCAAAGTGCATAAAACAAAACTTTTTCTTTTTCAGCATATAAACGAAGTATGAAAAAATGCTAATATACAAAGGTTATGATACAACATTTTGGTACATTAAATATTATGGTACAAAAAATAAAAATACAACAAGGATGGGTTTAGAGAAGCCTCGGGATAACCCCTTGGTCATCTTGGAGGTTGTTTCGATAAAAAGGCTTCGAATGTTGACCATTCAAGGGCAGATTTAATGTATCTCCATCCATGGTGTTAACTAAAAAAGAATTGGTGCCAACAGTATCATGGATGATAAACGGGCCTTTCCAAAGGCTGCCGAACTTTCCATGCTTTCCAGGCTTCTCCCTTCTTTTATCCCATAAAAGAACAATATCTCCTATTTGGAAGGATCTTGGCCTGGCTGACTTATCAAAGGTGCCATTCATATTTTCTTGATGCCTGAGTGACTGATCAAGGGTAGCTCGTCTAGATTCATCCAACGCGATAATCTGATGGATCCTTTGTTCCATTTCCAATCTTTTCGTGCCATATTCACTTAACATTCTAAAAATTGGAATCTGCATGCTGACAGGAAGGGTGGCTGTGAGTCCATATACTAACTCAAAATGTGATTTTCCAGTTGAATTCTTCTTGGTAATCCTATTTGCCCACACAACATACTTAATCTTGCTATCCCATGCTCTTTTATTGTCACTCACCGTTTTCTTAAGAATAGTCATTAAGTTTTTATTAGTGGACTTAGCATGTCCATTGCCCTGCGGATAATAATCTGATGAGTGGGATAGGATAATGCCATATTTAAAACAGAAGTCATTTACTTCTCCTGAACTGAAGGCCTTGGAATTATCGGTTGTTATTTTAAGGGAAGTTCCGAATCTAGTGATGATTCTTTCCTTAATAAAATCCATAACAACCTTCCATTAGAGGAAATTTTAACTCAAAATGGGCCTCCTAAGGAAAATTAATAAAATAATAAAATAATATTTATTAATTTTGGAGAAAGAAAAAAAAACTATTTTTTTGTTTGTATTTTCGACATATCTCTCTTTGTTTTTACTCAAATTTCGATCGGGAGAGCTCGTTGGATGCGGAATTTAATTCTGCATCCAATGAGCTCTCTCGATCGAAATTTGAGTAAAAACACAGGGAGATACGTCGAAAATGCGAACAAAAAAGTAGTTTTTTTATGATACCTATCCCCAAATTTATATTAAAAAATTGTTTAAGAGGTGCTCCCTTTTTGAATTTTAAAGAATTTTGATTGGCTAATACATGATGACATGGAATTTGTATTATTTTTGGAAGGCCCATTTTAAATTGAAATTTCCTCTAATGTCAGTGGCATTCTTAGTAGGTATGGCTTCTACCCACTTAGTGAAATAATCAGTTGCCGTAAGAATCCAACAAAAACCATTGCTAGAGTTATCCTTAAATTTGTCGATAAAATCAAGCCCCCATTGCTGAAAGGGAACAAGGACCACAACAGGTGTAAGAGGAAGTGCTGCCAACTTCTGCTTACCCGTGAAAAGCTGACACTCTTGACAACACTTGACATGTTTATGAACATCTGTGAAGATAGTGGGCCAATAGCATCCAACTCTCAGGATTTTGTGGGCAGTTGTATTTGCTGCATAATGGCCTCCACAAAATTCTGAGTGAAACTCAGTCAAGATTTTCTTGGAATCTTGTTCATTAACACATCTGAGTATAATGCCATCTGGGTTCCTCCAACCCATACACTTTTGGGTAAGGCAATATCTAGCAGTTTTGAGTCTCAAAGCCCTTCGTTTGTGACCCTTGAGGTGATCAGGGCAAGTGAAATGGAGCAGGAAGAAAATGATGTCGAAATACCAGTGATTATCAAGTTCTTGGAGTGCAGGAGTCATGGCTGGTTGAGGAACATCGTTTTCGGCAATCATTTCAATGGCTTCTTCATTTCTTTGAGTAATCATTTTAGCAAGACCCTGTCCTTTGATCAATTTGGTAGGCTTTATTTCAAGGTCATACTCTTGGATTTTGGACACCCATGTGCCCCTTATTCCTAAACAATCTTGTTGAGACAGGATGTCTTTCATTGCAGTATGGGGGACATACCCAATGACTTTAGAGTATCCAATATACGTTCTAAAATGCTTCAAATATTTGACCAAGGGATAAGCCTGCTTTTCCATGATGGTATATTTTAATTCATAGTTTTGTAAGGCCCTACTCATGAAATCTATAGGTTGCTCAAACCCTTCGAAGTTCTTCTGGAGCAACATGCCGACAATAGTGTCTTTTGAAGCAAAAGAAAAGATCATAAAATCTTTCGTGTAATCCAGGCTGACTAAGACTGGAGACCTGGTGATGGCATTCTTAATAGAACTGAAGGATTCCCTACCCTCATTTGTCCATACAACCTTGGCATTTTTCTTAAGTAAGGCTTGCATAGGTTTTATGAGTTCAGCCAAGTTAGGGATAAATCTTCTAATAAAATTTATATGGCCATTAAAAGATTGGAGTGCTTTCACATTTTTAGGTAAAGGGATCTTCTTTATGGCTTCTATTCTCTCTGGGTCAATCTTGACACCGTCCTTGTTTATAATGTGTCCAAGAGTTTTCCTTCTTCAATGCCCACCACTAACTTAGCCAGATTCAAGGAAATGCCAAATTTTCTACATCGCTCAAATATCTGCCTGAGATGACCAACATGGCTGGATCTCAATGATTTTGCCTATCAACTCCTTGAAGGCATAATGCATGGCCCTTTGAAAAGTAGCCCCAACATTTGTGAGACCAAAAGACATTCTCAATATTCAAAAGTGCCCCAAGGAGTTGTGAAAGTGATTTTGTGCCTATCTTCTTCTTGGATGACTACTTGATTATAACCAGAAAAACCATCTAGCATTGACATCATGCTTGATCCAGTGACCCATTGGAGGAGGGTCTCCATGTTGGGGAGGGGGTAATTGTCTTTTTGACATGCTATGTTTAGATTTCTGAAATCTATACATATCCTTAAACTCTCGTTCTTTTTTCTAACTACAACTAAGTTAGAACACCATGTTGAATGTCTCGTAGGAGCTATAATTCCTGCTGCTAACATTTTTTCTAGCTCTTTCTTTATAATAGGCGCTAACTTAGAATTTATTTGCCTAAGTTTTTGATGAAAGGGATTGCATTTTTGACATTCAGGTTTTAAGGGAATGGTGCGCTGAAAAACATATTCCCTATATGCTTTAAGCTCGTCATAAGTGAAGGCAAAAACACCCCTATATTCTTTGACCAAGTTTATAAGGTTGTTCCTTTCCTTTTCAGAGGTACCCTTTCCAATTTTTATTATTTTTGGTTCTGTTTCCGTTCCAGTGTTGATCTCAATATACTCCCCAGGTTTCATTTGTTCAACATTACTCTTTCTTCTATCCTGTCTGTTGAAAATGTTCTCTAAAGCAACTAGACCACGTGGGACAAGGTTATTAAACTGGTCGCCTTCTCCATGATACTCTTTATTTTCCTCCTGATCATTTACTTTAAAGATAGAGAACTCATCAACATTATAAATAAATCTCAAGATTTGTTCATAATCTTTGAAAACCTGCCAACGTTCTACATTATCAGGAACAGAAGGTCTGAAGTTAATTTCTAAAAGACAATGCCCCTCTAACATCTCGTCTGACGACTGAAGTGCTGAAGCTACAAACATTATCCGGTCGACGACACTATTCTGATCTCTAGGGATTGCTTCTATATTAGGGGCATAAAAAAACTCCATTGTATCCCATATTGCATTTCTATACTTTTTTAATCTTTGACATTTACATGCAAATTGACCCTTAACTTGTTAAACAATTAGGTCGGAATCAAAATCAATACTAAGCAATTTTATTCACATGTCCTTGGAAATCGCGATGCCTAGTAGAAGTGCCTTGTACTCTACCACATTGTTGGTTGCTTCAAATTCCAATCTGAAAGCAAAGTTGAAAACTTTACCCTCTGGTGAGATAATGATTATCCTAGCCCCTTTTCTTGCTCTAGAGTAAGCTCCATCAAAGTTCATCCTCCATAATTCATTCATTAAGTTTTTCATTTTTTATTTCTTTTTGGATAGGCTCTAAGAAAGTAGAATTGATCTGGTATATCCCTAGTCCATTTGAGTAGTTGACATATTCATTTGATGGTTTCCCCGGGCTTTCTACATGACATCTTTGTTCTTTCTCAGTATGTAACTTAACCAATGAATCTTCTGATGCAAGTACAGTGGCATATGTCCAGTTTATTTGGATGGATCCTCCTAAAGTGGCCCCAAATTTTCTAGGTAATAGCATGCCCCATTTATCTGGCACATCTATGACAAGGATATCCATGGTAACATGGATGTCTGGATACTTGGCTAATTTTACGTGCTCCCTTTCAATCATACCTTCAACTTTGACAGGTCTAGAGTCCATGGCATGACCTTTTTAGTCATAATGTTGGATCCCGACCCTGAATCTAGCATACAGTTATGCAGGAGAAGATCACCTATCATCAATGACATGTCAAGGGGTGGGTGATCTTCTTTTCTTGGGTCCCTAATATGCAAGATTACAGGGGGATCTCCATGGTCATCATCTCGACTGGGTGAAAGTTGTTCTACTGTATTGGAAAAAGTTACTTTCTTGGGAGTTGTAGGTCTTTCAGGTGTAACTATCTTTAAGGTAGGGAGGGGAACATTATTAGCTTGAGGCTCTAACATTTTTAACAGTTTCTCTTTTTGACCAGGAATCTTACATAACTCAAGTACAGGAACCGAAACTTTGGAGTTTGCCAACTGTTGTCCGTCGATTGCACACCAGCAGTAAAAATCTTCCGAAAGGTATCTCCTCACTTGAAAAAGTGGGAGAGGTGTGACCTTCGGGGCAAGCACAGAGCTAGGAACTGTCACCTACTCCTAGCTCCCTCGTTTAGGCTAACTCCTAACGAAGCCAAGGGGGGTAGTCCCTAACAAAGAGTTTTCTATGGCTCAATGCTTAAGTTAAGTTTTAAATTTTTTTAGTTGCGGATGGGTGTTGTTTAGGAGTTTCTGTGATTTTAGATGATTAATATGATGAATTGAGTACAAGACAAAGCAATCCACATTGCTATCACTGGAATTAAAAGATAGACAAATATTTGAGCAATTCACGAAAATAAATAAAGCATTCACAGCTATGACTTATAATCAAACATTTAATGGACAAATGGCCCAGATTATCAACAATGCTAAAAGATGGAACCAATGCCTATGGAGTAAAATTATCGGAGATGCTTCGTGTTTAGAAAGATGTGCATCCCAAAAGATGCCAATGAATGTTAGGTTTTGCAAGTGCTCTTGGTAATTTTTAAGAGTTTTTAACAGTGGTCTTGCTTTAGGGTATCGACAAAAAGGTTTATCAAAGCCGGGAGACTCTTCTAAGTTGCCTCCATTGAAGACATGTCGGGCCCGCACAGTATCCCAAGGTCATATTGTCAAGTGACCAGCTAGCCGAGAATCTATGACAGCGGGAGGTTCTAGCGCCTCTACTAGGAAGTACTTTGGAAGAATCCCTACAACGCCGGTGCGTTGGTTACGGGGTGTTTAAGTGTTATTAGATTACTCTTGCGGGGTTTAAAGATCCAATGTTGTTTCTGGGTATTCCAATCTAGGATCGGTCAGAGCATACTCTGGCAAGGAGGGAAGAGAGTTAATTAATTAAAAGGGGTATGTGTGTTGAAGATTTTATTAAAACAATTAATTAGACTCTCCGACAGAGAGTGATCTTGACCCCGTCTTATGACAGTGGTCCAAGAGACTTAGCTAATCTATATGTAGCTAATGCAAGGGTTATGCAAACCTAAGATGCTCTCCGATAGAGAGTGCTCTTGACTTGTGTTTCTGCAAGTTCAAGAGTCTTACATATGGATGATTTGATTAAACAAACACAACAATTAATATCAAAGGTGGTTGATTAAAACTCTCCGACAGAGAGCACTCTTGATCCACCTTATGGTGAGATTCAAGAGATTTTGGTTATTCTTATGATTTAACAATTTATGACAAGATACCAACAAGCAATGATGAATCTAGCAATTAGTAAGAATGAAACTAAGTCTAATCAAAGAACTAAACTAATTGCTTAAGGAAAACTATACTAAGTAAATCATGAAAATGAACACAAGACACACTTCCCCAAAATAGGGGAAGTAGAAAAGGAAGGAGAGTTGCTCCCACTCAGCTCTTTTTATTAATCTTTTACAATGATGATGTGTTCTTTGCTTCTTGGAAGAATGGGGAAAGAAGGGGATGAAAGAAGAGGGATAGCAGTCTTTTTGTTCTTTTTGCACTCCTTGTTCATTTGTGGTCTTTGGGCTCTCCTTCACCTGTCTGCAATCTAAGAGATCTAGACACACACTTGTTATGATATTAGTTGATAAAAAATAACTTGAAATTTAATCTATAAACTTGCTACAAACACTTACCCAAACTTACCAAAAAGAAGGAAGAAAAGAGGCAGGAAAAAGACAAGGTAAGAGAGGTGAAAAAATGGTTAAAATAGGGGAAAAGACAAGTCAAAGAAGGCTGGAAACAAAGAGGCAAAAGAGGGCTGTCCAAAAGGGTAGAAATGGGGAAAAGTGGACAGTGAACAAAAGGAAGGAAATGCTGCAAATGAGGGTGAAAAAAAATTGAAAGTACAGCCTAAAAGATGGTCGAAGAAAGAGGATGGAAAGGGGCTGCAAAAAGTGGAAACAAAGAGGCAAAAAAGGGCTGTCCAAAAGGGTAGAAATGGGGAAAAGTGGATAGCGAACAAAAGGAAGAAAAGGCTACAAGTGAGGGTGAAAAAATGCTGAAAGTACAGTCCAAAATATGGTTGAAGAAAGAGGATGGAAAGGGGCTACAAAAAGTGGAAAAAGGAGGCAAAAGAGGGCTGTTCAAAAGGGTAAAAAGTGGGAAAAGTGGACAGCGAACTAAGGGAAGGAAAGGCTGCAAATAAAAGGCCTAAAAAGATGAAAATAAAGCATAGGGCAGCCAACCAGGGCAAAGGCTAAGTGAATGAATGTTCACTTTAGCCCAAACGTGCCCTAATCCCAAGAAAATAGAGATTTTTAATTTGAAAGATGAATAAAAGTAAGAAGAGAATGGTCAAACCTGTGGATCTTTTTTAAAGCACTTGGATCTCGTGAAACGTGCAATTACAGGAAAAGTGTACTTGACTCCAAGAGAAGAAGATGCAGCTGAGCTTGAACCTCTGCTTGGTTGGATGGAAGGATCTGCAAAATAACACTCATAGACTTGCCAAACAAAGGATTAGATCATGTATTGTTCACAAATTGAAATAAAGAAGAGCATGAACTATAATTGAATAAAAACAATGCTCTTTTTTAAATTCTAAAAGTAAATCAATAAACAGCTAACTTGCAAACCGCAAATACCTGTTCTTATGTGCTTATAGAAGCCTTCTAAAGCATACCTCTTTCATAATCTCAAATAGACAAGACAGAAAAGCATTAAAATAACATCACCTCATCCATCAAGTGCAATCATCCAAAGAATCACACCACATGAGCCTCCAAAGCCTTAATTTTATTCCAATGGTTGCATAAGAGCAACAAGCAATTACAAAAGTTTCACCAGAGTTTCTCTACACAAAAATCCATCCGAATAGAGCTAAAGGAGCCTTTATTTGTACAATGAGAGAGTGCTAAAACCCTAAAACCAATCCTCATAACCTAACCAGCCTAGCCACCTAAACAGAAGAGCCAGACCTAAATTGGAGAACAGGGAGTGAGGGGAGTCCTCCACCCAGGCAAGGCGCCCCCACTCCAACCCTGAACCATCAAATCCAGCCACAGATGAAGCCACACGTGTGTGAGGCGCAACCTGGAGAGAGAGGGGCGTGAGCTATTGAAGGAGGCACTGTAATGTTGGTAAACCCACCTTTTAGGTCTAGAAGCAGCCTCTGCTAGGTTTGGGAAGCCTACTGATGGTGTAAGCTTCAGTCTTCACCTCGATCAAATCACCGGACCAATGAGTGCTCTCCATCTCATTCTTTAGCTGGAGATGACATGTTTGCTAACTGATAATAAATTAATTGCTCTCTTAATGATGACTGAAGCTAAGTTATGATAACTCCAATCATCATAAGTGCTCCATGAAATGTCATTTAGCCTTTTATTTTACTGAATTTGGATTAATTTGGAAAGTTTTAATTTTCTCCAAAATAATAATTTTTTAATAAAAATTCATTTTTTTACTCAAAACTGACTTTTTTGAGAAAAAAAGGCATTGTGTCCAATTGTTGATCTGAAAGTTGGTTTTGACTAGCTGGCTGATCAAGAATGATTTTGGCTTAAGGTTAGAGCCTTCAATCACTGAATTCAGAGTCTGGATGACCGACTTACCACGAACGGGTTTTTTCCATTTAATTTATGGAAAAATTAACCCAAAAAACTTAGGAAAAGTAATTAAAAAATAATTTTTTCCCCGTTCGAAAAATATTTTTTTGAAATTTTTTTATGTGTCCAAATGACTTAGGACATGACCATGATCTACCTAAATAATGTCTAGCAGGTTTATAACACTTAGTTGGGATCTAATAACCCCCCAAGGCCCAAAATTCAACATCGGGCATTCCAGCTTTGGAGGAAGCGGTAGAAAACCTCGTCAATTATACTCGACTGAAGGCAAAGCATAATTGTCAAGGGCAAAAAATCCCTGAAATACCTTATTTGAGATTCTACGTCTCAGGAGACCGAACCACTCAAAAAATACCCTACTAGCACATTTATTACAAACCCTGCGGGGCCATGGTCAAAATTATTCAAATAAAAAACTAGCTAGCCAATATTGGCTAGACATGAAGATGAATCAACTGATACAATGGAATCAGACATTGAACATGTTTGTCAATCGACGACTCCTTAGGTAATCCAACTAAGTGCAAAATTAGTGGATAACACCAACCAACTACCTAAATCAAAAGTTAGAGCAATAGAATCCAACTTATCATTTATTTCTGGAGGGATGTCAAAAATTGTTACCTTTGAAGCAGTTTGGGTAGATGGTCCTTCCCTTGGTATTCTTTGATATGTTATGCCTTTAAAGTTCTAAACGGTGTTTCTATTTGAAGGCATTTCCCCATAGTATTCAGTTAAGTAGTCAACCCCTTAATGAAATTGATTAGCTTGATTCCAACTATCCTGATGATTATTATAGATGTCTCCTACATTGTGGATGAATTTAGGCTCACTTGCAGATGTGCTGGGACTGCAACCCTCAGGATAACCATGTTCTTGAACATAACATGCGTAATGGCAACCAGATTCTTCATGGAAATCTCTGCATGCCTTACAAAATGGTTTGTAAGGCTCAACCATATTAGCAGCCTCTAGTTGAGGAGGAGGCCTCTGCTCATAGTTGGGATTCTTTCTCTGTCATGTTGGTCTCGCAAGGAAGGTTCTAGGAGGTGGCGGAGGTTGAGTTCTTTCAACAATTATGACCCTATTCTGAACCTCTTTAATCTGCGCTAAGTGCTCCCTTTCTATGTCTTGCATTTTCTCTGTCAGGTCCATGAGCTTCTTCTCATATGCTTTGTTTGATGGCTCTTTTCCTTTAGGCTCAATAGTTTTTAGAGGAGTTGATGATCTAGAGTAACCCTGGATGTTTGAATCTCCTGAAGATTGCATATTCTTATCAATTTTAATAGCCAAATTCTGAGCTTGAAGCAATGTGGTCGGCTCCTTGTCTCTAATCTGGTACTGGATCTTGCCACTTAATGCTTCTATGTAATAATCAAAAGTGGAAGCTGTAGGAGGAGCGTAAGTGGCAGGGATGGAATTTGACAACTCTGTGAACCTATTGTTGAACTCATCCATGGTTGTTGTATCAGACTTCTTCATACTAGTTGTTATCCACTAATTTTGCACTTAGGTGGATTAGTTGAAGAGCCGCCATTTTACAAACATGATAAATGTCTGTTTCCGGTGTATCAGATAATCCGCCTTTGTGCCTAGCCAGTTTTGGCTAATCAGTTTTTGTTTTGAATAATTATGACCATGGCCCTGCGAGGTTTGTAATAAAATGTGCTAGTAGGGTGCTTTGAGTGGTTCGGTCTCCTAAGACGTAGAATTTCAACTAAGGTATTCCAAGGAGTTTTTTTCCCTCGACAATTATGCTTTGCTTTTAGCCGAGTATATGTTGGCCTCCTATTTTGACTGTTCAGCACAATATTTTCTAGTTTCAAGTATCATGAAACCAAGTAATAATCAGCTTTATTTAGTGTTGTTTTGTGCATGGTTATGTCTTTTGAAGATCAACATTGCTAGGTGCTTTGGTAAGTGACTTTTTAATTGTTTATTTATTATTTTGCTTTGTTTTTATGTATATAATGAAACTTATAGTTTTCATTTAATAATGGGTCAATTAATGAGTCTTTATTTCTTTTATGCAGGAGTCTTTTGGTTATTTGGCCCAACGCTTGTCTCGGCGCTCCAAAGAAGATCTATGTTGGCTGAACCAGAGATTTGGGGGATTTTATTACCGGGATAACATCTTGTTTGATTTCCAATCGCTTCCAAGACGCAGGTGTAGTTATCCAGTGCTGTTCTGAGGATGTCATTTGCTCAAAATGCCATTCCCGTCATTAATTAGGAACCTGATTTCGGGCTCAATTTCTGAGCAATCGGTTGGGAGTTATTCAAAACGGTTCGAAACCCACTTCACAAATGGCCCTATTTACCCCTAATCAAAAGAAATTTTCAGAATTTCTGAACGAATGTGGAGAAATCCTTTCCGAAACAGACCTGGTTTTTCCAAATTTTGGTGTTGGCCTTTTTCTGGGTAGTTGCTCGAATTTCTGAATTTTGGGATGGATCTTGTCCATCTATCCATCTATAAATAAATCCTTAGGAGGGATACACAAGAAGAAGACATTGTAACTCTGTTTTTTATTAATTGATCAAGTGTTTATCCTCTCAAGGTTTTGATTTCAGACTTTCATGCATTGAAGGCAGGGCCCACCTTCAACCCCAATCATTTGTGTATAAATGTTGCTGGTACTGCTGTAAGTAGAGTGATGTTGCATATTTGACACTGTTTTTATGATGAAATATTAATGACTTTGTTTGCTTGTGATTTGGAATGGGATTTATGTTTGCATAAAACTAATTGATATCACATGTATTCAGTTTAGCCTGTAGAATCAGTTTAGCAGGGTAATAAGAGTGGATTTGGGTTTTAAATCTCTTTGAATCCCAGCGTGATACTGTTTGTTGGATGATTACAACCCTTGTTCAAAAAATCCGTTCAGAGTTATAGGATTTACAAAACTGTATGATGAATTTTTAGTTTTCTGTAGGAATTAATTTAACAGAGGATTGAAAATAGACTTGGATCTCATACTTCTTTTACTGCTAGCGTGATATTGATTAGTGGATGGCTACAATACTTCTTTTAAAACCCTTTTTGGCTGTCAAGTTCACAAAACTGTAAAGTATTTGAGGAGATGGAATGTACTGTGAAAGACTTGCAATATCTATTGAATCCACAAAGGTTTTAAAGATCTTAGCTTACAGAGTATTTAAGGCTTTTCAAACAACATTTTGATTTGGCTAGATAGGAGTTGGAATCATGCTTTTTGATGTTGAATGAAATTAGGAAAAGAATCATAGTACACTGATAGATAACAACATTATTTCCTAGGGTTTGAATATCAGTCTCATAGTCCATGTAGATGAGAGTGGGTGTGCATCTTCTGAATAGTCCCACCATTCTTTTGTGTGCAAAAAACGCAGGTAGAATATACTTGACATTAACAGCAAGTTAAATTTCATTTTGTTAATTGTTTATGAGTGATTTAGGATTAAAGAAGAGACAGATTTCATTTCAGTAGTTGCTTGAGAGTGACAAGTGTTTGTATAAACTTAGGCATCAGATTCTTTAGGGTTAATGGTTGGAATTTTAGATATAATATAAGGTCATTAAGATTGACTGAGCATATTCATTTTGTAGGCAAGGTTGGAACTAGGATTTTATTTACTAAGTTCTTTTCTGAGCAGGTTGCTTGCTCTGAAGAATAGATCATAATTGCTGTAGCTTAAGATTGCTATAGCTTGAGGTTGTGGTAGGTTACATTGAATTTGACAGTGTTGTAGACTATAAGATAGGGATTAGCAAGTTGATTTCTTTTCTTTAGGACAGACCTAGTAACCCTTAGCATTGATCATTTAATTAAGAAATAGCTTCATCAATTACATTTTGTTTTTGGTTTGTGAGTAGATTAGAATGAGCATTGAAACTACTTTGCCCGCACATACAGTGTAGCAGCTCAAAGTTTACGTATCCTGGTTGACAATTAATTGAAGGTAAATTAAATAACAATAATTTTACCCTACATTTTGGCGTCGTTGTCGGGGAGTTGCTCCAAGGTAAGCTGGTATTTTGCTCATTTTCTACGAATTTGTTGGCTGTGAAGTTCAGGTAGATAGGGGTAGATAGGTTTCATTTACATTACACAACAAGGTGGAGGGAAAACGATAAGACGCAAAGACGAATTCACTACGGGATTCCCATGGTGTAACAGCCTGACGCATCCACTTTAATGGGTTGCCCCAAATCCATGTTGTTTCCTTCTCGTAAGTGTGTTTGCTTTTTCACATGTTTGATTTATTTTGCTGCAAAAGTGTGTTTACCTTTCCTGTAAGGCGTGTTTACTTTCTTGCAATTTAATTTCATGCAAGTGTGTTTTTCTTTTTGCAAGTTTGGGTGTGTTTACTTTCTGCAATTTAATTTCAAGAGTGTTTTATTTTATGCAAGAGCGGCGTGAGTTTGATTGGCGTAAATATGTCTTTAGTGGTAGATAGTCTTGATTAGAATCATTTAAAACACATATAAACCAAATAAAAATAAAAACTTGGGTGCTGTAAGAGCCCCAGCCATTGATCCTTGTGCGAAACATGAACAAAACAACCGACAAAAATGGATTCAAAAGTAACCATCAATTTGGAAAAACTTTCTCAAATCCTAGCTGCAGTTGGGAGTTCTTCTTATCAGGTAGAACACATACTGACAGCAGTTAAGAGTTTATCTACCTCTCCTGACATAACAAATGAACCAAAGTCCCAAGAGCCACAAAAAGACATTCCTTGCCAAATTGCAGAGGAAATTGACAACTTGGGTGTTACATCCGATGGAAAGCAGCTGAAAATTGAGGAGGTATCAGCAAATCCTCTATGTATTTCCGAAATCAATCAATCAGAAGAAGGGGGTCTACATGATATGATGAAGGAAGGTGAGTACCAAGACTACTTTGAAAGTTGGTTCCAAGAGGCAACCAGACTACAACACCATTTCCTCCTTCAACACCTTTTGTTGCAGAAGCAAGTAAGTCGGTTGGTTCTCCATATCCAGGTAATCATTGCAACAACCTTTTCATATGTGGATAAAGGTATATTTTTAATCTTACTCCGCACTTGGTTACATTGGAAGAATTCATATACTTGAATAGAAATGTTTTCTTTCTTCTTAGGTAGAATAGGAAAATATGTATATAAATAAAAAAGTTGCATGTTTAGTTTAGAAATTAATGCAGCTTCGTTGTTTTTTTTTTTTTCAATAAAATGATAAGATCTTTAACCAGAATTTATACCTTCTCTCCAATCCATACATTCAGAAAATTTATTATAACAGCAGCTCATAGCCTATAAAAAGAAAAAATGCCAGAAAGTAATATGAAATTGTGACTGTTTTTGATAATGGTTCTGTCAAGATAAGGACAATAGATGAAGAACAAACTACATTTGTAGTGAATGGACACCAGTTAAAGGTATATCATAAACCTCTTTCTAAGCATGAATTTATTCATAACATGATTCAACAATCTGAACTAGAGCTGGTAGGTGAAGAAATGACTTCTTCCTCCCCTACTTTCTTGCAATGACATACAATGAAATTGTTTTTTGTATATATGTACAGGAGTTTTTTTTACTAGGTTTCTTTTTGAAGGATGTAGATATTCTTTTCAGTAAGGCTCAGGATGTTTTTGAAAACAAAAAGGGAAGTCTTTTGTTATTATTCCTATTTTCAGCCATTGATTATTTTTACAAAGGACTGTGTTAATTTGAATTAAATTTCTGAGTTTCACTGGGTAATTGGAATGCCTGTGTCAAGTAAATAGATGTGTGTTGTTAGGTTTTTCAGACTTGTCCTCTTTATTCATACAAGTACTTGTCCACCGGGCACTACTTCAATTAGTGATTCAAGCTTCCAAAATGGCTTTTACTTATGAACTTATGGGTTACTAGTGCCATTTGACTTGGTTTCACACTAAATGGAACGAGATTATTGTTTTTTAATAGTAACAGCTATGGGCATTGAGTTATTATTCAGCCAGGCACCATTTTGGAAAAAGGTCTCCAGGATTCAGTAGTCTGTTGGTTATTATCTATTGGCTTCCATAATATCGAATACAGATATATATCTATACATTTTTGTGCAGCCACTTCATGACTTTCACTTCATACCGTTGCAAAGGTTAGTTATTCATTTGGACAAATCTTTACAGGCATATATAAAGAACACTCTTCCAATTTTGATACCATCTCACTCCTAGATGGTTTTCAGAGCTGCTCCCCCACTCATCTATGCATGAGCAAATCATAAACTTTATCTTTAAGATGAATTTGGGACAAGGGCCTCTGATAGAAAATAGGTGTAATAGGTTAACCCGCCGGGATATTGAACAGGTCCGCTGGCAGCGGGTACCGACCTGTGGTATGAACAGGAAAACCCATCAGGGTACTGAACATGCCTGTTGGCAATGGGGCGTCTTCCTGGGGAAAGAAGCTTCTTAGATGTCACAGTAACCCTTCGGAGTACTGAACGGGCTTGCTAAAAGTGGGTTCTGACCCTGATATCTCTTTTAAAAAGCCTCATCTATACTTGTCTGTGTGAACAATGTACCTATGCAAATGTTTAAGAGAAGTCATAGGTGTGGGTTAAATAAAATTTAAGAAGACTGTTTGTAATAGTCAGTTGATAGCCAGTTGATAATCATCTTCAGCTGCTCTGAATTCCGGTTACCTGATCATTGTGAAAAAAGGTTTATGCCTGATATTTTCTGAGTCCTGGACATAGCTATGAATTTCAGTACTGATTTTTCTTTTCACTACTCAAACTGTCCTGTGTGAAGCTGAGTCAAGTGGGCCAGTACCCCATTGGCTTCTTTTAGTACTCCTCTTGTCTTATGTTTTAAGGCATATGTCCTGGTGGAAAAAGTTCTATATGAATGACGAGAATGAAGTCTGTACTCATGATTGAAGTTTGGAATACAGGAGTGAGATTGATTGTCTATGAGTTGTAGTTAATTTTGTTGTTTACTGCTAATAAAAATTGGTTTCATGACTCAGCTCTGTTTCTGTGTGAACAGGTGAAGAAACACCCCTGAAATGAGGTAATTGTGCCATGAGATTGTTGGGGTAAAACAATTTTTCAATCCATATTACTTGCATTTTCAACTCATACAAGTGGTGTATTTTGGAGAAAGCCATTTGCTTTAATATCATTTGCTTTTATCCAGGAGCCTGCTGGATAAAATAAAAATTTCAAGTAGTTTTAATTGAAGAAGAAACCATTGAATAATGGTACTGTGCCAAGAGCCTGCAGGATAAAACAAAATTTTCAGGCTGTTATCTGATTTTTCAGGCAGTTTTAATTGTCTTTTCAACTCACAAAAGTTGGAAAGACAGTTATTTGCCGTTGCTAATAACATCATTACTATGTTGGTAATTATTTTCGCCCCTGTCAGCTTAAAAATACCTTTGTGTTTTAGACTGACTGAGGTGCCGGAATAAAATTGAGAAATTGATATGTTAAGTGGCGAAGGTAATGAACGCTGGTTTTGCTTTTAATGTAAGTTTGATGCGTTGCGGGATTTACCATAATAATCTTATAATCCATCTAAGTCAATACATTACCTTTCCTTCAAAAATAATTTCATGACATGGACCTTTGGCAACATTTCATTTTTTTTACTATTAATTTGCCATTTTTTTTGCTGTCATTAATATATATTTCAATAGGAATGTTTAAAACGCCATGGTTAAGTTGACATTAGATGTCTTAAGATAATGGGCTTATCAAGATGCTCATTTTAGTTGAGTTAAAGAGGAAGGATCGGGTATGGCAACAATTTGTATATGAGCTGTCCAATTCTCATCTCAAATCTTTCCTGGGGAATGAATCATGTGAGCCTTGTATCCCTGAACTTGTTGATAAAGCCTCTTCTATAAATATTGCTGAACATCAAAAAAGTCGTACTCAGGAACCAGCTGTCAAGCGTTGTAAGAAGGCTGGACCATCCCATACTAAGAAGTCTCCAGTATCTAAGAGGCAGTGTGTAAACTCTCAGTCTGGGGGAGAAAAGGGTCATGAAAATTTGTTTGCTTCACCCAATCGAAGATTTACCCGTAGTATGGTTGTTCGAGAGAAGTAGAGGGAATCCAAAGGTAAGGCGCCTATACGTGTTGAATTGTCCTCATCCACTGCTTCTTCTGCCCATGATAATTCTGATTCCCATCATCACTCCTCCATGCCAAGTCCTGTCAATGAACCTTTATTGCCAGCATCACCTTCAAAGTCTAGTCCAAAGTCTGCTAAAACTCACCGGTCAGATGCTTCAGCCTCAGTTTCTGGAGTTTGATCCAAAGATTTTGAGTTTCAAATTGCGTCTGTCTGAAACTTTCTTGCATAGGGACATGCAAGATCTTCAGTCTGGGGAAGATGTTGGCCTCCTATTTTGACTATTCAGCACAATATTTTCTAGTTTCAAGTCTCATGAAACCAAGTAATAATCAGCTTTATTTAGTGTCATTTTGTGCATGGTTATGTCTTTTGAAGATCAACATTGCTAGGTGCTTTGGTAAGTGACTTTTTAATTGTTTATTTATTATTTTGCTTTGTTTTTATGTATATAATGGAACTTATAGTTTTCATTTAATAATGGGTCAATTAATGAGTCTTTATTTCTTTTATGAAGGAGTCTTTTGGTTATTTGGCCCAACGCTTGTCCCGGTGCTCCAAAAAAGATCTATGTTGGCTGAACCAGAGATTTGGGGGATTTTATTGCCGGGATAACATCTTGTTTGATTTCCAATCGCTTCCAGGATGCAGGTGCAGTTATCCAGTGCTGTTCTGAGGATGTCATTTGCTCAAAATGCCATTCCCGTCATTAATCAGGAACCTGATTTCGAGCTCAATTTCTGAGCAATCGGTTGGAAGTTATTCAAAACGGTTCGAAACCCACTTCACAAATGGCCCTGTTTACCCTTAATCGCAAGAAATTTTCAGAATTTCTGAACGAATGTGGAGAAATCCTTTCCGGAACAGACGTGGTTTTTCCAGAATTTGGTGTGGTCGTTTTCTGGGTAGTTGCTCGAATTTCTGAATTTTGGGATGGATCTTGTCCATCTATCCATCTATAAATAAATCCTTAGGAGGGATACTCAAGAAGAAGACATTGTAATTCTATTTTTTATTAATTGATCAAGTGTTTATCCTCTGAAGTTTTTGATTTCAGACTTTCAGGTGTTGAAGGCAGGGCCCACCTTCAACCCCAATCATTTGTGTATAAATGTTGCTGGTACTGCTGTAAGTAGAGTGATGTTGCATATTTGACACTGTTTTTATGATGAAATATTAATGACTTTGTTTGCTTGTGATTTGGAATGGGATTTATGTTTGCAGAAAACTAATTGATATCACATGTATTCAGTTTAGCCTGTAGAATCGGTTCAACAGGGTAATACGAGTGGATTTGGGTTTTAAATCTCTTTGAATCCCAGCGTGATACTGTTTGTTGGATGATTACAACCCTTGTTCAAAGAATCCGTTTAGAGTTATAGGATTTACAAAACTGTATGATGGATTTTCAACTTGCTGTAGGAATTAATTTAACAGAGGATTGAAAATAGACTTGGATCTCATACTTCTTTTACTGCCAGCGTGATATTGATTAGTGGATGGCTACAATACTTATTTTAAAACCCTTTTTGGCTGTCAAGTTCACAAAACTGTAAAGTATTTTAGGAGATGGATTGTAGTGTGAAAGACTTGCAATATCTATTGAATCCATAGAGGTTTTAAAGATCTTAGCTTACAGAGTATTTAAGGTTTTTCAAACAGCATTTTGATTTGGCTAGATAGGAGTTGGAATCATGCTTTTTGATGTTGAATGAAATTAGGAAAAGAATCATAGTACATTGATAGATAACAGCATTATTTCGTAGGATTTGAATATCAGTCTCATAGTCCATGTAGATGAGAGTGGGTGTGCATCTTCTGAATAGTCCCAACATTCTTTTGTGTGCATAAAACGCAGGTAGAATATACTTGACATTAACAGCAAGTTAAATTTCATTTTGCTAACTGTTTATGAGTGATTTAGGATTAAAGAAGAGACAGATTTCATTTCAGTAGTTGCTTGAGAGTGACAAGTGTTTGTATAAACTTAGGCATCAGATTCTTTAGGGTTAATGGTTGGAATTTTAGATATAATATAAGGTCATTAAGATTGATTGAGCATATTCATTTTGTAGGCAAGGTTGGAACTAGGATTTTATTTACTAAGTTCTTTTCTTAGCAGGCTGCTTGCTTTGAAGAATAGATCATAATTGTTGTAGCTTAAGATTGCTGTAGCTTGAGGTTGTGGTAGGTTACATTGAATTTGACAGTGTTGTAGACTGTAAGATAGGGATTAGCAAGTTGATTTCTTTTCTTTAGGACAGACCTAGTAACCCTTAGCATTGATCATTTAATTAAGAAATAGCTTCATCAATTACATTTTGTTTTTGGTTTGTGAGTAGATTAGAATGAGCATTGAAACTACTTTGCCCGCATTTACAGTGTAGTAGTTCGAAGTTTACGTATCTTGGTTGACAATTAATTGAAGGTAAATTAAATAACAATAATTTTACCCAACAGTATAATTGTTGAGGTTTTCTCCCGCTTCCTCCAAAGCTGGAATGCCCGATTTTGAATTTTGGGCCTTGGGGGGTTATTAGAGCCGAACTGAGTATATATAAAACTACTAGACATTATTAGAATAGACTATGGTCATGTCATAAGTCAATAGTGTTGCCCACCTATTTCGACTAGGTGGCAACTCCATGTACACGAAGTTGTACATAATTGTACCTTAGAAAAATCTGAGGATTTTTCACTTCTGCAGGGCTATTGCCCCTTTGTAAAACGAAATGTTCGCTCCCCTGCGTGGGAAAATTAATGTAATTTTATGTGCTAGTATGGGTCATATGATACGGATGCCACACCATGGAACGGGTTGTTAGGGAAGTCCCCTCATCGAGTGGTTTTCCCTTTCCAATTGACCTTGTTATACAAACGAGTTTAATCGGTTTGGTTTTCACTCAAAATCCTTCAAAGTGGTGACGGGCGTTCTACCAGTCAATTCCATGAGGTGGCTAAGGCTTTAAAGTGTGATTCATGACCATGCTAGACACTTTTATAGAGTCTTGCGGAGTTTCGTTGTGTTGTTGTATTTTATTAATTTTTTCCTAGTTAATTAATTTCACCCCTTGGTGATTAATTAACTCAGTTTTTGATGTAATAATGTAATCGCTCAAGCATGGAATTTTGTAATAGGGGCTATGAATGCAAATTTAATTGCTATGAAACCCCCTAAGCCACTGCTTCGAGTCCCATGTCATTCTGATGAGTGGTTGAGGAGATAGACCATTTTTGTCTAAGCAGGGTCTATTTTTCCTAGGGAATTAATTAAATTCCCTAAGTCAAAATTCATATTATTTGATTTTGGAGTAAAAAATCAAATAATGCCATGGTAAATGGATTTGGGGTTCCTAAGCCTAGGAAAACTTATTCCAAAGTTTTTCACCCCCCCATGGCCTAGATATTAATTTTTCAAGTTATTTTTTTTAATTTTCCTCAGTCAAAATTGGAAAATTTAAAAAATTAAATTGAAAATTTTAATCTAAGGTGAATATTTATTTTAGCCTAAGTCTAAGGTTAAAAAATATTCTGGAGCAAAGGCTAAAGTTAAAACCTAATTCTAAAGGAGCAATGTCCAATTCAAAACTCTCACTATAGTGGGGCGCTAAAGATAGAAGAGGCATCATTTAAAAGATGAAGGCACTATCAATATAAAGGAAGGGCGCTACCATATGAAATCTCCACCAAATATGGAGAAGGGCGCAAGCATTAAGGGTTTTCATCATATTTAGAGGAGGCGCTAGCTCATAAAAGAGGGCTTCTACATATGGAGAAAGCCACCAATTAAGAAGACGTCCAGCCAAATTTAGAGGAGGGCGACTACCTTGGGACCCATGATTTTTCCATTTTTATTTCTTAACCTAAAAGCTCATCTAATGGTGGATATTTATCCAAAGACCTAGATCTAAAGATGAAGAATACTTGGACATGGATTAAGCTTATGGCCTTTGATTAAAAATTAATCTAAAGGTGGAGATTAATGGAGAAGAATAGAAAGCCAAATACCTAGATCTAGTGGTGTGGATTAAACCCTAAATCTAGATCTAATCTCAACCATTTATCTTCAAGGAGTTGGGGATTGTCTCAACTATTTAATGAGGGTCTCACTCCCTCATTAATCATGATCATAGATGCTATTGTTATGCTGCCGAAAATTTCTTGCTCTCATATTCTCTTGCTATACTTTGTATTGAAGATTTGCCCAAGTTGGGCTATTAAATAAAAATTTCTTTGGAGGGATACTATGCTGCAAACTCTTTCATGATCCGAATCTTTGTAAGGTAACCTTGTATTTGTCTTGTTTGCATTTATTGTATTTTTCTAGTTAGCTCTCCACAAAGTGTTTTGTGGAGAGATTAAAGAATAAAAGTGTTTTTATTCTTTCTTATGAATGATTTGACATTTTTTACAAAGTATTTTGCAGGAACTGTTAGGTATTCATCACTAGGATCACAAATTTTGTAGGCATAGATTTATTTGCAGGTTGTTCAAGCAAGGAGATCTCTCCAAATATCATTCCGGCAATTTTTTTAAAATTCGGCCATTTACTTTCAGCCTATTTAAAACTGAGTTTTATTCACTGTTTAGTTAATATAACCCTTGTTTTAGGGCCCCAACCTATTATATATTAGTTAGGGCTTATATTTCTGTTGTTTAAACACTGTTCAGCTAAGTTTCTTCGATATTTCTCCTCCGATTCTTACAGTTATTTTGAATATTGCAATTGTATCAGTTCCAACCTATATTTATCTACACTTTGAGCTTAATCGTGGTATTCATCGTCTGACATCAAGCAATTGAGATCAGAACGCAAAGCGCTCAAAGCTGTTATAAATATTTGTCTATCATTCAGTCTGCATAATAGTTTCGAGCCCTTTAAATCTCTCATTTCTGCAATATTTTACATTCATATTCTTTATGTAAATTTGTGAATTTTGTACTAATATTTTAATAACAATTTTTTAGTGTTTTTCTGTGATTTCCAGCGAAGAATAGCTCACTGGTTTGTGACAGGTTGTGCATGAGTGAAGGAGATTTAATGCCCGAACAGGCCCAGGATCTCTTCAAACTTCCACCGCTTCAAAATGGGTTCAAACCCTCAACCCTCTCTCTCATATTTTTCCAATTTATTGTAAACCCCAACGAGAGTCTCTTGGGGTATTCTGTAAAGTCTTGTAAGGCATTTGTAATTTATAAGTAAGTAGATTAGGAAGTAAGGTAGATAACTAGTTCTATTTCCAGCTATCCACCTATTTTTGTGACAGACTATCATCTCTGTCACAAAGATTGTTGTGAGGTGAGTTTACTGTAGATTAGTTGTGTATTTCTTTCAAGTTTATGCAACTTTAATTTTCTGTTTAAAAGTAATCATACAACCTATCAAACCTGTGTATCCTCTATCCGCTTGTCATCTCCCTTTAGGGACTTCAAGCTGGATACGAAAAACAGGGGAAGTAGGGGCTTAGGTAATTAAATAACTTTCGTTTTTACCCACTACAATCAAATATTTTATTTCCCAAGTCATTTGTTAATCGCTTTAAAATAAACACTGCATCTTAACCATCAAGATTAAAATTTATTCTTAAAACTTACCAACAACAACTTCCCACATCCTGCTCCTCTACTCGGTTATCACCCTCCGGGGTACTCCGAGATACGACCAGGGGACAGGGAAGTCTTAGTTTAATAGGCATCCATCTAGCCCTTTTTCCGTCAACTAAAAACAGTGACCTCAGGAAGCTAGAAGGGGTAGTAGACCATGGGTGGTCTCTAGGCGCTTCGACGTCTTCCTTGTTGAGCACCGGGGCATTGGGGATTGACCTGTGAGCTACGGGTGGGCTTCATTCCCACTTTGTTGAGCGCAACAGCATTCCTTCTTTGACTGGAGAAGTTCTAGATCGGGGTAGTCACACCACCGATTCCAAAACTTAATCCAAGAAGAAAAACTTTAATAAAATCAACTAAAATAAACCAAGAGACACAGCAAAACCGGTTTTACAACACTCTTTTTTCAAGCACTCTTACACTTCAACACATTGCATTACAAATTTTAACTTCCAGCACTTTATTTCTCAGTACATTTATTTACTTTCAATTCTGCAAATGGTCATGTGGTGAATGTTAACTGCTTAAAATCTTTCCATACTTTTAATTTACTGCTGGTTTAATAACTCTCATTTATAGCATTTTTAGCCATATTGTAAATCTGGTTCATGATCCATATTGGTAGATAATCTGTACATTGTTGAATGTTTTATTTCATTACTGTTTATAATTATATCGTTTGTTCATTGTTAAACACTTGAGCTGTAGTTTAATCATAGCTTAAATCTCTAAATTATTTTGTAAGATTGTAAAGACATAATATATCTTTAGACTCCGATTGTAATAGGCACTGGTCTTGTTACATAAGGTCTTAGCCTCGTTCCTTTTAAACGATCCCTTTAATTAATAAACCTGGAACTTAGTTTTTCCATAGGGACTACCCCCCTTGGCTCTGTTGGGATCTTGCCTAAATGAAGGAGTTGTGGACTGTGGTGACAGTGGTCCCCAGCTCTCACTTGCCCCCAAGGACACACATAGCAGGTTGTAACTTTCCTGCATCTTAAAGTGTGAATTAGGCGGCAACAAATAGGACCCTCAGAAAAAATTCCGAAATTTTTTTATTGGACGTGTCAAAATTTTTATTTTTTAATTTTTTCTAAGTTTTTAATTAAATTTTTCCATAATTTAAATGAAAAAATTCAATTTGTAATAAGTCGGTCATCCAGAACCCGAATTCAGTGATTGAAGTCTCTAACCTTAAGCCAAAAATCATTCATGACCAGCCAACCAACTAGCACCAAGTTTCAGATCATCATTCGGCCACATAACTCATATTTTCTCAAAAAAAGTCAGTTTTGGGGAAAATATTGATTAATTAATAAAAATGATTATTTTGGAGAAAATCCAAATCTCTCCAAATTAATCCGAATTCAGCGAAATAAAAGGCTAAATGATATGGCACGGAGCATTTAGGATGATTCCAATCAATATCGGTCAGTTTCCGATCAAGTATTGGAGTGTAGCAGTTGAACTATCAGTCAGAAATTTGCCCTCTTTGGTCAAATCCATTTTTGGTTGAAGTGTGGGTTCTCTATTGGTTGGGTGATCATTACGAGGTAGGATGAGCCACCTAACCCCCCCTCATTACTCTAGCACTCACTTACAACTCAGTTGTAGCTCAGTTCAACTCCAAATCATCATGTTGAGCTCATTCAATTACTCCGGTGTTACTCTTAGTTTGGTTTTAGGGTTTTAGCCTTCTCTCTTTGTATAAATAGAGAATCTTTGAGCTCTATTAGAGGTGGATGATTGATGTAGAGAACCTTTGTTGAAATATTGTAATGCTTGTTTCTCTTATGCAACCTATTTTTTAATAAAGAAAGGCTTTGGAGGCTCATGCTCTGTAGATCTTGGATGCATATGTTTCAGTTAATGAAGTGATATTATTTCAATTTCTTTGCTTTTGCTAATTTGTGGGTATTAATACATGCTTTAGAGAGCTTATAAAAGCACGTAAGAATAGATATTTGTAGCTTTCAAGTTACTTATTTATTCCATTTACTTTCAGAAATCTTAAAGAGCATTGTTTTATTCAGCTATATTTCATGCTTTTGTGATTTGTTTAAGTACACAATACATGATTTAACCCTCGTTTTGGCAAGTATATAAGTTTTTGTTTGCAGATCACTTTACCATACCAAGTAGAAGGTTGAGATAAGTTGCATCTCCTTTTCTTGGAGCCCAGCATACGTTTCTAGCAGCTGCATGCTATTGGGATCCAAAGAGGTTTCAAGGATTCAAGATCCAAGTGGTTTTATCTTCTTTATTTACCCTAAAATTAAAATTTTGCAATTTCTCCACTTTATGTTTGCAAGTAAAATTCTGATTTATAAAGCTAATCATTTGCATCTTACTTGCTCTCATTTCTAATCTAGGAAGTGTCAAAATTTTTGCATTTTCACTTAGATCTAGTTAGTATTTGAAGTAGCATAAAGTTCCTATCTTTGCTTAAGTACTAAGTGTATTTTGTTAATGTATTGTATTGTTTAATCCACCATTTTGCAGGAAAATAGCTCGTTGTTTTTTCTCTTTTCATGACAGGTTAAGCAGGAATGCTGGCAAAAAATCAAAGATATAAGCTCCAAGAAACATTCTTTTTTCCCCTTTGTTCATCCCCATTCTCCAGGTTAGCTTGAATACATTCTCAAGATAACAAAGTACTCCAAACTTCAAGCATTGTAAACAAATTAATAAAAAGCGAGTGGGATTACGGCTCCCACACCCCTCTTCCCCCATTTGGGGGAAGCCTGTATCGTCCCTTTGTCATACTTGTATTTTTTGTTTAATGAACTGCTAAAGGTAGAATATTGTAGAATAATTTCATAATCATTAGAAGTTTGTTTTTCATTAAAGTAAGGTAGTTTATTTCTGATTAGTTCATCATTCATAAAATATAAAAGTAAAGATGTTTGTTTGTTTATTTACTTAGCCGAATGCAAAGTCTATTTACCTTTTTGATATAATTTTACTTACCCCCTTGCTTTCTTGATTAGGGCCTTAAAAAACTTGAAAAAGACTCTTGGATAGTTTAGCTTTATTTTTCCTAAGGTTTAATCAATTAATTAATTAAGTCTCTTGAATTTGTCATAACCCAAGTCAAGAGCATTCTCTATCGGAGAGCATAGTTAGACTTGCATATCCTTGCATTAGGTATTTATATTAACTAAGTCTCTTGAACCTTAGTCATAAGACAAGGTCAAGACCGCTCTTTGTCAGAGAATTTTAATCAATCGACTTAATAAAATTTGCAACTCATTCCCCCATAATTAATTAACTTCGTTGTCTCCTTGCCGGAGTATACTCTGACCGACTTCAAAATTGGAGTACCCAGAAACGGTATTGGATTTTTAATCTTGCAAGAGAAACATAATAAAATTTAAACCCCATAACCAATGCACCGGCTTTGTAGAAAATTTTCTAAGTTCTTCTTAATAGAGGCGTTGGAACTCCCCGTTGTCTAAGCTTCTCAGCTAACTGGTCAATCTTCGCGATACCAGCCTGGGATACTGGGCGGGCCGTCATGTCTTCAACAATTTAAATTTGGAACATTCCCCCAGCTATTGACAAACTTTCGTTGACACCATAAGCAAGATCACTTAAAATCCTTAAAATATACCAAGAGCACTTGCACAACTTAATATTCACTAGCTTTATTTCAAGACTTGTTGTTTATTTCTGAAAGCATTGCAGAGTTCTGACTCTATAAAGGCACTGGTCTTTTAATCTTTGCATAATTATTATATCTGGATCACTTGTCTTTGGAACATTTTAATTTCTATCTGTGAATGCATCTTTATAAAGTCTTGAATTATTGTTTATCTTTTAATTCTCTTGATAGCAACGTGGATTGCTTTGTCTTATGTGTCGAATTCATAATAAACAAATACATTTAATCACAATAACTCCTAAACAACACCCATCCGCATCCGTAACCATTTAAAACACTTTAACCACATTGAGCCATAGAAAGCTCTTTGTTAGGGACTACCCCCCTTAGCTTCGTTAGGAGTTAGCCTAAACGGAGGAGCCAGGAGTAGGTAACAGTACCTAGCTCTGTGATTGCCCCCAAGGTCACACCTCTCCCACTTTCCTAAGTGAGGAGATAGCTTTCGGAAAGTTTCTATTGTTGGTGTGCAATCGGCGGACAACACTAGTCAAGGTTGCCACTAGATGTCTAGGTTCCTTCTTGCTGCCAAATTTTTCAAGGAAAGCAGACTTGAAATCCACTATGGTAATGAAAGAGTTGTTTGGCAAATTGTCATACCAATTTTCAGCTTTACCATCCAAAGATAGAGAAAAAAGGGTCATGTAAACATCTTCATGTTTATCAGTACCCCTGACATAAGAACCACAGTGTTTGGAAAAATTTCTGATGTGTTGTTCAACAGAGATAGAGGCATCAGTGCCATTAAAAGTCATGAGTTTATCAATAGCCTTTTCGGGAATGTCATGGGGCCGACCTGCTATCTGAATGAAATTGAGCTGAGTAAAAAACTCACCCATTGTGTTAGGAAAACAGTTATTGTTTTGAAAATTTTCTAAGTTTTCTTGAAATAAAAGGTGGATGTCTGAAACAGACTCAGATCCAAGTTCTACAAGGATCCTACGAGAAGCTAGTTTGTTCAGTCCCCTCCTATAGACCTTTTCGGGATCAAGGATGAAACTGAGCAAACCTTCAGAGTTTCTTCTAGTTGAATACCTTGAAGTGTTAATTGACAGTGGAGTCACCAGGTGGATTCAAGTCTAATTCAGGAGAGTGATTGGACTAAAAATCTACCAAAAATGGAAAGAGGGTAAAAATCTAAAAATAAACAAAGGTCGTCCAAGAACAAAAAGATTTGTCCTCGGCAACGGCGCCAAAAGATGTTGTCCGCCAATTGCACACCAACAGCAGATATCTTCCAAAAGTTGTCTCCTCACTTGAGAAAGTTGGAGAGGTGTGACCTTGGGGGCAAGAACAGATGCCACCTACTCCTAGCTCCTCCATTTAGGCTAACTCCTAACGAAGCCAAGGGGGGTGGTCCCTAACAAAGAGTTTCTAAGGCTCAATGTGTTTAAGTTTTATGAAAGTGATGCAGATGGGTGTTGTTTAGGAGTTTGTTATGATGAATGAAGATTACAATTCGATCAACTGAAAAGTAAATATAAGACAAAAAGCAATCCAAATTGCTATCACCAGATTAAAAGATGAACAATATAATGAGAGCTCGTGAAATAAACCAGCATTTACAGATAAAGATCTTGTTTGCAAAAAACCAAAGGACAAATGGCCCAGATTAAATAATGATGCATGAAAAAACAAACCAGTGCCTTATGGAGTCAAATGTCTGAGATGCTTGAAAACACTGAAAATACAAGTCTCGTAATAGTGCTAGTGAATGTGTTTTGCGATTGCTCTTGGTTTATTTTAAATATTTTTAATGGTCTTGTTTATTATAGCTTGTCGAAGGTATTGTTACCCCTCCGAATGCATTCTGCATTTTGAGTGCTTAAAACACTATTTACAGGAGCAAAGCGGAAATGAGGAGCAACAGGAAGTATCAAGGTATAGTTTATGTTTTCACCATTTGGAAGCTTCAGCACTCAGCTCTGGGCACATTTTTCAAGATGTTTTTATAGCAGATCTACAAGTACTTGTCTGGACAAGTTGTGTACTAATTCGGGGGACAAAGCTGTGCATGAAGTTCAAAGGTCATAAAGAGAGGCACTGATCTAATGACTAGACAGAGATTGAGAGCTATTGAAAAGCACAATGAGATATGGAAGGTGATTTCTAATGTTTTATTTCATTGGTTTTGAGCACACAAACAATTTGACTGTGAGATAAGTGCACTGGAAGTCCTACCTCAAGTAGTAGTTATTTCATCTGATGATGAAAATGACCATGCTTCTCCAAGGAAGGAATGTGACTATGGAAGTAAAGGATTTCAGCAGTCGGCATAGTGATCCTACAGGAATGCATACATACAACTGTTGATCCAACCCTGTATCACTTGTTCGAGATCAGGGCAGAGCGAGGCCAAGAAAAACAACAAAAGTTATGGTTTGTTTCGACACCAGAGATGTCATCACAACAATCAGTTCTGATGTAAATTGAAGTAAAACCCAGAAGTTCTGTGGATGTTATATAAATGATTATATGTCTATGAGATGGTTAGATATCACTAAATTGCAGGAGTTACCAGCAAAAATGCAGCGTGACTTTCTTGATCCCATTCTAGCTCAACAACCATCAGAAGCATCGCATGGAGAATATTTGCTATCTAAAAGAGAAAGTCCTATACTATCAGTGCATTTAGTGAACACTTAGAGCAATCCACGAACCTTTGCCATACTAAACAATTGATTTTGGAGAATCTGCTTTGCTATGTGGAGTTTTGCCCGAAGTTCTTTAGTAGTCAAGTTATGGATTTTTTATGGGACCTGTTATCCACTAATTTTGCACTTAGTTGGGTTACCTGAGGAGCCGTCGATTGACAAACATGTTCAATGTTTGATTCCAGTGTATCAGTTGATCCGTCTTCATGTCTAGCCAATATTGGCTAGCTTGTTTTGTATTTGAATAATTTTGACCATGGCCCTGCGGGGTTTGTAATAAAATGTGCTAGTAGGATATTTTTGAGTGGTTCGGTCTTCTGAGACATAGAATCTCAAATAATGTATTTCAGGGATTTTTTTGCTCTTGACAATTATGCTTTGCCTTCAGCCGAGTATAATTGACGAGGTTTTCTCCCGCTTCCTCCAAAGTTGGAATGCTTGATGTTGAATTCTGGGCCTTGGGGGGTTATAAGAGCCCAATTGAGTGTTATAAACCTACTTAACATTGTTTAAGTAGAGCATGGTCATGTCTTAAGTCATCTAGACATATAAAAAAATTTCGAAAAAAATCCTTTTCGAACGGGGAAAAAATTATTTTTTAATTTTTTAATTTTTAATTATTTTTCCTAAGTTTTTTGGGTTAATTTTTCCATAAATTAAATGGAAAAAACCCGTTTGTAATAAGTCGGTCATCCGGACCTCAAATTTAGTGATTGAAGGCTCTAACCTTAAGCCAAAAATCATTCTTGATCGGCCAGCCAATCAGAGCCACCTTTCGGATCATCAATCGGACACATAATGCCTTTTTTCTCAAAAAAATCAGTTTTGAGGAAAAAAATGAATTTTTATTAAAAAATGATTATTTTGGAGAAAATTAAAATTCTCCAAATTAATCCAAATTTGGCGAAATAAAAGGCTAAATGACATCTCATCGGGCATTTATGATGTTTAGAGTTGTCATAACTCAACTTTAGTCAGCATTAAGTGAGAAATTAATTTATATTCAATTAGCTGTTGTGTCATCTCCAACTAAAGAATGAGATGGAGAGCACCCATTGGTCCGATGATTTGATCGAGGTAAAGACTGAAGCTTACACCATTAGTGGCCTTCCCAAACCTAGCAGAGGCTGCATCCAAACCTAAGAAGTGGCTTTACCAACATCCAGATGTCTCCTTCAGCCATTCACGCCCCTCTCTCTTCTGAAGGTGCCTTCCACACGTGTGGCCTCAATTCAAGGTTGTTTGCAGTGTTTAGGGTTGGAGTGGGGGCGCCTTGCTTAGATAGAGGCCTCCCCTCACTCCCAGCTCTTCATTTTAGGTTCGGCTTCTCTGTTAGGTGGCGAGGCCGGTTAGGTTTGGATTTTTGGTTTTAGGGTTTTAGCACTCTCTCATTGTATAAATAGAAGCTCTTTCAGCTCTATTGGCATGGATATTTTGGGTATGAACACTCTGCCAAAATTATTGTAATATTTGTTTAAAGATTGGAATAAAGCTGTGACTTTGGAGGTCTATGCATGAGCTATTGGAATTGTGGATTCACACCGTTTTTGGTGATATCTCTCTTACCCTTCTCTTTTTCAATTATTAAATCATTATTCAATATATACTCTTGAAGGGCTAACAATCTAGTTTATGAGTATTTTGTTCGGATTTAATTTTGTTTGTAAGGGTTTTGCAGGGACAATCAAGGGTGAAGGACAAGCTTAAGGATCAAGCTCTTCTTCATAAACCGGTGGTTCTTTTTCATCTAATTCCTTCGTTTTGCAGGTTCTCCTAGGCACTTTTCAATCCAAGAAAGAAACACAACAATCAGGGTTTCTCCTTCTTTTCATCAACAAAGATTAAACAACACACTTGGTTACCGAACTTCCCTCTTCTAGTTCTCTCTTTGCTCTTTGACCTCTTTTGTTTCCTTGCTTGCTAGCCCCTTTCCTCCTTGCTTTGTTTACCTTTTCTTCCTCTTTCTTCTTCATTGCCCTGTTTTTACTCTTTTTACCACTCATTTTCTTCATTTTGGACAGCCCTAGTGTGCCCTAGTTTATGCCCTTTTTTTAACCCTTTTTTCCCTAGTTCTTTAGCCTTCTTCTGCCTTGTTTTGGCCCTTTTCTTCCCCTTTTTGTTCGCTGTCCTATTTTTTTATTTTTATGACAGCCATCTTCCATCTTCATCGCTGCCCCGTTTTCATCATTTCTCATTCTCCTTTGACTTCATAGTTGGCTGCCCTATTTCTCCATTTGCTTGCTTTTGACTTCCTCTTTGTTCTCATTCCTTCTTCCTATCATTTTCTTCTTATTTTCAGCCTTCTTTGTCTTGTTCTTTTGCTCTCATTCAAACTTCTTCTCTTCCCTTTTGCTAAGTTTCAAGAAAAGCTTCAAGTAAAAGTAAAGCACTCTCATTTTTACGCAAATTTTAATGATTGTAGAGTTATATGCTTTCATTTGAAGGGTCCTTTCAAGGATTAAAATTGTAATTTCAATAAAGTACTTTTGTTTGAGTAGGGTTTTTAAGTCTCCACTCTCATCCTCTCCCATTTGGGGAGGTTTGTGTTGTGTTTACTTGTGTATGCTTAGGTTAGATGTGTTTGTTTTTATCATTATTTACATCTTATTTTTAGAATACTAATTGTTAATCCATCACATTTAATTCATTGGCTAAGTTGATTACTCTATTTTTAATTGTTTATTTTCCTTAAGTAAATCAACTGCTTAAATCTCTTGAATCACACCATAAGGTGGATCAAGAGTGCTCTTTGTTGGAGAGTTTAATAAATCATCTTTGCTTCATGTTCACATTGTTTAATCAATTAACTCTTAAGTAAGACTCTTGAATTTGCAGAAACACAAGTCAAGAGCACTCTCTATTGGAGAGCATCTTTAGTTTGCATAATCCTTGTATTAGTCTCATCTAGAATAGATAAGACTCTTGAACCTTTGTCATAAGACAAGATCAAGAGCGCTCTCTATCGGAGAGTCTAATTAATTAACTTAATAAAACCTTCAACACACGCACCCCTTTTAATTAATTAACTTCGTTTATCATCCTTCACCTAGTATGCTCTGCCAACTTTTGGGTTGGGCTCGTACTCAGAATGGTGAACAGACTTGCTAAGTTCGCACAAGAGTAACTTAATTAAAACTTTCACCCCATAACCAACGCACCGGCATTGTTTCGTTTAAATACCGAAGCATGTGGGCAAATTCCAAGTGTGGGCGCCGGGCAACCCAATCTGGGCACAGTTAGTTAAGTTATTGAACACTTAGCTGTGACCCCAGACAGGTCTGTCATGTCTTCGAACGAAGCCACTGAAGGTATTTCCGGTTAGGATATCCAGCTACCTTACGCAAGACCACCATTAAAAACTTTTAAAACCTACCAAGAGCACTCGCAAAATCTAATACTCACTAGCTTAATTCCTAGACATTTATTCATGCATTTATTTGACTCCATAAGGCACTGATCCTTTGTTATATCTAAGTAATTTTCTATTTTGATCAACTTTCTATGGTTCATTTCAATTGTTATATTTGAATGTTTAGTTAAAAGTCTAGAACTTTTGCTTATCTGTGTAATCTCTTGTCAGCAACGTGGATTGCTTCTATTTAATCATCATTCTCTCGATAAATAATCACTTTAAATCATAATAAACTACTAAATAAACACCCATCTGCATCCGCAACTAAGTAAAACACTTTAACAAGTTAAGAGCCTTAGAAAACTCTTTTGTAGGGACTATCCCCCTTGGCTTCGTTAGGAGTGAGCCTAAACGGAGGAGCTAGGAGTAGGTGACAGTACCTAGCTCTGTGCTTGCCCCAAAGGTCACACCTCTCTCACTTTCTCAAGTGAGGAGATAGCTTTCGAAAGATTTCTGCTGCTGGTGTACAATTGGCGAACAACAGGACCTGCGGCTAATTTCAGGGACAAGCTTCACGCTTTACCATGGCCATTTATCTGTTGTTTTAAATTCATTTCACTTGGATTTCGCTGGAAGCCAATCACGTGAATGTCTCCATCATCTTTTCTCCATACGCGTGGAGGTTAGATGCACTTCTCTTACGGTTGATCATAGTTTCTTTTCGAGTGCAGAGAATGATGGTCGGGGGCATCTCTCCTTAAAAACACCAAGGATGTTGGTTGTCGAAGCATCACGCAATATTGGGTTCAATAAACATAAGATCCAGTCACTAGGGTTTGTTATTTGCAGTCGATGGCGTTGACAGCCAAACAGAAGACAAATCGTGGAGTTATAAGCCAGGGCATGTTCCTTTTTCTCTCCACGTATTGACTGATCTTATCGACGGTCATTTGTTCCATTGGGATCTTGATTTTTCCTTCCTATTCCATAAAGTTTCTCTAAATCAACACCTGAAGATAATCAACCAGTGACAGAGTACACCGCATTTAATTGATGAAACTCCTACCTAGCACGTAGCGTTTTCTCCTTCTGGAAAGTGACAGAACCCCATCCTTCAATTTGGCGTGATTCATTGACAACCGAGTAAAATATAATCTGTATTCACCAACAACCGTGATTCACTGACAGCCACTCGAAGAAAATTCATGGTCCATTAGTGAAGTTCGTTCACGGTGTCGTGGAGGCATCGGAGCGGTGCTGGCAGCCTAATACAAGGCTCTGTTAAGTCGCAGTTGTTTTGTGATTTTTCCATTTTCAAACATCCAGTCAAATTGGCCACCCAGCGGGTTTTCAGTCTGTCGGCATCTTGCAGCCCAATCAAATGAAATACAGTTGGTGGGCAGCTTTTCATCCAACAGTCAATCACAAGGAAGGTTAAGATCGCCAAAGCCACTTGTAGAGTCATTTTGAGTGGAAATTATTTGATCCGAGAAAAATCAAATGTCATTAGGGACACGTGTAGTATCTTTGGGGATGTTACACTTTAATTAAAGTATGATTCACATTTAAACAAAGTTAGGTCATGTATTCCTTTAGAGAGTAAAGAGTGGATCTAAGATTCACTTTAAGTTATTATTTTATTTCCTTTTATTTTTAGAGCCTTTTAGGCCTATAAAGAAGAAGTCTTCTTGATTGTAATGGATGGAAGTTTTTGGGTGGGAGGATTTTTTCCCTAGAGTTAATAAAGAAAATTATGTTGAGTTTTTGGACATGTTGGGTTTTTCTGTGGTAGTCTTGTGTTTTCATGAGTTGTAGACTAAGCCGGCATAGAAGGCTAACAATCTAGCATGTTGGGCAAGCATTTGCGGCTGCCAAGTTGCTTGTTGCCGTTATGTTCTTAGAGGTCTGGGAGTAATGGAAAGTAGTCAGTTATACTTCCATTCTTCTGGCCTCTGATTATGGAACGGACCAACCCGATCTCCCTTCTGCAAAACGCTAAGCTTTTTTGAGTCCCCTTCTGACTCCATTCACCCTTCTGATACTGGCACTGGCATTTCCCTCGAGGACTGATCCTCCCTTCCCTTCCTGCCAATCAATTCGAATCATTTTCCTTTTTGGCTACCCGAGTTTCTCTAAGGCAGCCTCTTCAAATCACCCTGCCCTCAGCTGCACCTACCTTAGAGATCCGAACTTAGGGAAACCCCCCTAGAGCTGGAGAAGAGCCAGCCTGAAGTGAGGCCCGAAACTGGCACGTGGGTGCTGAAAGCCCAAACCGCGAGCACGCCGGCCCAGCGACAACCTCTCTCTCGAGAGGCCAATGTCACCACACCTATCTCATTAACAGTTGAGATGGGTTGGCGAGTCCATCAAATCGACATCAAGACGGCCTTCCTCAATGGAGTGATAGAGGAGGAGGTGTATATTGAGCAGCTAGAGGGGTTTGATATGGAGAACAGGGAGACGCATGCTTGTAGACTACATTGAGGTCTTTACGGGCTCAAGCAGGCTCCTCGAGCATGGTACTTGAGGATTGACAACTATCTACGGGAGATGGGATTTCAACGGAGTGAGGTTGACCACAACCTGTACTTCTTGATAGGTGAGGTGCCTCTCATACTAGTCCTGTATGTGGATGATCTCTTTTTGATAGGAGATGAGAGGTTGATTGGAGACTGCAAGTCCAACCTTGAGGTGGAGTTTCAGATGAAGGACCTGTTGCTTCCTAATTCACACTTTAAGACACAGGAAAGTCACAACCTGCTATGTGTGTCCTTGGGGGCAAGCGAGAGCTGAGGACCACTGTCACCACAGTCCACAACTCCTCCATTTAGGCAAGATCCCAACAGAGCCAAGGGGGGAAATCCCTACGGAAAACTAAGTTCCAGATTTATTAATTTATTACAAATTAAAGGGATCTTATTAAGGTTGTGAGGCTAAGACTTTATACTATCTAAGGAATGACAAGCATCATGCAAATGCAAAGATTTCCTTTTAATGACAAGCAAACCTTGAGATAAATGAAGACTAGTCCCTATTAACAAATGGAGTCTAAGGATTAATTACAACTTTACAAATTTACAAATGAATTTGAAATCTAAGTTAATTAACCCACAGTTTAGGTGTTATCCCAATCAAACCAGGTTACAATATGGACAAATGAATACTATGAACAATATAAACAATAATGAATGAGCAGTTAACCAGTATTAACAATATCCACAGTTGTAACAGATTGAATAAATGGAACAATTATTAAGCTTTTACCCAAAAAAAAGGTTGAAACGAAATGAATCAATTGTGTTACACAAGATCTCAGATTACTAATCAATGTGATTACTTAATCAAATGAATTAAAGATGCCACCACAAGATTTTGCGAAAAAAACTGAAAGGAAAAACTTGCAGTGAAATAAAATGTGAAAGTGCTTGCAGTAAAAACCTTGAACAGCAAGGCAAAGGTAAATAGCAGTGACCTGTGTTTGTAGGACGTTTTGCAATGTCTCTTGTAAATTTTAATAAATTTTATTAAGGTTTTTCCTCTTGAAATTTAGTTTTCGAACCGGTGGTGTGACTACCCCAATCTAGTATTTCTCAAGTCAAAGAGGGAATGCTGGTGCGCTCAACAAAGTGGGAGCAAAGCCCACTCGTAGCTCCCAGGTCAAACCCCAATGCCCCGGTGCTCAACAAGGAGGACGTAAAACGCCTAGAGACCCCCCACGGTCTACTACCCCTTCTAGCTTCCTAAGGTCACTGTTTTTAATTAACAGGAAAAATAGCAAAATGGATGCCTATTAAACTAAGACTCCTCTATCCCCTGTCGTATCTCGTGAGTACCCCAAAGGGTGATAACCGAGTAGAGGAACAGAGGCTAGTGAAGTTGTTGTTGATTAATTTTAGGAGTAAATTTTAATCTTGGTGATTAGCATGCAAGGTTAATTTTAAATTATCAACAAGATCAACCAAGCGGTATCCCTTATGGGAGGTGCTGGTACTTGATCTTAGACTGAAAAATAAAATGTGAAGATTGTAGCACAGACAGAAAGTTGTTTTAACTCAGCTAAGCCCCCACTTCTCCTGCTTTTCATACCCAACTTGAAGTCCCTAAAGGGAGATGACAAGTGGATAGAGGATACACCGGATAGGTGGGTTGTATGGTTACCCCTTTAACAGAAAATAAAACTTGAAAGAAAAATACAACTAGCTAAAACAATATTCTAACTACACAACAATCTCTGTTACAGAGATGGTGGTCTGTAACAGAGATGGTGGGTAGACAGAAATAAAAAAAAATGCTTAAACTAACCTCACAACAATCTCTGTTACAGAGATGGTGGTCTGTAACAGAGATGGTGGGTGAACGAAAATGAAACTTGCAATAAAATGAATCTAAGCAACTAGTGTTCTACCTACTACTCTACCTCTTAATCTATTTATATATAGATTACAAGCCTTATAAACTTTTGTAGAATACCCCAAGAGAACTTCTCGTTGGGGTTTACAAATATTGGAAAAGAAGAGAGAAAAGTAAGGGTTTGAACCCCTTTTGGAACAGATTGAAGATTGAGGTATTTCTGGGCCAATTTAGGCAGCACCTCCCCTTCACCTATGTAAAACCTGTCACAAACCAACAAGCTTTGCTCGCTGGAAATCACAGAAAACTCAAGGAAATTATCAGAAAAAAAAAAAAGTTAGTCCAAAAAATCACTAATTTATGGCAGAAATCTGATTGAAAAAAGTAACTAAAATATGATGTTTAGAGGGCTGAAAATGACATATAAACAGCAGATTTAAAGCTTTATACTAATATATAATGGATGTAAGCCCTAAAACAAGGGTTATATTCACTATACAGTGAATAAAACCCAGTTTTAGGAAGGAAAAAGAAAAATGGCCGAAATGTAAATTTGAAAAAAGAAACCCTTGGAGGAGCCCTTCTTAACTTGAAAAACCTGTAAATAAACTTATGAGAGAGCTGCAAAATGTAAGCAAATAGGTGAGTACCCAATAAATCTACCAAAATACTTTGATAAATCTTATTAAAAACTCACAAATGGAAGCAGAAATACTTCTACTTACAAATCCCTCCACAAAATACTTTGTGGAGAGCTATCTAAGCTAATACAAATGCAAATCAAATAAATACACATACAAGTTACCTCGCCAAAAGATGCATGAAGTGTAGAATGACGGCACAATATCCCTCCAAAGTATTTCCTTGATTAGTGCCCAACTAGGGCAAGATTTGAATACAAGAAAGCCTCTAGGGCTTGAGCAAGATAGCTAGGGCACAATGTAGAAGAAGAGAAGAGAGGTGAGACAATATTTTTGCAGCATAACAATAGCCTGAGAGAAGTTATCAAATGAGGGAGTGAGACCCCCATTATATAGTTGAGGAAGACCCCAACCCCTTGAATATCAATGGCCAAGATTAGATCTAGATCTAGATTAGATCTCCACCACTAGATCTAGGTATTTGACTTTGCACCCCTCTTAACCAATCAAATGGCTTAGCAACCTTCTTAATCCATGGCTTGAGTGCTTGATCCATGCCTCAGCCATTTTGCACCCTTAGATCTAGGGTTTTGACCAAGCGTCCCCATTAAGATGAGTTTTGTGGGCCCAAGAGCTAGGCGCCTCCTCTTATTTTGGCTTGTCCTCCAAATGTGGCGCCCTTCTCCAAACTAGCGCCTCCATATGTTAGGCGCCTTCTCCACAAATGTAGCGCCTTCTTTAGCAAGGGTTTAGCCCATGTTTTGGCTCCCAAGGCTAGCGCCTCCCCTTTATGCATGTGACACCTCCACTATATGGTAGTGCTCCACTAAAATGGGGTTTTTTACATTGGCGCCCCCTTAAAATAGCCTTTTTTACCTTGACGCCCCACTTTAGTGAGGGTTTAAACCATGACTTGGCTCCTCTAGATTTGGCTTTGACTTTAGCCTTTGCTCCAAAATAGATATTTAACCTTTAGACTTAGGCTAAATATAAATTCACCTTAGATTTAATTTTTTAACTTAATTTTTTAATTTTCCAATTTTGACTTTAGGAAAAATTAAAAATAAGCTTGAAAAATTATATCTTGGCCATGGGGGAGTAGAAAAATTTGGAATAAATTTTCCTAGGCTTAGCAACCCCCAAACAAAATTACCATGGCATTATTTTATTTTTACCTTCAAAATCAAACAATATGAATTTTTGACTTAGGAAAAATTAAAAAATTCCCTAGGGGAGATAGACCCCTCCTGACCAAAATTGGCCTATCTCTTCAACCACTTGTCTGAATGACATGTGACTCGAAGCAGTGGCTTAGGGAGTTTCATAGCAATTTACCTTGCATTCATAGCCCCTATTACAGAATGCCAGTGCTTGAGCAATTACATTATTACATCAAAACTTAGTTAATTAACCACCAAGGGGTGAAATTAACTATGTAGCACGGGAACCGCTCCCGACTTTTAGGAAACTCATTCCCGAAGTTCCAACGTTCCAGGGAACTTTGGAACTTGTAGGGAACTTTCCCAATCCAATGGGAACCGTTCCGGATGGTTGGGAACTTATTGGGAACTTTTACCCTCTAAAATTGGGAACTTGGGGACTTCTTTTTGCGCGTTTCCTTCATTGGGAACTTCAACGCATTCATGATCGCCATGTTGGTTGTTAACAACATTCCTATTTCTTGCAACCATAGATATATATGGTTGACTCAAAAAAAAATCTCTACAAAACTAAGTTGCAATAAAAGTCTTTTTCGTTCTACCTTATCGAGTTAGTGCACTAATCTCTTTTTAACGCTCGTGCTAGAGTATTCACTCATTCCTACACTGAATTGCAGTTATAGATAATCAATAGTAAATGCAAATCTATTTTGACTTTTTATTTTTATTAAATAAAAGAAAATAAATTATTTTATTTCCCTGTTTACTTTATAAATAAAAAGTAAACTTTTAACTAATTGGAAATGGTTTTAAATCTTACTTTAAAACTAAATTCATATATTACATTTAAATAAAAAATATCTTGATTTTGATTTTATAATAATTTAAATTTGAGTAATTATATACCTTTGCAAATACCTTGGCATAGAATGTTTTGTAAACATATAATATTCTAATACATTTTAATCATAGTTGACAAAAAAATAAAAACTTACTCTATACATATAACAACAAATATAGGGACTATAACTTCTAAGAGTCTCCACTCTAGAAAGAGTCTACCTTATATAATCAATGAGGTGGATGGTAATCTTGATTTTTATCGGTAATCTTGATTTTAATTTTTTTTTAATATATATTATTGACGTTCCCAACCTGCCGTTTCCTGCAAATTTGGGGGAAACTTTTAGACGTATCCGATACTCGTACCCAAGTTCCCTATGTTCCCGCGTTCCGGAAACTTGTGCAACATAGGAAATTAATTAACTAGAAAAAATTAATAAAAATACAACAACATAACAAAACTCCGCAAGACTCTATACAAATGTCTAGCATGGTCATGAATAACATTTTGAAACCTTAACCACCCCATGGACTTGACTGTTAGAACGTCCGTCACCACTTTGGAGGATTTTGAGTGAAAAACCTAACCAATTAAAATCGTTAAAGAACAAGATCAATTGGAAGGGGAAAAAACACTCGATGAGGGGACTTCCCTAACAACCAGTTCCATGGTGTGGCATCCATATCATATGACCCACACTAGCACATATAATTACATTAATTTTCCCACGCAGGGGAGCGGACATTTCGTTTTACAAAGGGGCAATTGCCCTGTAGAAGTGAAAAATCCTCAGATTTTTTCAAGGTACAATTTGTACAATTATGTACATCTTCAGGTACATGGAGTTGCCACCTAGTCGAAATAGGTGGGCAACATCTGGCTCCAACTAGGGGACATGTGTTCGATCATCGGAGAGCACATGAGAACTCCAAAATCCTGCAACCACAAATTTCTCACCAATAACCAACATAAGGCCTCCAGTAAAAGCAATAAAATAAATGACATTGCTATACAAATAACTATACATATATGCATATACAATAAACGAATGAAATAATACAAAACTTTCAAAATACAAGGGAAAAGGGTTAGGAATACGTTACAAAGGGTGTCCCTTTGGACACCGCGTTGATTCTATGTGTAATAAAACTTGAGCTGTTGACCATTCCTTGGAATGTTCAATGGCTCACCATCCAAGTGACTTAGGTTGAAAGAATTTGGACCTGCAACTGATCTAATCACATAAGGGCCTAACCATAGGCTATCAAATTTCCCATGCTTCCCTGGTTTCTCTCTGCCTTTGTCCCATAGGACAACTGTATCCCCCACTTTGAAGTCTCTCTGTCTAGCTGACTTGTCAAAGGCTTTCTTTGTCTTTACTTGACTTTTGAAGTTCTGATCATAAGCTTTTCTCCTTATTTCATCCAACTCTACTAACTGATTTATTCTGTTTTGAAGTGTAGACTCTTCTATGTCAAACTCTCGGAGCAACTGATACACTGGCAGGGTAAGGTGAACTGGTAGCTGAGCTTCTAAACCATAGACTAACTCAAAAGGACTCTTGCATGTAGATGCTTTCTTTGTTATTCTATCAGCCCACAAAGCATATTTTATTTTACTGTCCCAAGATCTTTTGTTTTCCCCTACAATTTTCTTGACTATGGTCATTAAGTTTTTGTTACTAGACTCTGCTTGACCATTTCCTTGAGGATAATAATCTGATGCATGAGATAATATAATGCCATACTTCAAACAAAATGCAAACATCTCAGCTGAATAAAAGGCCTTAGCATTATCTGTTACTATCTTTGAAGGCACTCCAAATCTTGTTATTATCCTATCTTCAAGAAAATCCATGATTACTTTTTCATTTGTTGATTTAGTGGGAATGGCCTCTACCCATTTAGTGAAGTAATCTGTAGCTGTTATAATCCATGAAAAACCATTACTTGAATTATCCTTAAACTTCCCTATGAAGTCTAAACCCCACTGCTGAAAAAGTGCTTCTACAACAACTGGCTGAAGGGGAAGGGCAGCTAACTTTTGTTTTCCAGTGAACAATTGACAAGGCTTACACTTCCTCACAAACTGATGTACATCTGAAAATATGGTGGGCCAATAATATCCAGCTCTAAGAATCTTATGGGTGGTGGTTCTAGCAGCAAAGTGACCAGCACAAAAACCACCATGAAACTCATCCATTAGTTTTTTAGATTCATTCTCATCCACACATCTAAGGATAATCCCATCTGGATTCCTCCATCCTAAACCATCTTTAATTAAGATATACTTGGATGCTTTGAGCCTTAAGGCTCTTCTCTTATGACCGACAAGATGACTTGGGCAAGTCAAGTTTTTAAGATAAAAGATAATATCAGAATACCATTCAACTTGCTCAAGCTTTAACAAATCCGGGGATGAATCTGGAACATCAATCTCACAAACCATATTCTGATCAATCAAACCTAAAGCCTTCTCATTACTTTCTGTCAACATCTTAGCTAATCCTTGTCCTTTGATTAATTTAGTGGGCCTGATTTCTAAATCATATTCCTGAATTTTAGCAACCCATCTACTTCTTGGACCTAGGCCTTCTTCTTGAGTTAACACATCTTTAATTGCTGTACTAGGAACATACCCAATTACTTTGGCATACCCTATGAAAATCTTGAAATGCTTAAGAGATTTTACTAAGGCATAAGCCTGTTTTTTTATTATATGGTACTTTAATTCTGAATCGCTTAAGATTTTGCTCATGTATGCTATGGGTTGTTCTTGACCTTGGTCATTTTTCTGTAATAAAACACCAGCAATGGTGTCTTCGGAGGCAAAGGAGAAAAGATAGAATTCTTTAGTGTAATCTGGACTGATTAATACGGGAGCTTGACCACATGCATCTTTTATTTGTTGGAAAGCTCTTTTTCCTGTTTCATCCCATTGAAACTTGACATCATTTCTAAGCAACTTATTCAAAGGCTCAGTTACTTCTGCTAGATTAGGAATAAATCTCCTAAGGAAATTAATTGTACCAAAGAAGGATTGGAGGCCTTTCTTTGTATTAGGCAGGGGGAGTTTAGCAATGGCTGCAACTCTTTCTGGATCTATTTTGACACCTTCTTTGCAAATTATGTGACCCAGTAATTTCCCTTCAATAACCCCAAAAACTGACTTGGCTGGATTTAATGAGATCCCAAATTCTCTGCATCTTTCAAAAACCTGTTTTAAATGCCCTATGTGACTTTTCCTATCCTTAGAAAAAACCGTTAGATCATCCTGATAAATTTCAATAATTTTTCCAATTAAACCTTTGAAAGCATAGTCCATTGCTCTTTGAAAGGTAGCTCCAGCATTAGATAAACTAAAAGGCATTCTTATATATTCAAAGGTTCCCCAAGGAATTGTAAAAGTTGTTTTGTGCCTATCTTCTTCTCTGACTCTGACTTGGTTATAACCAGAAAAACCATCAAGCATTGAAATCATACCAGATCCTGTTACTCTTTGCAATAAAGTTTCCATTTTAGGGAGGGGATAATTATCTTTCTTGCACACAATATTTAGATTTCTGAAATCCACACACAACCTGATTTGACCATTCTTCTTTCTAACTATTACCAAATTAGAGCACCAAGCAGAATGTCTAGTGTGGGCTATTATTCCAGCTTTCAACATCTTTTGAAGTTCTTATTGTACTAAAGGGGCCAACTTAGGATTTATTTGCCTAAGTTTCTGTCTAAATGGCTTGGCTTCTTCTTTAAGTGGAATAGTATGCTAAATCACATCTTCCCTATGGACTTTAAGCTTGTCATATGTGAAGGCCAAAACATCCCTATATTCCCTTAGTAAATTAATAATCTGTTCTCTTTCATCTTTGGGTGTTGATTTCCCAATTTTAACCATCCTAGGGTCTTCCTTTGTGCCTAGGTTCACCTCTATGTAATCACTTGGCTTTGTACCTGATTCTTCCTTAGGTTTATGGCCATCTTCTCTATCAAATGCCCTTTCTAAAGACACAACTTTCCTAGGGGCTGGATTAAGCTTTTGACTTTCTTCTGCATAATAACAACCTTCTTCCTCTTCATTAATGTGAAAGTCAGCAAATTCTCCTATATTACTCAAAAACTTAATCACTTGTTTATCATCATCAAAGACCTGCCAATTATCTACATTATCTGGAACTGAAGGCCTGAAGATAACTTCCATTTTAACTTCTTCATCTACTAACTTTGGTGGTCTCTGAAGGGTGGAAGCAGCAACTGCAAGTCTATCTGCCTTAGCATTAAATTCTCTAGGAATTGCAATAAATTCTATGTGATCAAAACATGGAATCAGATCCAAAATTGCATCCCTATATCTTCTTAAAATTTCTGATTTGCATGCAAACTGTTTATTAATCTGTGAAATGATCAAATCTAAATCACCTTTGACCTCTAACTTCTTGATACCCTTATCTTTACACACCTCTAAACCAAGGAGCAAGGCCTCACACTCAGCCACATTGTTGGTGGCATTAAATTCTAGTCTATAGGAAAAATTGAATTCCTTATGAGAAGAGGATTCAATGACTATGCCTGCACCTTTACCAGCTCTAGAGAAAGCCCTATCAAAGTGCATATGCCAAATTTGATTAACTCTTTCATCTTCATTTGATTCTTCAATAGGTCCTAAAGAGTTAGCCAAAATTGCATAATTTCCCAAGTCATAAGCTTTATACTTTAATTCATTGCTTGTATTTCTTGGGTCTTCTACATGGTGTCTCATTTCCAACTCTCGATTCAATCTAACAAAATTCCCTTCAGGAGTTGGAATGGTGGCATAAGTCAAGTCCATTTGAATATTTCCTCCTAAGTCTGCTCCAGTTTTTCTTGAGAGTAACATACCCCAAGCATCTGGGACATCTATCACTACTATGTCCATTTCTAATTGAATGTCTGGAAAAGCTGCTAAGTGTACTTGTAAGCCTTTAATTAAACCACATACATCAATCATCTTACTATCCATTTCACAAATGTTATGATAAGGCCTTGAGATCCTTAGATTTAATTGTTCCATAACTTTTTTAGTCATCACATTTGAACTAGCCCCTGAATCCAACATGCAGTTGTGTAGAATATGATTGTTTACTAACAACGAGAGGAAAAATGGCTGGTTCTTTTCATTTCCTTTGTCCATACTCTGAAGAATGACAGGTGCATCATGGTAGGCTATTGCTTTGTCAACATTATTCTGATAAGGTTCTTCTATAGCTTTGAGTAATTTTCCCTTTTGACAAGGGATCTTCATGATTTCTGCTACAGGAACCAACATCTTAATATTATTTAACCAACCTCCTAGATCAATGTTTAATTGTGTATTAGGAGCAACTGAAATAGGAGGGGGAGGAGGTACCTTAGGAACATTGGTTGGAGTCTTTTCTTGACTTTGATTCTTCTTACCATTTCTTTGGTAAGTCATTCCTCTATACCTAGAGAAATCTAACACTTGCTGCTCACTAGGCTTAGGGCCAAAAGCTGCTTCTGCTACTTCATTTATTGATTCAACCCTTTGACTATTCTCAACTAGATCCATCCATTCATGCATGCCAATATCATACTTCTGCCCACACATGTTTACTTGTTCATTCTCTATTTTTTCATTCATTTTATCACTTATGATTTGCAAAAAGACTTGACAAGTGTTTTCTTCATGAAAATCCCCACAAGGCCTACAATATGGAATAGCTTGATGGTCAACCACATTGGTAGACTCTAGAGGATTAGGGGGCCTTTGATGTTGAGGTGGGGGCCGTCTTTGGTTTTGCCACCTATCATTTGTCTTGTTTGGATAGAAATTATTCCCTCTGTTTCTTTCCAAAGAAACTACCTTGTTTTGTAATGTTGTGTGGTTTGCCTGCATGGAAGCTAGCTGATTAGCATGGTTCAATTCCATTTGTTTAATCAATTGGGTGAGCTTATCTATGGAGTCACCTTGAGGTTCCTGGTTTTCAAACTTAACTTTTTTTACTTCATTAGCCTTTGAAGAACTACCCCTTGAAAACCCAGGAATATTAGATTTACCAACAGCTTGCATGTTTTTATCTATCTTGATAGCTTTTTCTTGTGCATCCTTAAGATTTGCAGGTTCCTTATCCCTTATTTGATATTTCATTTCTCCTTCAAATGCTTGGATGTAATAAATCAAGAGAGATGCTTCTTGGGGCTTGATGTCTGCAGGTAGGCTTTTTACTAAGTCATTAAACCTTTTATTAAATTCTTCCATGGTCTCATTCTCTTGCTTGTAACTAGTATGCAAGGCTGCCAACAAGAAATGGTTATCCCTTCTATCACCCCATCTATCATTGAAGGCTTCAATGATTTCCTTGAGAGTTTTGAACTTATTGTCATTCTGATCTTGAAACCATTCCATGGCATCATCTTCTAAAGACAAAATAAACAACCTCATCTTGACATCCTCATAGTTATGAGCATTACACTACTTGGCCATGCACTGGTTGAACTTGGTGATGTGAGATTTGGCACTGATGGCATTATTACCTTGGAAGGAAGGTAACTTTTCTATAGCTTTATCTGGCAAATCATGAGGATAACCAATGATGTTAGAGAAATCACATGGCTTGCATAGATCATCCATTGGTGAGGGCTGGTTGTTTTGGGCAAACAACAAATAGATATCAGAGATAGCCTCTTCTCCAAGATTTGCAAGGAGTCTACGGGGAGCAAGCCTATTCAACCTCCTCCTATATACCCTTTCAGGCTCGGTGAAGGAGTTGAGTAGACCGCCTGAATGGCTCCGGGTAGAATACCTTACTATATTTTAAAGTGGAGTTGCCACTTGGAGAAAAAGATAGCTTTAATAAGGGTAAATAAGTTATTAAATCTAATTAAAGAATTTTATTAACAGTTTAAAGAATTCAAAACAAGAAATTAATTAATTAAGTCAGACCAAGGACAAATGACTTGTCCCCGGCAACGGCGTCAAAGATGTTGCCGCCTAATTCACACTTTAAGACACAGGAAAGTCACAACGTGCTATGTGTGTCCTTGGGGGCAAGAGAGAGCTGGGGACCACTATCACCACAGTCCACAACTCCTCTGTTTAGGCAAGACCCCAACAGAGCCAAGGGGGGAAGTCCCTACGGAAAACTAAGTTCCAGATTTATTAATTTATTACAAATTAAAGGGATCTTATTAAGGTTGTGAGGCTAAGACTTTATACTATCTAAGGAATGACAAGCATCATGCAAATGCAAAGATTTCCTTTTAATGACAAGCAAACCTTGAGATAAATGAAGACTAGTGCCTATTAACAAATGGAGTCTAAGGATAAATTACAACTTTACAAATTTACAAATGAATTTGAAATCTAAGTTAATTAACCCACAGTTTAGGTGTTATCCCAATCAAACCAGGTTACAATATGGACAAATGAATACTATGAACAATATAAACAATAATGAATGAGCAGTTAACCAGTATTAACAATATCCACAGTTGTAACAGATTGAATAAATGGAACAATTATTAAGCTTTTACCCAAAAAAAAGGTTGAAACGAAATGAATCAATTGTGTTGCACAAGATCTCAGATTACTAATCAATGTGATTACTTAATTAAATGAATTAAAGATGCCACCACAAGACTTTGCGAAAAAAACTGAAAGGAAAAACTTGCAGTGAAATAAAATGTGAAAGTGCTTGCAGTAAAAACCTTGAACAGCAAGGCAAAGGTAAATAGCAGTGACCTGTGTTTGTAGGACGTTTTGCAATGTCTCTTGTAAATTTTAATAAATTTTATTAAGGCTTTTCCTCTTGAAATTTAGTTTTCGAACCGGTGGTGTGACTACCCCAATCTAGTATTTCTCAAGTCAAAGAGGGAATGCTGGTGCGCTCAACAAAGTGGGAGCAAAGCCCACCCGTAGCTCCTAGGTCAAACCCCAATGCCCCGGTGCTCAACAAGGAGGACGTAAAACGCCTAGAGACCCCCCACGGTCTACTACCCCTTCTAGCTTCCTGAGGTTACTGTTTTTAATTAACAGGAAAAATAGTAAGATGGATGCCTATTAAACTAAGACTCCTCTATCCCCTGTCGTATCTCGTGAGTACCCCGAAGGGTGATAACCAAGTAGAGGAACAGAGGCTAGTGAAGTTGTTGTTGGTTAATTTTAGGGGTAAATTTTAATCTTGGTGATTAGCATGCAAGGTTAATTTTAAATTATCAACAAGATCAACCAAGCAGTATCCCTTATGGGAGGTGCTGGTACTTGATCTTGGACTGAAAAATAAAATGTGAAGATTGCAGCAGAGACAGAAAGTTGTTTTAACTAAGCTAAGCCCCCACTTCTCCTGCTTTTCATACCCAACTTGAAGTCCCTAAAGGGAGATGACAAGTGGATAGAGGATACACTGGATAGGTGGGTTGTATGGTTACCCCTTTAACAGAAAATAAAACTTGAAAGGAAAATACAACTAGCTAAAACAATATTTTAACCACACAACAATCTCTGTTACAGAGATGGTCGTCTGTAACCGAGATGGTGGGTAGACAGAAATTAAAAAAATGCTTAAACTAACCTCACAACAATCTCTGTTACAGAGATGGTGGTCTGTAACAGAGATGGTGGGTGAATGGAAATGAAACTTGCAATAAAATGAATCTAAGCAACTAGTGTTCTACCTCCTACTCTACCTCCTAATCTATTTACATATAGATTACAAGCCTTATAAACTTTTGTAGAATACCCCAAGAGAACTTCTCGTTGGGGTTTACAAATATTGGAAAAGAAGAGAGAAAAGTAAGGGTTTGAACCCCTTTTGGAACCGGTTGAAGGTTGAGGTATTTTTGGGCCAATTTGGGCAGCACCTCCCCTTCACCTATGTAAAACCTGTCACAAACCAGCAAGCTTTGCTTGTTGAAAATCACAGAAAACTCTTATTGAAAAAAGTAACTTAAATATGATGTTTAGAGGGCTGAAAATGACATATAAACAGCAGATTTAAAGCTTTATACTAATATATAATGGATGCAAGCCCTAAACAAAGGGTTATATTCACTATACAGTGAATAAAACCCAGTTTTAGGAAGGAAAAAAGAAAATGGCCGAAATGTAAATTTGAAAAAAGAAACCCTTGGAGGAGCTCTTCTTAGCTTGGAAAACCTGTAAATAAACTTATGAGAGAGCTGCAAAATGTAAGCAAAGAGGTGAGTACCCAATAAATCTACCAAAATACTTTGATAAATCTTATTTAAAACTCACAAATGGAATCAGAAATATTTCTACTTACAAATCCCTCCACAAAATACTTTGTGGAGAGCTATTTAAGCTAATACAAATGCAAATCAAATAAATACACATACAAGTTACTTCACCAAAAGATGCATGAAATGTAGAATGACGGCACAATATTCCTCCAAAGTATTTCCTTGATTAGGGCCCAACTAGGGCAAAATTTGAATACAAGAAAGCCTCTAGGGCTTGAGCAAGATAGCTAGGGCACAATGTAGAAGAAGAGAAGAGAGGTGAGACAATATTTTTGTAGCATAACAATAGCCTGAGAGAAGTTATCAAATGAGTGAGTGAGACCCCCATTATATAGTTGAGGAAGACCCCAACCCCTTGAAGATCAATGGCCAAGATTAGATCTAGATCTAGATTAGATCTCCACCACTAGATCTAGGTATTTGACTTTGCACCCCTCTTAACCAATCAAATGGCTTAGCAACCTTCTTAATCCATGGCTTGAGTGTTTGATCCATGCCTCAGCCATTTTACACCCTTAGATCTAGGGTTTTGACCAAGCGTCCCCATTAAGATGAGTTTTGTGGGCCCAAGAGCTAGGCGCCTCCTCTTATTTTGGCTTGTCCTCCAAATGTGGCACCCTTCTCCAAACTAGCACCTCCATATGCTAGGCGCCTTCTCCACAAAGGTAGCGCCTTCTTTAGCAAGGGTTTAGCCCATGTTTTGGCTCCCAAGGCTAGAGCCTCCCCTTTATGCATGTGACGCCTCCACTATATGGTAGTGCTCCACTAAAATGGGGTTTTTTACATTGGCACCCCCTTAAAATAGCCTTTTTTACCTTGACGCCCCACTTTAGTGAGGGTTTAAACCATGACTTGGCTCCTCTAGATTTGGCTTTGACTTTAGCCTTTGCTCCAAAATAGATATTTAACTTTTAGACTTAGGCTAAATATAAATTCACCTTAGATTTAAGTTTTTAACTTAATTTTTAAATTTTTCAATTTTGACTTTAGGAAAAATTAAAAATAAGCTTGAAAAATTATATCTTGGCCATGGGGGGGTGGAAAAATTTGGAATAAATTTTCCTAGGCTTAGCAACCCCCAAACAAAATTACCATGGCATTATTTGATTTTTTCTTTCAAAATCAAACAATATGAATTTTTGACTTAGGAAAAATTAAAAAATTCTCTAAGGGAGATAGACCCCTCCTGACCAAAATTGGTCTATCTCTTCAACCACTTGTCTGAATGACATGAGACTCGAAGCAGTGGCTTAGGGGATTTCATAGCAATTTACCTTTCATTCATAGCCCCTATTACAGAATGCCAGTGCTTGAGCAATTACATTATTACATCAAAACTTAGTTAATTAACCACCAAGGGGTGAAATTAATTAACTAGAAAAAATTAAGAAAAATACAACAACATAACGAAACTACGCAAGACTCTATACAAATGTCTAGCATGGTCATGAATAACATTTTGAAACCTTAGCCACCCCATGGACTTGACTGTTAGAACGCCCGTCACCACTTTGGAGAATTTTGAGTGAAAAACCTAACCAATTAAAATCGTTAAAGAACAAGATCAATTGGAAGGGGAAAAAACACTCGATGAGGGGACTTTCCTAACAACCAGTTCCATGGTGTGGCATCCATATCATATGACCCACACGAGCACATATAATTACATTAATTTTTCCATGCAGGGGAGCGGACATTTCGTTTTACAAAGGGGCAATTGCCCTGCAGAAGTGAAAATCCTCAGATTTTTCCAAGGTACAATTTGTACAATTATGTACATCTTCAGGTACATGGAATTGCCACCTAGTCGAAATAGGTGGGCAACAGGACCTTGGGCTGATGCATTGCTTTCTGGGCTTGGAGGTTTGGCAGAGAGATGGATGCTTCTTCATCGGACATGGGAAGTATGCAGTAGAGATCCTGAAGAGATTCAAGATGGAGGACTGCAAGCCTATGGCCATACCTCTAGTTTCCAACTGGAGGAAGATTGATGCATCAAGATCAGACGGATTTGATCCTACCTTGTATCATCAGCTTATCGGATCGCTTATGTATTTGGTCAACACTCGACCAGACATCAACTTTGCAGTCAACTCTTTGAGTCAGTTCATAGTGGGCCCTCAGAGAGTGCATTGGACGGTTGCGAAGCACATACTTCACTACATCAGAGGTACACTGGAGTATGGATTGGTTTATGAGCACAGGGGGAGTGTACAGTTAGCAGGTTTCACAGATGCTAACTGGGCAAAATGTGTAGAGGACCGAAAGAGTACTTCAGGTTGTTGTTTCAACATTGGATCAAGGGTTGTCTCTTGGTTCAACAGGAAGCAGAAGTCAGTTGCATTGATCTCAGTAGAGGCTAAGTACATGGTAGCCAGCATGGCTGCTTGTGAGGGTATGTGGCTGAGGAAGTTACTTGCAGGCTTGTTCAAGTGTGAGCTAGAGGCTATAGTGGTTCACTGTGATAATCAGAGTTGTATCAAGCTATCTAAGAATCCAATGTTCCATGATCGGAGCAAACACATAGTCATTAGGTACCACTTCTTGAGAGATTGTGTTTAGATAGGAACCATTCGGTTGGAGTACATACAGACAGATGAGCAGGTGGCGGACATTTTCACCAAGGCACTTTGTAGACAGAGTTTTGTGAAGTTCAAGGATAAGTTGGGGTTGCTCCTGAATCCCTTCCTCGTTGAGAGGGAGTGTTAAAATAATAGCAACAAGAAAGGTCTTCCTGCATGGATGTGTCCTTGCATGCAGAAGACTTAAATTAAGAAACCAATTGTATTTAATTTACTTTTCCTAAGTTTACTTTGGAAAATAAATTACAGTGATCTAAATTAACTTTAGTGAAACACTAGTTAAAGTGAAAGTGAAATTAGGATTTTCGCTTTACCTAAAGTTATAAAAGAGAGATCAATTGGTGGAGAGGACACAGTCACACACTTGTATTCCGACAGAGTCATGATATAGACAAGAAGAGAAATTTAGACAGGATTTAGCTGAGAAGACGGAGGAGCGAGCAACAAGATCACCGAGCTTCGTACAGCTGGGTCGTACACTCACACAGGAGGGTGTTGAGGTTTAGCTGGGGTTTTTCCTGGTGATTCTGACGTGTAACTTCATTCGACAGGTTTGGGTGAATTTACAGTGTTGTAAACGCTCCATATTTTCTCATAATAAAATCTATATCTGACTGTTGCACCAGTTTTCCCATCTTGGGTTTTTCTGGGGGTTTCCATACGCAAAATAATAGTGTCAATATTGTGATGTGATGTTGTGATTTATTTCTCAATTTTATATTCCGCTACATACTATAAAAGATATCCATGTGTGGTTATCAGTAGAGATTTGCATGCACTGTTTAGCCCTAGTTTAAATATTAAAGGAAAATTTACACTTTTTGGCTACTTTTTCCCCTTTTACCCTTTTAATAATAAAGTGACTTTGTCAATAGTTACTTTATTAATTTATTACTCAATGTCACTTTATAAAAGTACATTTTTCTCTAGGTGACATTAAATAATGAATTAATTCATTTTCTTGTCCTTTCATCATTTAAAGCTCTTCGTCTTGTTATCCACTAATTTTGCACTTAGTTGGATTAGCTGAGGAGCCACTGGTTGACAGACATGTTCAATGTCTAATTCTAGTGTATCAGTTGATCCGTCTTCGTGTCTAGCAAATATTGGCTAGTCAGTTTTTTATTTGAATAATTTTGACCATGGCCCCGTGGGGTTTGTAATAAAATGTGCTAGTAGGGTATTTTTGAGTGGTTCGGTCTCCTAAGATGTAGAATCTCAACTAAGGTATTCCAGGGAGTTTTTTGCCCTTGACAATTATGCTTTGCCTATAGCCGAGTATAATTGACGAAGTTTTATCCCGCTTCCTCCAAAACTGGAATGCCCGATTTTGAATTCTGGGCCTTGGTGGGTTATTAGAGCCCAACTAAGTGTTAAAAACCTACTAGGCATTGTTAGAGTAGAGCATGGTCTTGTCCTAAGTCAATAGGACCTTTAAAAAAATTTCGAAATTTTTTTTCGAACAGGTCAAATTTTTTTTTTTTTTTTTTTAATTTTTAATCATTTCCCTAACTTTTTTAATTAATTTTTCCATAAATTAAATGGAAAAAACCCGTTTGTAATAAGTCGGTCATCCAGACCCCGAATTCAGTGATTGAAGGCTCTAAACTTAAGCCAAAAATAATTCTTGACCAGCCAGCCAGTCAGATTCAGCTTTCAGATCATCAATCGGACACATAATGCTCTTTCTCTCAAAAAAGTCATTTTTGGGGAAAAATGGAGTTTTTATTAAAAAATGATTATTTTGGAGAAAATTAAAACTCTCCAAATTAATCCAAATTCAGCGAAATAAAAGGCTAAATGACATCTCATTGGGCATTTATGATGATTGGAGTTATCATAACTCAGCTTCAGTCAGCATTCAGTGAGCAATAAATTTATATTCAGTTAACGGGTTTGTCATATCCAGCTAAACTCCCAAATTTGATGAGATGGAGAGCACTCATTGGTTTGATGATTTGATCGAGGTAAAGACAGAAGTTTTCACCAACAGTGGCCTCTCCAAACCTAGCAGTGGTTGCCTCCATACCTAGAATGTGGTTCTACCTACATGCTCACACCTCTCCTTATGCTCACGCCTCCTCTCTCCAACAGGGGCGTCATCACACGTGTGGGATCCATTTGGGCTCGGTTTGCAGTGCTGAGGGTTGGAATGGGGGTGCCTTGCCTAGGTGGAGGCCTCCCCTCATTCCTAGCCCATCTTCTTTAGGTTTGCTTTCTCGGTGGTGGCCAGGGCGGTTAGGTTTGGTTTTTTTGGTTTTAGGGTTTTGGGTTCTTCATTCATTGTATAAATAGAGGCTCCTTTAGCCCTATTTGGATGGAACTTTTGGGTTAAATTTACTCAGAGAAAATTGTATCAAACATTTTGCTTTAGGTTTGTTAATAAAGATATTTGACTTTGGAGGTCTATGGGCTTCTGATTATGCTGGATTCCTCATGGTTAAGGTGATATTGTCTCTAACTCATCTCATTAAAATACTTGTATGTGGTTTAATATTTTGCTAGCTCAAGAAGGCCATTGTTGGCACGGTAGAATAGCCATTTGTAGCTTCAATTTGGTTATTTATGCAAAGTAAATCGATATTTTGATGGACATAAGTAGTAAGTTATACAAAATGTTGATCTTGAATTGATTTGCCTAACATACTAGCATACATTTTATCTCACTGCTTGTTTTAAGTTTTGATGTGAGTCAGGCTTCACAGAATGTAGAAGGGTGTGAGCTCAGCTGCTTCTATCCCATGCTTCAAAACAACCATTTGAATCTAACATTTTTAATTGCAGGACCTATAGTGTTTGTCATGTTTTGCTTCGAAAAGGAAGCTTGGAATAACTCTTTCTCTTTGGTTCCATCTTCATAAGTTAATGTTCTTTGGTTACCGATCACTTAGGAAGCCCTAGTTCACTTTTTTCAACCTTCAGGCTTTCTCCCCATTGCTTGTTTGGCTTGCCTTTACTTATTCTTCTTTGCTGCCCTCTTTTTACTTTCGTTTGCAGCCCCTTTTCTTCTTTTTGGACAGCCATCTTTTGCCCTAGTTTTGGTCCCTTTTTGCCCTAGTTTTTTTACCCTAGATTTCTCCTTTTTGGGCAGCCCTCTTTTGATTCTTCGCTGCCCTCTTTTTTACTGTTTTGCAGCCTTCTTTTTGTTTTTTGGACAGCCCCTTTCCTTCATTTAGGACAACCCTCTTTCCCACCTTTTCTCTCTCCTCTTCTTTGGTTTTTCTTCTCTTTTTTTCCTCTTTTTTCATTGTTGGTTTTTGTCCTCTTCTTTGATATTTTAGTTTGTAGTTTGTCTTTAAAGTATTAACTAATGCATAACGTGTAAACTGTTTTAAGCTCTTATTTGCAGGAGAAACTGAGAAAAGCTCAAAGGCTAAAAGCAAGCAAGAGAGCAAGCAAGAAGTGCAAAAAAGAACAAAAGACTTTTCCCCCCCTCTTCCATCCCTTTCTTTCCCTGTTCTTCCAAGAAAAGGAAAAGACAAAGTCATTAGAAAATTGTAAATTAATAAAAAGCGAGTGGGATTACGGCTCCCACACCCTTCTTCCCCCATTTGGGGAAAGCCTGTATCGTCTCCCTTTCATGCTTTCCATTTTTTATTGCTAATGATAGAATAGTGTAGTATAATCATCTAATCTTAGTCAAGTAGTGCATGTTTGATTAATCTGTTGTTCATAAAAAGATAGTTAAAAAGTATTGTTTTGATTATTCAAATTGAATGTGACATCTTTCTTTTAGTATACTTACCCCCTTGCTTTCTCGATTAGGGCCCTAAGAAGCCTGAAAGAGACTCTTGGGTAGATCTTTGTTATTTTTCCATTAAGTGCTTAGTCAATTAATCAATAAGTAAGACTCTTGAATTTGCAAATACACAAGTCAAGAGCACTCTCTATCGGAAAGCATCATAATCCTTGCATTAGGCATCTAGATTAAATAAGACTCTTAAACCTCTGTCATAAGACAAGGTCAAGAGCGCTCTCTGTCGGAGAGTTTAATTAATTAACTTAATAAAACTTTCAACACACACCCCTCTAATTAACTTACTTTGTTGATAACCTTCACCTAGTATGCTCTGCCGACTTTCGACTTGGGCTCGTACTCAGAACGGTGAACAGACTTGCTAAGACTGCAATAACAATTTAATTAAAATTTTACCCCATAACCAACGCACTGGCGTTGTCTCGATAAAATACTCAGGTAGTGGGCAAATTCCAAGTGTGGTAGTGTCTAAACACAGTTGGTTAAGTTATTGAACACCTAGCTGTGATTCCAGACAGGTGGTTAGGATTTCTAGACACCATAAGCAAGATCACTTAAAATTTTTAAAAATATACCAAGAGCACTTGCACAACCTAATATTCAATAGTTTTATTTCAAGACTTGCTGTTAATTCCTTTACGCATTTTTAGTATTTTGACTCCATAAGGCACTGGTCTTTTAATCCGCATAATTGTTATATTGGGATCAATTGTCTTTGGCCTCTGTAATTTCTATCTGTGAATGCATAGTTATGAAGTCTTAAATTATTTCTTATCTTTTAATCTCTTGCTAGCAACGTGGATTGCTTTGTTTTATGTGTCGAACTCATAATAAATAAGCACTTTTAATTACAGTAACTCCTAAGCAACACCCATCCGCATCCATAACCATTAAAAACACTTTAACAACTTTAAAGAGCCTTGGAGAACTCTTTTGTAGGGACTACCCCCCTTGGCTTCGTTAGGAGTTAGCCTAAACGGAGGAGTTAGAAGTAGGTGACAGTACCTAGCTCTGTGCTTGACCCCAAGATCACACCTCTCCCACTTTCTCAAGTGAGGAGACAACTTTCATTAGATTTCTGCTGCTGGTGTGCAATCAGCGGACAACACGTCTTGGTTCCAGCAAGCTATTATACCAAGGTGTTCCGTCAAATAATATGATCGATATGACACCCTTAGTGAATTTAATTAAATTATGCACAATAATTTTCTCAATTTACGGGAATTTTCGGATGTAAAGGAGCGAAGAGAGAACTGTGCGGAAGTGATCCTGATGGTGAATATTGATAATCGGACTGAGTTGGCCAAATAAAACTCCTCCTAGCTCTCTGGTAACATTATTGCACTCCTTTGACTTGGCTAACACAAGCCCGAAAGTCCTCTCCAAACACAGAATAATGAAATCCAAAATTGGGGGCATTACAAACATAGAGGTGAAGGTGGGGGAAATCCTAGATGTCACTAGTCAAGTTACAAGTCTAGGTTAAACATAAAGAAGGGAAGGAAACAGATGGATGGAAACAGTGAAGATGGTGCTGAGGCTAGCAAGTTGTGTCCCCTAAATGGAAACGAACAAATCCATACTACAAGTAGGGCAAGACCAATGAGTATACAAAAGAATCTTGTGGACATAACAATTATATCATTGATACTTTAGATTATAGTAAGAATAATAGACTATCGCCAACATACAACCACTATTAACCAAGCCTCGCTACTAAAATAGACAATAGAGCAAAAACAAAATCCATATGTATAGATCCATATATCACTTGGGTCATATACCTGAATCCGATCTAAACAATCTGAAGGGAATTGACACATTGCTACTACTGTACATCATGGGCACTATCACAACTCTACTTTGGGTCACGAAAATGGCTAACTTAGCCATCAAATATGGGGTTATGAGGCTCAGTCATGGCATGGAACTAACTAAACTGAATGCTCGGATCCGCTGAAAGAGAGTGATAATCAACTGGAAGCTCATCATTTGTTGATCTCAAAGTAAAGGATTGTCTCAAAAATATGCTCAGGACTGCTCAGGAAAAATGGTAGCCAACTACTACATATGTGACAATAGCCTCTTCATAGACCCGTTGTCCCTTCTTGTGGGTCTCTTGGTTCAACTTCAAGCCTAATCATTATCTATCTTCCACAAATTCAAGGAGTTGTTATGGATGGTGCTTCCTTTAAGGTTATGGACTCATATGTGGACTTGGAAAGCAATCTTGTGAAACTCTTATTGTTGCTAAAGATATTATAGCATAGGGTTTCCAACATACAATTTGGAGATCAAATGTTCTCTATCTAGTGTTTTTTTGGGGATGATATGTGATATGAAATCAATTTTCTTCCAAGACATCCTCCAACAAGTAGTAAGTTGCATTTTCTATCACAAATCCCACTTTGACTCTTGATATCAAGAGTGACCTCTCCCAAGTTTTATTGAGAGAGCTCTTAGACAAGAAAAAGATCTATTAGTTCAAAAAAAAAATGGCCTCTATGGAAGGGTTTTTAATGTGGGATGCACATTCTTAGGAATATCTCATTTTTGGTGCTTTATTTTATAGATTTTGTGCTAGGGGTTTCTTTGGTATTACTTTTCATACTAAAGTAGACAAAGTTGGTGTTCTTTAAGAAGATAAAAGATTTTTGAAGAATTCATTGTGCATGGAATTATGGCATTGAAATGTAAGTCTAGGAGGTCAATGCTTTATGTTAGTTCCAATCTAGGTGAAGCTTCCTAATGTTTCCAATTTTCGCGGGGAGGGGGGTTGGTAGGGATATGGTGAGATTAATAAGGTGGAATATTAACGACCTCGAATTGATAATGAAGGTGATTTCAACTCTAACTTGTTAGTGGAGAGAAAAAAAATAGATAGTTTATGATATGGGTCAATATATCTCTCATTTTTTGTTTTTCTTCTATAGATTTTGTGCTAGAGCTTTCTTTGGTACCAATTTTCAAACTAAAGTAGACAAAGTTAGTGTTTTTTAAGAAGAGAATGGTTTTGGAAGAACTCATTGTGCGTGAAATTATGGCATTGAAATTTAAATCTAGGAGGTCAATGCTTTATGTTAGTTCCAATCTAAGTGAAACATCCTGATGTTTCCAATTTTGGTGTGGGGAGATATGTGAGATTAATATGGTAGAATATTAAGGACCTCGAATTGATAATGTAGGTGATTGCAACTCTAACGTGTTTGTGGATAGAAAAAAATAGACAGTTGTTGAGATGGATTGTATGGTGATGCCAAATAAGTATTAATGGGAAAAATAAATATATACTATTATATATTTCCTCAACATGTATCCTACAAAAATTGTGAATGTCACCCTAGAGTAGGCTTGGCTAGGAAGAAATCCACAAATTAGTCGCCATGGTTTTTGGATATATTTTTTATGTTTACTTTGGAAGAGAAGAGATCCAAATTAGATGTTGAATGTAAGGAGTTAAAATCTACTAGTTATAGTGATCAGCATATAGCTTACATACTGCTTGATGTGACCACTAATAAGGTAAGAGTCTGTGATGACATGTTTGTGGATATAAATATAGTGATTTTCAACCCTAAACTAGTTCTTACAATATGATCAAATCTTTACTAATGGTGATTTCTTTTAGGTTGAAAAGTAAACCAAGTGGCATGGCAAGCAAGTGGACATTGAAGGACAATCATCTAGTGGTAGTGTGCATGAAGAGTACAGCAAGGATGAGGCTGAAAATGCTCCTAAGGAAAACTCATCAATTATGAAATTGCAAGTAGGATTGAAGAAATTTTAAAAAATTGAGACTTAAGTGGTACTACAATTACCTTAGTAGATGTGTAGTTGGAGGAGCTTCCTCAACCAAGAGACATATGGCCAAGCAAGAGACCTATGAGGAATGGTAAGCAACAAAACCCCATGTAATTGTATTTTTTTGTTGTGGTAAAACCATCAAACATTGTGTTGTTGGAAAGGATAAGTAGAAGAAACACCTTTATGAGGGGTGAAGGAAAAATTGGCCTCTGCAAGGAACAAAAAAAATCTTTCCAACCATCGGAGTCCAGTGGTGGAAATGCAGCATCAATGCATTGTGCAACCAAGGTGTAGGAAAGGTATGTTTATTGGACAAACTCGACTTTGTATCAATGGTAAAAGGGATGAATTCTGCATCCATCATTGACTGGAATCTGTCTAGTGAGTTGATAAATGATTAGATGGTTGATGACCTGATATCAACCATGCCAAATACAAATCTTGAGAGCAAACTTATGTGTTGCATTAAGAAGACAACTAAATGAGGATTTGTGAACTTACTCTCATGTTAATAAGTTTGCTCTCATAGGTGGGTTGTAGACATTTTCTATAACTTGCTTGATCTATATAAGTTTGTTAGTTTTGAAACCATTATGATGGGGGGTAATAAAATAAATATTCAATAATTATGAAATAAATATTTAATAATGGTCACACTTTGCAACTTAAGATTTGAGAACGTTATTCTATAGGGAAGTTATACTGTAACGTTAAGTTGTCATGACTTATATTAATTAAACCATATTTTAATAACTAAATGTTGTGGAATATGAAAACAAGAGCCACTCTCATTGAAACTACACACAACTCTTATATCCTATGAAATACACATTAATTTCAATAGTTCACTCTAATTTTGTTGGTCTACAGTTTTTACTAGGATGACAATGTTGCATGAATAGCATGTTGTATGTCAAGTCATATAGCGAGTTGTGTACCTTGTGTACATAAGTCAATACATTCAGGCTAAGTTGCATAACAAGGTTGTCAAAGAACCCCGTAGAAATATGCAAAGTGAATGGTTGTGAAGTGCAATTGATTCTATGCACCAAAATAGAAAGTAGAGCTTTTGCATGAAATAAGGACAGGAATATTACTCCAACAAATCGACATCATATAGATGTGGAATTTATTTTTTAATTATTGGACCCCTAGGTTGGTCAACGAAGGCTAGTAAAGGTTTACTCTCACACCCATTGCACATTTATGGAAGCTTGAGGCCAGCAAGAGCAAGGTGGGATACATCATTGATGTAAACCATAACACCATTAAAAAATTTCATGGTGCAAAGATAGTCATAACAAATTATGTTTCTTCTAACATTATTTTGTACTTGCAATGGGGTTATGCTAGGGGTGAGTGAGTGAATGTGTGTGTAAAAGCTAGGTGGGTTAGCTCAAGTGATTTAGTGTTGTAGGCTTATTGTAAAACGTCTAGGGGTCGATTCCCAAGGCTGGTTGCCTCTATTAGCATGGGTCTTGTTATCACATATATAGTAGTCGAGCTACCATATTCTATTTTTTAGATACAGTACATTTTTCAGCCAGATCTCTTACATATGAGATGCTAAGATGAGCAGTTTTTTCGGATCATTATTTTATTTGTGGACTATTGTACTCTCCCATGTCAGGACTGAGTCTCAGGACACTCAGATTTGAAGACTGATGTAGCCATTTAGTCATTTACAGAGCAATTATTGATGCCCAGATCTATATCAGTGCTTTCTCATTGGATAGATGATGTTTCAGATGGATTATATGCATGATTATGACTCAGCTTTTTATATTGTGTTATGGTTATCATTGCTCTTATGCTCATCTTTGTGACATGTATTAACATGTGGTGTCATGATCTGACAATCATAATTATATGGACTTGGATGTATTTTTATTATGTATTGATGTCCCTACTCTGACTTTGAAGTTCTTGATCTATACTCATTGGTTTTACCCTCCTTAGGGAGAATAGAGGTAGTCATTCCCACCATTGTTTTGGCTTGCTAGTGTTGGCTTCATCATTCATCGTCTCCACCCATCCATTACCTTCCAGTTTTGTTTTCAACCCGATTGACTTCTTGACTTATGGCATGGAGGACCTTTTCCCGCGCTAGAACCTTTGTTGGACAAACTTTCTTGTTTATATTGTGTCTCGTCTCTGAGTTGGTGACAAAACTTGCCTTTGGTGAGTTGGATTGTATGCCTAAATCATTCTGGTCAGTTGTCCTGATGTTTGGCATTGTGCAGAACTCCCCCTGGTCGCTTGAGATGTTGTTGACTAAAACTGAAAGCTCATGTACTACTTATACTGGAAATGTTTATATGTGCCCATGGAAAATGAAAATGATAAAACTGTGTTTCTTAACATATGTGAAAAAGGGCAAGAGCAATGAAATGCTAAGATACCCCTTGAAGGGTATAAGAAAAGGTCCAAAAAGCAATGGTTAAATATATGCTATATGCATATATTGCTGACCTTATAAAATTAAATATGTCCCGGATGAAAGTTGCGATTAGCTGTGCTTTTAAGCACTGGTGAAGTCCCAAAAGGTCATATAGGCCAAAAATGGCCATGGAAATAAAATTGATGATCCTAATGAAAATGGATCAAACTTGATGTAGTCATGATGCCTAAGTTGAATAAGTACTCTCTAAACAACTCAACCATTTGTGAGGCACTGACATTCCTTGTGTTGTTGTTTGTTCAGCATTGGTTTTAGTGAGCTTTTCCTTTCCATATCCAAAGTGTCATGATGTTAAGTAGGAAGTCATCCTTTCCCAAGCCTTGTAAATTTCATCCTTCACCCTTCACTAGCAAATTGACTACAACTATGAAGTGAGTATAGTCCTGAAAGTCTGGTCTGAGTAATAATAAATAAACCCTATATATGTATTTGGTTGATGTACTGCCAGTGAAATGCCTACTACTTATTGTGATTGTTGCTTAAATGAGTTGTAGAGCATGTCTTAGCCTTATAACACTTGCAGCAAATGGATGATAGCCTGAGTTATATTATTGGTATCTGATCATTTACAAATGGTTATATTGTCTATTGGATATGGTTGATGATCAGGTAGAGACCTGAAAGGGGTATGAGTATACACCCTAGATGGATTTGGACTCTCTGAGTCTAATGAGATAGTTTATTTTTAGTTCCGGGCACTTGAAGAGATGATCAGGCTCATTTTACTTTTTTGATGCAATTTTGCTTCACAGGATGATGTATCTGAGCAGGGAGATGTTTTATTTGGATCTCCTAGGGCGTTGTATGGGAATAGGGGGTGCAGCCACTTGTTTGTATCATAGTACCCCCATCGCAGAGAGCCTGGTGGGCTCAGTTTGGTAACGCAGACAACCTAGAAAGCTATTTTGGCAGGTTCACATTTCCCGAGGCAGATTAATAAATGATTAAATGGCTATTGAAGAAAATCGATTTGGGCTATTGAGGCAAGGAAATGACATGGGATGAGTCATGATGATGAGAGTGATGTCCTCTGCACCTTCTCTAGTAGTTGCAGCACCTGATTGGGGCCACACCTATTTTTTGGGCATTTTTATATTATTTTCTGGAACTTTTGGGAGGCTCACGATTTCCTCAAGGATGCACAAAGTCAGAATTAAAATATTATATTATTTTATTGTGCCATGGGGCACCCATAGGGAGTTAGTTAACATTCCATGGACCCACCATGTGCTTCATTTATTTCTTGTTGAGTGGGGTACCCTCTTGTTGAGTGTTTTAGTCCACTTTGGTAAATTATGGTTATATTGATCCATGTATTGTATGTTGAGCTCATCTCAACCATTGAATAGAATATTTTATCTTTTAATCTTAGCCACTCGTTTTAAAAATGCTTAGGATTCGGTTATGATTGTGGTTCTCTCATTTCTATTTAAAGTAGAGAGCTTCTCATTTGTAAGGGGTCTCTGGCTCTTGGATCTGATTAATAGAAAGATTTTTTTGTGGATATTTTCTGGATCTGCTTTGCATCTGATGTTCTTCGATGGTGATTGGAAAGTCTTTTGCTTCCTAGCATTCGAGAAATTGTTATGAGTTCTATATTTTTGGGGATCATTGTCTTGTCTACAGGAGGACGACTTCAGCTTAGGCGTTTTTGTAGGGGGACCTCAAATCGCTTGGATTGTCTTCATTTTTTTTCAGGGAGTTTTCATTAGTGTTGTGGTGACCTATGATTTCTTCTTGCTATTTTTCTGCAGCATATAGTTTCTTTCTCAAAGACAGTCTCAACTTTGTCCTTGCTCACCCTGTCTCAGTTACGTTTCCCAAGACAGTGGTCATCTTCATCAGTTGGTAGTACCTAAACCCTAGAGCTAGGGTTTCCATTTACCTTACACCTTACGTACCTCAAAGCCACATTTGATCTATTCTGGTGTCTAGGTCTGATCTCTCCTGTCGAGAGTAGATCCGGGTCTCCCCCGTTGTTGTCTTGGACTTAGATAACATAAAGCGAAGACTACCTTGATTGATGTGACAACCATCCATTTGGGAGTCTAAGCAGTCTTGGTTCCACCTCCCTAGTTGCTTGCCCCTCTACCATCCATCCTGGATTCATCATACATAGGCAACTACAAGGTTGGTGATAACATTTTAGCGCCGTTGCCGAGGAACCTCAACTCAATTGGATTGTCTTCGTTTTTTATCACGGAGTTTTCATTAGTGTTGTGGTGACCTATGATTTCTTCTTGCTATTTTTCTGCAGCATATAGTTTCTTTCTCATGTCACAGCAAATCTGATATGGTTGACGTTTGTTATGCAAGAGAGAGAGCGCATGGACTTCCTCGAACAAATACTGGACATAGAACTCGCTTCAATCTTCTCAAATTGATCGGGATGGCAGGGATCATCATCATCAAGGTATCTACAAGAATTTCTAGGTAAGATCTAACAAGTAAGTATCTTCTCTTGCAGATCTCAATCCATTGTACCTTCATTTCTTCAATTTTTCTGAAAAAACTCCTAAATAATAAAAAATCCAAAAAATATTTAATCGGGGAACCACTTGATCTTTGACCAAACCATTTCTAGGTTTTGTAGATCGGGCCTCCCCCTCACTGAATTATCCTCAACGCTTCCCTAATTGTGACTGGTTTTCCCTAGATCTGAATTTTTGACTGCTCAAACCCCAACAACCCACTGAAAATTTGACTTTTTCCGGAAAATAATGACATGGGTGTGTAGATCAAGTCTTCCTCGTTCCAAAACACCCCCAATGCTGAGCTAGTTCTTGCCAGGTAGCCCTAGATCTGAAAAACTGAATTTCAGCCTCCGAGCATTCCCCATCAGATTTTGACTTTTCCAGATCTAATTTTTCCTGAATTTTTCTGACTTGGGTTTGTAGATCGGACCATCCTGATCTCATCTCCACTTCAACCTTGAGCTGATAGTCCCCTGGTTTCCCTAGATCTACAGATATGCCTCTCGAAACCCTAGCACTAGCCCTCTGTTATCACAAATATAGTAGCCAGGATACCATATTCTTTTTTTCAGACACAGTACATTTTTCAGCCAGATCTCTTACACATGAGATGCTAAGATGAGTAGTGTTTTATGGATCATTATTATATTAGTGGACTATTGTACTCTCCCATGTCAGGACTGAGTCTCAAGACACTCAGATTTGCGGACCAATGTAGCCATTTATGTCATTACAAAGCAGTCATTGATGCCTACTTTTATATCAGTACTTTCTGATTGGACAGATAGTGTCCTAGATGGATTATATTGCATGATTATGACTCAGCTTTTTATATTGTGTTATGGTTATCATTGCTCTTATACTGATTTTTGTGACATGTATTAACTTGTGGTATCATGATCTGGTGGTCATAATTATATGGACTTCGATGTATTTTATACTATATATTGATGTCCCTACTTTGACTTTGAAGTTCCCGATCTATACTCATTGGTTTTACCCTCCTTAGGGAGAATAGAGGTAGTCATTCCCACCATTGTTTTGGCTTGCTAGTGTTGGCTCCATCATTCATTGTCTCCACCCATCCATTACCTTCCAGTTTAGTTTTCAACCCGACTGACTTCTCGACTTATGGCATGGAGGATCTTTTTCCCCGCTAGAACTTTTATTGGACAAGCCTCCCTGTTTATATTGTGTCTCAGCTCTGAGTTGGTGACAAAACTTGCCTTTGGTAAGTTGGATTGTATGCCTAAATCATTCTGGTCAGTTGTCCCAATGTTTGGCACTGTGCAGAACTCCCCTGGTCACTTGAGATGTTGTTGGCTAAAACTGAAAGCTCATGTACTGCTTGTATTGAAAATATTGAGTGTGCGCCCATGGAAAATGAAAATTATAAAACTGTGTTTCTTAACATATGTAAAGAGGGAAAGAGCGATAATACTCCTTGAAGAGTATAAGAAAAGGTCCAAAAAAGCAATGGTTAAAAATATGCTGTACCCAAATATTGTTGACCTTATAAAAATAAACGTCCCGGAAGAAAGCTGCGATTAGCTGTGCTTTTAAGCACCGGTGAAGTCCCAAAAGGTCATATAGGCCAAAATGGCCATGGAATAAAATGATGGTCCTAATGAACTTGGATCAATCTTGATGTAGTCATGATGCCTAAGTTGAATAAGTACTCTCTAAACAACTCACCCATTTGTGAGGCATTGCCACTCTTTATGTTGTTGTTTGTCTGACATTGGTTATAGTGAGTATTCCCTTTCCGTTATCCAAAGTGTCATGATGTTAAGTAGAAAGCCATCCTTTGCCTTAGCCTTGTCAATTTCATCCTTCACCCTTCACTAGCAAATTGGCTACAACTATGAAGTGAGTATAGTCTTGAAAGCCTATGTCTGGGTAATAATAAATAAACCCTTATATATGTATTAGTTGATGTACCGCCAGTGAAATGAATGCTACTTGTTGTGATTGTTGCTTGAATGCGTTGTAGAGCATGTCTTAGCCTTTTAACACTTGCAGCAGATGGATGATAGTTTGAGTTATTATTGGTGGCTGATCATTTACAGATGGTTATATTGTTTATTGGATATGATTGATGATCAGATAGAGACCTGTGAGGGGTATGAGTATACACCCTAGATGGATTTGGACTCTCTGAGTCTAATGAGACAGTTTATTTCTAGTTCTGAGCACGTGCAGATATGATCAGGCTCATTCTTCCTTTCTGATGCAGTTTTTCTTCATAGGTTGATATGATTGAGCAAGGAGATGTTTTAGTTGGATCTCCTATGGCGTTGTATGGGCATAGGGGGTGCAACCACTTGTTTGTACATAGTACCCCCATCCCAGAGAGCCTGGTGGGCTTAGTTTGACAACGCAAGCACCCTAGGAGGCTGTTTTGACAGGATCACGTTTCCTGAGGCAGATTAAAAATAATTAAATGGCTATTGAAAAAATCGATTTGGGCTACTGACGTAAAGAAATGGCATGGGATGAGTCATAATGATGAGAGTGATGTCTTCCATACTTTCTCCAGCAGTTGTAGCACCTGATTGGGCCCACACCTATTTTTGGGCATTTTTATATTATTTTCTGAAGCTTTTGGGAGGCTCACGATTTCCTCAAAGAGGCACAAAGTCAAAGAATTAAATTATTATATTATTTTATTGTGCCATGGGAACACCCAGAGGGAGTTAGTCAAACACTCCTTGGACCCACCATGTGCTTCATTTATTTCTTGTTGAGTGGGTTACCTTTTTATGGGTGGTTTAGTCCACTTTGGTAAATTATGGTTATATTGATCCATGTGTTGTATGTTGAGTTCATCTCAACCATTGATTAGAACATTTCATCTTTTAATCTTAGCCACTCGTTTGGAAAGTGGTTAAGATTCAGTTATGATTGAGTTCTCTCATTTCTATTTGAAGGAGAGAGCTTCTCATTTGTAAGGGGTCTTTGGCTCTTGGATCTGAATAATAGAAATACTTTTTTTTTGTGGAAATTTTTTGGATCTGCTTTGCATCTGATGTTCTCAAATGGTGATTAGATAGTCTTCTACTTCCTAGCATTGTGGAAATTCTTGTGAGATCTATATTTTTATGCTGTCATTGTTTTTCCTATAGGAGGGCGTTTTGGCTGGAGCGTTTTTGCGGGGGAACCTCAACTCGCATGGTTTTCTTAGTCTTGGATCAGGGGGTTTTCATTAGTTTCATTGCGATCTATGATTGCTTCGTTTTACTTTTTTGTGGCATTTGGTTTCTTTATCTCGTATTGGAAAATTTGATATTGTTGACATTTGCTCATGCAGGGTAGAGGGCGCATTGGTGGCTTCTGGCTTACATCCTTCATAGAAATTATTGGGATCTTCCAGAATTGATCGGGATAGCAAAGATCATCACTGTTAAAGACTTCTACAAGCATTTTCAGGTAAGATCTAACAGGTAAGTCTCTTCTCTTTAGATCTTATTCCATTGTACCTTGCTTTACTTTAATTTTTTTGAAAACTCCTAAAATACTAAAAACCCTAAAAAGCACTAAATTTGGGAATCATCCCATCTTTAGCCAAACCATTTCTGGGTTTCATAGATCGGACCTCCCCTTCACCAAATCTACTGCAACGTTGGTCAAACTCCTATTGGTTTGACCTAGATCTGGTTTTTAGCCAGAAAACTGCATAAACCCCCACTGAAAATTTGACCTGCTAGGGTTTTGACTTTTTCTGAATTTTGATTTCACAGACGGATAGATCGGGTCCCACATGGTCCAAATCACCCTCAACGCTGTCCATATTCTTGGCAGTTTGACCTAGATCTAAGTTTTTGACTGAAACGACCCTGGCGCCCTCACTAAAAACTGGACTTTTTCGGAATTGACTTTTTTTCTGAAATCTGACAAGATAGGCTGATAGATCAAGGCTTAAGCTCTCCAGAACACCCCCAATGTTGAGCTAGTTCCTTCCGGGTTTCCCTAGATCTGAAAAACTATTTTTCACCCTCCTAGCCCCCCTCATCAAATTTTGACTTTTCCAGATCTTATCTTTTCTTAACTTTTCTGATTTAGGTTTGTAGATTGGGCCATCCTGATCTCATTTCCCCTCCAACGCTGAGTTGATAGCCTCCTGGTGACCCTAGAACTACAGATCTGCCTCTCAAATCCCTAGCGCTAGCCCTCCATTGAGCTGGTTCTCCTGTAACCTGATTTTTCCGGGCCAAATCCTTTTCTGGGTCCATAGATCAAGGTATATCCCAGGTGGGTTCACTAAAATGTTGTATTGACGCTAACTCCATTGCCCAATGCATTAAAGGCACTAGTCTCCTATCTCTAGCACTAGCCCTAAATTGAGCTTACTCCCATTATTTTTTCCAACATTTATTGATAACCCAAGTTACCCATATTTCACTAAGTCTGTTTCCTTGGTACTAGATAGTCCCAACTCTGTCCTTGCTCATCCTATCACAGTTACATTTCCCAAGACAGTGGTCATCCCCATCAGTTGCTAGTACCTAAACCCTAGAGCTAGGGTTTCCATTCACCTTGCACCTTACGTACCTTAAAGCCCCATTTGATTTGTTCCGGTGTCTAGGTCTGATCTCTCCTGTCGCGAGCAGATTCGGGTCTTCCCCGTTGTTGTCTTGAACTAGGATAACATAAAGTGAAGGCTTCCTTGATTGGCGTGACAACCATCCATTTGGGAGTCTAGGCAGTCGTGGTTCCACCCCTTAGTTGCTTGCCCCTCTACCATCCATCTTGGATCCACCTCACACAGGCAACTACAAGGCTGGTGATAACATCTTGGCGCCGTTGCTGGGGAAGGTAGAGGCCTACCTTGGTCCGACATTTATCCTTAAGCTCTCCTCCCATTCTCTTTGCCACATTTTGGAGCCGTTGCCGGGGAGGTAAAGGCCTACCTTGGTTCAACATACCTCACCTTTTCCTAAGACATATCTTTTAGTGGTGAATTACTTGTGTGGTTCACCTTGCGACTCCACCCCTCGACTCCACTGAGGATCGTACCCAATATATTAATCTTAAGTTCTTAGAACATACCATAAATCATAATGAATTCGGATGTATTTCTGAGGCACATGAAAGAAGTAACCAAAAACACGATTGAAAATACAATACAAATAAACGAAAGGGATAGATGGAGGTCAGACTACGGGTATGAGGATGATCTCGAGCATGACTATGGGTATGAATCTGGTTATCACAATCTTTATGATACCCACCAACTTCTTCACCCATGCAACAAAGATTTCTCAAACATCCCGAGTGGACCTGTAAGTCGGCATTGTTGCCCACCTATTTCGACTAGGTGGCAACTTCATGTACATTACCAATGTACATTATTGTGCATTTGTACCATGGAAAAATCTATGGTTTTTCAATGAGCAGGGCAATTCTGCCCCTTTTGTACATGAAATGTCTGCTCCCCTGCGTGGAATAATTAATGTAACTTTATATGCCAGCATGGGTCCTTCCTCTAAAGATGTCACCATGGACTTTATTATCAGAGAAGTCCTCTTCACCGGGTGTTTTTTTCCCTTCCAGTTAATTTTGTTATCTAACAATTTTAATTGGTTGGGTTTTTCACTCACCAATCCTCCAAAGTGGTGAATTGGCGTTCTGATAATCAAGCTCATGAGGTGGCTAAGGTTTCAAGTTGTTGTCCATGACCATGGTGGCCATATCTTGTAGTCTTGCGGAATTTCGTTAGGATTTTAATTTTAATTTTGATTTTGATTTTTTCCTAATTAATTAACTTTACCATTTGGTGGTTAATTAATTAAGTTTTGATGTAATAATGTAATCTCTTGAACCTTGGCATTTTGTAATAGGGGCTATTAATGCAAATGAAAATGCTATGACACCCCTTAAGCCATTGGTTCAAGTCTCATGTCATTCTAACAAGGGGTTAGAAAGTTAGAGCAATTTTAGTTAAGACAAGGTTTTCTTTTCCTAGGAAATTAATTTAATTTCCTAGGATGAAAAATTAAATTATTTGATTTTGAAGGAAAAAATCAAATAAGGCCATAGTAATTAAGTTTAGGGGGTGGCTAAGCATAGCCAAAATTTCATTTAAATAAAACCCCCATGGTCAAAATTAATGTCTAAAGATCTCCTAAGTGGGGCGTCCCTCTTGTCTTAATAAAAGATAAAAAATAAAAAATATAAGATTAAAATTTGAAAATAAAATTAAAAGATTGAAAAATAAAAAATATAAGAATAAAACTTGAAAATAAAATTAAAAGATTAAAAAATAAAAATAAAAAATATAAGATTAAAACTTGAAAATAAAATTAAAAGATTAAAAAACAAAAAGATAAAAATAAAAAATATAAGATTAAAACTTGAAAATAAAAGATTAAAAGATTAATAAATAAAAAGATAAAAATAAAAGATATAAGATTAAAACTTGAAAATAAAATATTAAAAGATTAATAAATAAAAAAATAAAAATAAAAAATAAAAGATAAAATAAAGATTGAAAATTAAAAATAAAAGATTAAAGATTATATAAAAGATTAAGAGATTAAAGATAAAATTAAAAATAATAAAATTAAAATTTGAGTCAAAGGAGGCCTCACTTGAGTCATGGAAACCCTAGATCTAAGGGTTAAGCTTTAGTGTGACATGGATCTATCTTTTTTACCATTGATTTGAAAAGGCACCTTTGCTTATGATTGGTGGATGGTTTGCAAAATCAACAAACCTAGATCTAAAGGTGGAGGAGAGTTAGAGTTTAGATCTATGTTTTGGACCCTTGATTTGGGAGTGGGTTTGAGATCTTTTCAACTATAAAAGAGAGGCCTCTCCTCTCATTTTATCATCATTATTTGGAGCAGGGTTATGCTACCAAAATACTCTCTTCTCTATTCTTCTCTCTCAAGCTCTCTTCGGCTATTGTAACGTTGTTGCCCTATTGGGGTTTATAATACATCAATCTTTGGAGGATACATTTGTTGGTGCACCCATTTTGTGGCTTGAAGAGTAAGGTAACTATTTATGGTTGGTTATTGTTGCATTATTTATCATAGAAGCTCTCCACAAAGGTTTTTGTGGAGAGACTTGTTGTAGGTAAAAAAATTTCTATTTGCACTTGTGATTAACATTGTAAGATTTTGCAAAGGTTTTTGCATGATTTATGGTGTCCTCATCTCTATGTGTGAGTTTTGCAGCTTTAGCTAAACTTTTTGCAGGGATCCAAGCTTGGAAAAGTTCTCCTCCCAAGGCCCCAATCTCTAATCTTGTTTTCTGTATTAGGAACTAGTATTTTTGTTATTATTTAATAGCAAAATCTAGTTTTATTTAATAGATCCATGTCATATTTTTTTTATATATTTCAGATCTGATTTCTTACTGTGTTTTAGGTGGCTGGAAATGCAATTTTCAGCCCTCTAATATTCAATTTTCTGATATTTTAAAACCTAGATTTTTACTGTAAAATTTCTGTATTTTTATACTAACATTTTCAAACTTCCTTTTGAGTTTCCTGTCATTTTTTAGCAAGCTTTGCTTGCTGGTTTTTAGCAGGTTTTACAGTTTACAAGGGGAGGTTATGCCCAAATCACATCAAAAACACCTCAACTTGCAACCGGTTTCAAAAGGGTTCAACCTCTTATCTTCTTACTCTATTTTTTAGCTATTTGTAAGCCTCAGGAGAGTCTCCTCGTGGGTATTCTCTAAAAGTTTTCAAAGTAATTTGTAATCATATTGTAATTAGGTAAAAAGTAGATCTAGGAAGTAGATAAGTAGTTGTACTTTCATTTTCAAGTAGATCTAATATTTTTCTAGCCTTTCTTTTTTTACCCACCTTCTCTTTTAGGGAGATTGATGTGTGGTTAGTATATTTTGTTTAGATTAGTTTACTTTCAAGCATTTAGTTAGATCTTTACTTTGTGTCACCTAGTTTACTGTTTGAAGGAATATACAACCTAGCATCCGTCCGTGTATCCTCTACCCTCCGTTATCTCCCTTTAGGGAACTCAGATCAAGGGTATGAAAAACGGAGGGGCTTTAGGAAACCTTAATCAGCTCACTTTACTTTCTGCAATCTTTTACTTTCCTGCAAAGCAATTTCATTTCTTAATTGTCCAGAGATCAAGTACCGGCACCTCCCATAAGGGATAACACTCAGGTTGACTCAATAACTTGATAATTCTGTAATTCATTTTGCTTACTGTAAAAAAACAAATCTACAATTTACTTAAAATATACAACCTAAACTGTTTGTGTATCCTCTGCCCCCTTGTTATCTTCCTTTAGGGAACTCAGGTAAGGGTATGAAAAGCGGAGAGGCTTAGGGGCTCTAGTTTAATAGGCATCTGTCTTGCTATTTTTTCGATTGATTAAAAACAGTGACCTCGGAAGCTAGTTGGAGTAGAAGACCGTGGAGGGTCTCTAAGTGTTCTAAGTCCTCCTTGTTGAGCACCGAGGCATTGGGGTTTGACCTGGGAGCTACAGGTGGACTTGTTGTTGAAATACTGAGAGAGGGGTGAATCAGTATTTGCACAATTAAAAACTTTAATCAAAAGCAGGTTGCTGATCACCAATCACAGTACAACATCAATATGAATAAAGACAGCAAGATGCACAGTACACAACAGTTTTTTAACGTGGAAACCCAAGTTCTGTGGGTAAAACCACGGAAGCCTTTTTAATAATAGTTGTCCAGAAATAACTGGATGTAAGGAACAACTTACTTATTATATAGACTTCAAATTTTTCCAGCTTCAACTGGAAGGAGGCTACGACCCCCTTGATTTACAGGCTACGACCTGACGGAAGCTGCCACTCCCTAGTTTTTCAGCTTCTACCAGAAGGAGGCTACGACCTCCTTTCCTTGCCCCGTCCTGCCACCCTGATAAGAAGAATATTGCCGAACCTGTGGACCTGTCAAATACCAAAAACCTGTACTCTCTGCTGATTTCCTCTGCACTCTGATCACTGCCAAATCTTTTCTGTAGTCAATACTGTCACATCATCTTTCTGCTCATGTTATCACGGTCATGCTGATCAAGCTGCTTATCAACACTGCTGGTTATTGTCAAGTCAATCTTATCATTGCCACACACACTGCTAAGTCAGCCTTATCACTGACACACACACTACCAATTCAGCCTTATCTCTGACCATATCATTATATCACTCTGTAAACTCATATAAACTGCCACATCATTGACTGAACATTTATATCAACTCGCTGAAAATTCATAAATACTCTGACTGTAGATGATGATAAGAATGGACTGTGTATATGCTGCTGTACATATCATATCACAACTAGTATAATTTTTCATTGCTATACACTCACTGATATCTATACACAATCATCATCATAGAGAATAGTCTCATACTTCTACCTGTGCATTCACTTGCACAACTACACATGCCTGTATATTTTCACTTGTACATTTCATTGTACACTCATATAAACACAATACTGTTCACACCTTTGACTGATAAACTATACATCCACTCAATACTGAATATGCAATTTCTTGTAGACTTTTACTGTACATACACATGTCTACTTTAACTGTAAATCAAATATACATACCTTGTCTATTTGTGCACTGTGGAGACTTTCATTGGAGTTGTTTCCTCAGAGATCTTCATATCTGTCCATAATCATCAGAAGAAATGGCTCAGCCTTGTGATGCACATCCTGCTTTGTATCTAGAGCAAGTGCTGCAGATCCTATTGTTGTTCCTGTTGCCAATATGGTGAATTTCTGTAAGCCATCCCAAGCACCTGTTCACATTCAATGAAACTGCTCCTTCTTTTAGCTGATCTGAACTTAAGTCATGACTGATCTGAACTTAAGAAAGGAAATCGCTGATCTCCACGGCTTCTCCTTACACGCAACAATCTACACGCTGCTCTCCACGCTGGACTTTTCGAACAGAGATCGCTGCTCTCTCACGGTGATCTCGGCTGCAATACAATAGATGGCGGATCGCTGCTTCACTCACAGCTCAAATCAGATAAGAAAAGTTAAAAGAAATTCTCTGCTGAAATTTCGAAGCTTAGGACCGTAAAACACGACTTCATTAGCTCAGCAATTCTCCTCGACAATTCTCCTCGACGATTGAGATAAATAGTTTGAAAGTATGAATATATGGAGCACTAAGGTCGTGGAATGGCAGATTCTGAGCTAATTGGACAGTGACCAAGATTCTGACTGACCGACCGTGTCTATTTGATTTGCCTCCTCGGCCATAGAGGAAAGGGCACCATAAAGGCCGAAACTGCTCAACGACAAACTACGTGTACTGTTAATCAGCCTAAAAATACCCGAGCTGTGTCTCCTTGGCTGGGCCTTACTTCATCTCGATCAATAAAGCACGAATATCATCAACCCGCTACACTATAACACCACGACGATTTTTGCAGTCAACACGAAATGTAATTAACAGCGAGTTCATATATCTTATTCTTTCTTTTTAAGTGACATATGAAGTTATATTTATACACTTTAAGGAGGTATTTAAGAAAAGAAAGGCCGACCTCTTGAAAGTTTTTTTGTTTTATTAAATTACAAAGATTAGGGGGTCAATTTTTAATTTTGTCATAGTTATTTATTTATAATATTTTTAAAATACATCTTTCCAGGTTTTAATGAGTTTGTTCAAAAATGAATGTCATCTTTCCTTATTTTAATGAATGTCTTGGTTATATTTTATTTTGAATGAACCTTTTCCTTGTTTTATAGAATTGTTTTTATTATTGAATAAAAAGTTATTTATAATATATATATAAAAAAAAAATTATTATTTTTATATTTATTAAACTATTTTAATAAATAATTGTTTTATTTATTAAAACTTTTAATATTTGATTTTAATATTAATTTTAAATCTTTTATTAATGATTTAAGACTTTATCATTTAACCTTGTGAATGTTTTGAATAAACCAACTTAGAAGATCAGGGCTTTTGCCATTGTCCCAAGGGCTCCAAGGGCTTCGGACTTGGGCTTGAGCAAAGTCAAAAGGTCTCCTTTGACGCTGACACTTTACTCAACCCACAGAGGTCCCACAAGGGGCACCAAGACAGATTAACACACACCTGTTGGCATCAATGACAATTTAGTCAACAATCTCCCCTTTTGTCATTGATGACAACTCCAAAGATCCCCCTTCGAATGAGCTTCCTTTGACCACACAACTCCCCCTTAGATCATGCTTCTTTTACCTACCTTGTTCATCTTTTTCTCTCCCTTTGGCATCAATGGCAAAGGGTACTCCTGCCAATTGTATTATAGATAGATGAATTCAATTAGGAGATAGTATGACTCCCAATTTTTCTCTGAGGTACTCAAAAGTCTCTCTTGGGAGAGGCTTAGTAAAAACATCTACAACCTGTTCTTTTGTCCTGACATATTCCAACATAATATTCTTTTCTGCGACCTGTTCCCGAAGAAAGTGAAATTTGATTGGAATGTGCTTGGTCTTGGAATGCATAATTGGATTCTTGGAGATACTAATGGCACTCGTATTGTCGCATAGAATAGGAATCGGTTCATTGCATGTCACATGTATGTCTTGCAGGATTTACTTCATCCAAAGAATTTGAGTACAACAAGCTGCTGCTGCTATATATTCTGCTTCTGCGGTTGATAAGGACACTCAAGACTGCTTCTTGCTTGACCAAGATACCAGACAACCACCTAAAAAGAAAGTTGTTCCACTAGTGCTTTTTCTATCGTCAACACATCCTGCCCAATCTGCGTCTGAATATGCTATCAATGTCATATCATTCCCTTTTGGATACCAAAGTCCAAAATCCACAGTTCCTTTGAGATACCTGAAGATCCTTTTAACTGCTATAACATGATTTTCTTTTGGGGCAGCTTGAAATCTTGCAACTTGTCCAATGGCTTGCATCACATCTGGTCTGGAGGCAGTTACATATAGTAGACTACCGATCATTGACCTATAGAGCCTTTGATCAACTTCCTTAGATTCATCATCTTTGCTTAGCTTACAACCGGTGATCATAGGGGTACTCACAGGTTTACAGTTTTCCAACTGGAATTTCCTCAACATCTCCTTAATATATTTTGTCTGGGTAATAAAAATGCCTTCTGTTCTTTGAGATATCTGGAGTCCCAAGAAGAAGGTCAATTCACCGAGTAATGACATTTCAAACTCCTTTTGCATGTCTTTAGCAAATTGCTGACTTAGTGAATCATCATCACTACCAAATATGATATCATCAACATAAACTTCAATGATGAGTATGCTGTCATTGTCTTGTTTGATGTACAAATTGCTATCTGCACTTCCCCTCTTAAATTTTTGTTGTAGTAAGTACCTGTCCAATCTGGAGTACCAAGCTCTTAGAGCTTGTTTTAGTCCATATAGGGCCCTTTTTAATCTGCATACATAGTCCTTGTTCTCTGAAAGTTGAAATCCTTCTGGTTGTTCGGTATAGACTTCTTCCTCCAATTCCCCATTTAGAAAGGCTGATTTTACGTCCATCTGATACACTTTAATGTCTTTGGAGCAAGCGTAGGCTAATATCATTCTGATAGCTTCCATTCTGGCAACTGGTGCATATGTTTCTTCAAAGTCTATTCCTTCGATCTGAGCATAACCCTTACACACCAATCGAGCCTTATTTTTGATTACCTATCCATCTTCATTCATTTTGTTTCTGAAAACCCATTTTGTGCCAATAACATTTTTGTTATGTGGTCTCGGAACAAGTTCCCAAGTTTCATTCTTCTTGATTTGATCTAGTTCTTCTTCCATAGCTTTAACCCATTGTTCATCTTTACTGGCCTCTGCAAAAGTTCCAGGTTCAGTTGTAGACAAAAGAGAGAAGTGTACCTGCTCATTTCGTCCGGATTGTCTTCTTCTGGTTCCTATTCCGGCATCCTTATCACCAATAATCTGATTTGATGGATGGTTCTTCTGGTACCAATTCTTAGGTGTTGGATGATCTTTTTGTTCTTCTTGTTTGATAGTTGGTTGATTCAATTCTTTATTCTCCTTGGGTTGCTCTTCATCCTCATCGGGTTGTTCTTCTATTTTAATTTTCTTGGAACCTTTCTCTTCTTCATCGTCTGATTCTTCTGAGTCTTCTTTGGATGATGTTGGTATTCCTTCAGCTATCTTCACGTTAATGCTTTCAATCACTTTGTCTAATCTTAGATTGTAGCATTTGTAAGCTTTCCTCTTGGATGAATATCCAACAAATATGCCCTCATCTACTCAAGAGTCAAATTTTCCAATCTTGTTATCATCTCTTTTAATGTAACACTTGCTTCCAAAGATTCTGAAGTGTTGTTAACTTGCTGCTCTTTCGGTCCATAGCTCATAGGGAGTTTTATCATTTTTGTTTCTAAGTAATCTTCTGTTCAAGATGTCTACTGCTGTATGAACTGCATGTCCCCAAAATTTGTCATTTAACTTGGATTCATTCAACATGGTTCGAGCCATCTCCATAACTGATCTATTCTTTCTTTCAGCAACTCCATTTTGCTGAGGTGTTCTGGCTACTGAAAATTGTCTCTTTATGCCATGCTCTTCACAGTACTTGTTGAATTCATCAGAAGTGAATTCTCCACCGTTGTCATATCTAAGACACTTGATTTGTGACCCTGTTTCATTCTCGACCAATTCCTTGAATGTTCTGAAACATCCAAATGCTTCTGATTTCCTGTTGAGAAGACATACCCATGTCATCCTGGTATAGTCATCAATGAGTAGCATGAAGTATTTTTCACCATTCAATCCTTTGCTTTTGGTTGGTCCACATAGGTCAGTGTGAACAAGCTCCAAAGGTTTTGTAGAAGAATGCTCTTTCGTCTTAAACTACACTCTTGTTTGTTTTCCATGTTGACATTGTTCACATACCGAGTTAGCAGGTTTTGTGACTTCTGGCATATTTCGAACTGCTTGGTTTTTGTAGATTTTGACCAAATTGTCAAAATGTATATACCCCATTCTTTTGTGCCAAAGCCAGCTTTCATCTTCTTTTCCCAAGTGACATTTTTCAGACTCAATCTCATCTAACACATATATATTGTTTGGAGTCCTAGTGGTTGTGGCTACTAACTTCCTTGATCCTTGCTTTCTTATTTTACATCCTTTTGAGTTGAAGATGAGTTCATGACCTTGATCACACATCTGACTGACGCTTAGCAAATTATGTTTCATGTTATCTACAAGCAAGACATTTTCAGCCAAGGAATTTTTACTTCCGAGCTTTACCGTGCCCTTTCCCAATACTCTTGCTGAATTGTTATTTCCAAATGATACAGATCCTTTATCTTTTTCGATATTGACGAAAGCATCTTTGTCACCTGTCATATGCTTGGAGCAACCACTATCAACATACCATTTTCCAGAGCTGTGATTCTGGGCTTGAAGAGCAATACCACATTCATAGTTGTTGTTATTGTGTTTAACCCACACCTTGTTGGGAAAGTCCTCATTTTTTACAGTTGGTATCCTTGTTCTGCAGTTTCTGGCTATATGAACAAAGTTGTTACACTTGTAACATTCTATTTATGATCTCAAGGGATCAAATCGGTTGTTGTACTGTGGTCGACTAAAGCTTGCAAGGTTATTCCCTGTCTCAAAGTTTCTTCTTTGTAAACAGTTTACAACTTTGTGTCCAAATCTTCCACATGTAAAGCAATGCCCATAAAATAAGTATCCATACCTGGGAATATATGGAGGAGGTGCTTTTCTGTGATCTGATCTGTCTGCTGGTCCTTTTTCTAATACAGGTTGTTCTGGTTGACATTCGATCTCTTCTTCATTCTTGGAGTCCTTGACAACTTCTGCATACCTTCTTGGCTTCTTTTCATTATTTGTCAACTTTGAGCTTGAGGGTTCATTTGTATTCTACTTGTATCCTATACCAGTCTTGTCGAAGAATGACTTTTGATTGCTGATGATTTGTTCTAGAACCTTGGAACTGTTGTCATAACCCTTTGCAATATCTTTCATCTGTAGCTTGTTCTTCAGAGATACTATCTCAGCCTCGCAGTTCTCCTTTTCTCTTATATTTATCATTAGTTGTTTAGTGAGAAAGTCTTCAACTCGTTTGGCTTCTTCTAGTTTGGTCTTCAAGTCAACAATGATTTGTTCAAATCGTTGTTCCTCTTCCTTAAGCAATCGATTTTCTTTTCTGACTTTCTTCAATTCTTTCAAGGCGCTTACAAGTTCAGCCTCAAGATCTACCTCTCCTTCATCTTCGAATTCTTCCTTACTATTATGATCCTTATCCGAGCTTATTGCCATAAAGAGTACCTTGTCTGGTTCATCGTTATCATCAGAATTACTATAACTATCTGAGTCACCACTGGATGAGTTATTGTCTTTTTTTGTGTAGAGACTTTTCTTCTTTGCAAACTTTCTTCTGTTCTTATTCTTGTAATTATTGTACTTCTTGTAGGGTTTAAAACTATCATCCTCTTCACCATCTGAGTTCTTTGCATAAGGACATTTAGAAGCAAAATGACCTATCTTTCCGCATGAAAAACATTTAAGAGGTAACTTACCTTTGTATTTTCCAGTGCCTCTCTTCAATTTCCGAACAAAGTTGGCTATTTCTTCATCATCAGATTCATCCCTTGTCGGTTTGTCTTTCATTGATTTGTTCTTCTCGGCTTGTTTGGAGGAGACCTTGAATGCTGCTTCCTTTCTTGACGTATCTTCATCTTCAATTCTCATTTCGTAAGCTACTAACGTTCCATGCAACTGATCCACTGTCACAGTATCTAGATCTGTTCTTTCTTCTAAAGCAGAGATCTTAGGGTTGAACCTTTTGGGAAGAGTTCTTAGAATTTTTCGAACAACTATAGTCTCCTCAACCTCTTCTCCTAATCCTCTGATAGTGTTCACGAGCTGATCAACCCGAAGAATATAGGCTGCTATGTCTTCATCTTCATTCATTCTTAGCTGTTCAAATTGTCCCCTGTAAGTTTGAAGTTTGGCTTCTTTGACTTTGTGGTCTCCTTCATATGTGGTTTGGAGTTTGTCCCACATTTCCTTTGCAGAGGGACAGTTCATCACTTTGTTGAATACCGATTCGTCTATAGCACTTAGAAGATGATTTCTGGCCTTTGAGTTGTTGTTGTATTGAGCTAGCTCACCTGCATCAGTTGGCACAGTCCTTGGTACTTTGTATCCATTCTCGATACTCTGCCATATTTCGATTTCTTGAGCTTCTATGAAGGCTCTCATTCTTATACTCCAGAATGCATAGTTGCTTCCATCAAACAAGGGTGTTCCAGATTTGCTTTGTTTAGCAAATTTCCCCATGATTACCTTCCAGCGATTAGTCTGATCAGAAGGAACCTGCTCTGATACCAATTGTTGAAATACTGAGAGGGGGGTGAATCAGTATTTGTACAATTAAAAACTTTAATCAAAAGCAGGTTGCTGATCACCAATCACAGCACAACATCAATATGAATAAAGACAGCAAGATGCACAGTACACAACAGTTTTTTAACGTGGAAACCCAAGTTCTGGGGGTAAAACCACGGAAGCCTTTTTAATAATAGTTGTCCAGAAATAACTGGATGTAAGGAACAACTTCCTTATTATATAGACTTCAAATTTTTCCAGCTTCAACTGGAAGGAGGCTACGACCCCCTTGATTTACAGGCTACGACCTGATGGAAGCTACCACTCCCTAGTTTTCCGGCTTCTACCAGAAGGAGGCTACGACCTCCTTTCCTTGCCCCATCCTGCCACCCTGACAAGAAGAATATTGCGGAACCTGTGGACCTGTCAAATACCAAAAACCTGTACTCTCTGCTGATTTCCTCTGCACTCTGATCACTGCCAAATCTTTTCTGTAGTCAACACTGTCACATCATCTTTCTGCTCATGTTATCACGGTCATGCTGATCAAGCTGCTTATCAACACTGCTGGTTATTGTCAAGTCAATCTTATCATTGCCACACACACTGCTAAGTCAGCCTTATCACTGACACACACACTACCAATTCAGCCTTATCACTAACCATATCATTATATCACTCTGTAAACTCATATAAACTGCCACATCATTGACTGAGCATTCATATCAACTCGCTGAAAATTCATAAATACTCTGACTGTAGATGATGATAAGAATGGACTATGTATATGCTGATGTACATATCATATCACAACTAGTATATTTGTTCACTGCTGTACACTCACTGATATCTATACACAATCATCATCATAGAGAATAGTCTCATACTTCTACCTGTGCATTCACTTGCACAACTACACATGCCTGTATATTTTCACTTGTACATTTCATTGTACACTCATATAAACACAATACTGTTCACACCTTTGACTGATAAACTATACATCCACTCAATACTGAATATGCATTTTCTTGTAGTCTTTTACTGTACATACACATGTCTACTTTAACTGTAAATCAAATATACATACCTTGTCTATTTGTGCACGGTGGAGACTTTCATTGGAGTTGTTTCCTCAGAGATCTTCAGATCTGTCCATAATCATCAGAAGAAATGACTCAGCCTTGTGATGCACATCCTGCTTTGTATCTAGAGCAAGTGTTGCAGATCCTATTGTTGTTCCTGCTGCCAATATGGTGAATTTCTGTAAGCCATCCCAAGCACCTGTTCACATTCAATGAAACTGCTCCTTCTTTCGGCTGATCTGAACTTAAGTCACGACTGATCTGAACTTAAGAAAGGAAATCGCTGATCTCCATGGCTTCTCCTTACACGCAACAATCTACACGCTGCTCTCCAGGATGGACTTTTCGAACAGAGATCGCTGCTCTCTCGCGGTGATCTCGGCTGCAATACAATAGATGGCGGATCGCTGCTTCACTCACGGCTCAAATCAGATAAGAAAAGTTAAAAGAAATTCTCTGCTGAAATTTCAAAGCTTAGGACCGTAAAACACGACTTCATTAGCTCAGCAATTCTCCTCGGTGATTGAGATAAATAGTTTGAAAGTATGAATATATGGAGCACTAAGGTCGTGGAATGGCAGATTCTGAGCTAACTGGACAGTGACCAAGATTCTGACTGACCGACCGTGTCTATTTGATTTGCCTCCTCGGCCATAAAGGAAAGGGCACCATAAAGGCCGAAACTGCTCAACGACAAACTACGTGTACTATTAATCAGCCTAAAAACACCCGAGCTGTCTCCTTGGCTGGGCCTTACTTCATCTTGATCAATAAAGCACGAATATCATCAACCCGCTACACTATAACACCACAGCGATTTTTGAAGTCAACACGAAATGTAATTAACAGCGAGTTCATATATCTTATTCTTTCTTTTTAAGTGACATATGAAGTTATATTTATACACTTTAAGGAGGTATTTAAGAAAAGAAAGGCCGACCTCTTGAAAGTTTTTTTGCTTATTAAATTACAAAGATTACGGGGTCAATTTTTAATTTTGTCATAGTTATTTATTTATAATATTTTTAAAATAAATCTTTCCAGGTTTTAATGAGTTTGTTCAAAAACGAATGTCATCTTTCCTTATTTTAATGAATGTCTTGGTTATATTTTATTTTGAATGAACCTTTTCCTTGTTTTAATGAATTATTTTTATTATTGAATAAAAAGTTATTTTTAATATATATATAAACAAAAATTATATTTATTAAACTATTTTAATAAATAATTGTTTTATTTATTAAAACTTTTAATATTTGATTTTAATATTAATTTTAAATCTTTTATTAATGATTTAAGACTTTACCATTTAACCTTGTGAATGTTTTGAATAAACCAACTTAGAAGGTCAGGGCTTTTGCCATTGTCCCAAGGGCTCCAAGGGCTTCAGACTTGGGCTTGGGCAAAGTCAAAAGGTCTCCTTTGACGCTGACACTTTACTCAACCCACAGAGGTCCCACAAGGGGCACCAAGACAAATTAACACACACCTGTTGGCATCAATGACAATTTAGTCAACACTTGTTTCCACTGTTTTGAGCGCACCAGCATTTCCTCTTTGACTTGAGAAATACTAGATTGAGGTAGTCACACCACCGGATCTAAAACTTAATCAAAGACTTCAACTTTAATAGAATTTATTAAAACGATCCAAGAGACATTGCAAAACATCTCACCCACATTTTAGTTTCTGTATTTGCTTCAAAGTCCTTGCTTTTCAAGGCTTTCATTTTACAAGTACATCTTGCAAGCATCTCAATTTACTTTCAGTACCTTGCACTTTCAAGTATAATATCTTTAAAGTACTGTGGCACGCTTGAGTAAAACATTGTTTAATCTTGTAACTTGAAAGCAATTTGTTGTTTGATCTTTGACATAATAACTGGTTCATCCGGTGTATATCTTGTTTCTTCTCAGGTATCATTGTATATTTGTTTAAACATTCTTTAGCATTTGTTCATATTGTTAATATTGTAGATCTTGCTTAGCTTAGGCAACTGTGGATAATCATTCTTAATTCTTTTGTAAGTTTGTAACTCGTAATCTTTTGACTCCATTTAATCTAGGCACTGATCTTGTAATTTTGTAACCTTAATAAAATAAAATCCCTTTAACTAAATTGTTAATAAACCTTCCTGTAGGGACTACCCCCCTTGGCTCTGTTGGGATTTGGCCTAAACGGAGGAGTTGATAGACTGTGGTGACAGTGGTCCCCAGCTCTAACTTGCCCCCAAGGACACACAAAGCGGGTTGGAGACTTCCCCGTGTCATAAAGTGTGTATTAGGCGGCAACAGGCATGAACCTAGAAGTCAGTCCCAGTCAAATCCTTATAGTCAAGTAACCCGAGCTGTGAAGAATCAAGACAGACAGTCTCCTTTTGACTTTTCTGAAATATCGGGGGAACCTCATCCTATGCCAAACAATTACACTAGGAGGATGCCCTGGTTCATTGGAAATAAGGATATATCTATTGAAAGTCATCTGGATATTCTGTGGGATTACATGGAATCTAGAGGTGCAAACAATGAAGATGTTTATATGTGAGCCTTAGGAGAATCCTTGCAAGGGGATGTTCAACTATGGTTTGATCATTTAACACCAGGATCCATCACTGGGTATGACATGTTCACAGATTTGTTAATTTAAAGTCGAAGTAGGAACACTGATAAAATTTTAGAGTGTCAGTCTAGCAATGATTATGACGTTGATAATCAATATATTGACGAAGTGCTCTCTCAATTGGACCATTCCTCTCCTGATATGTTCCAAATTATGATCGTGCTTGCAATCCATAGGAATGTTACAAAGTACTTCGAGAATAATGTTTCAAAACCTCATGATGAAAATAAGAGGGATATCAATCAAATCATACAAGATACTCTGTTATTATTACCTGAAGCAGTCACAGAGCAAATCCTGGATATGATCCGTGGAAGGGAAACCTAACATGCACCATCAAGAAACATCTATAGTTGAGCCTTCCATTGGTGAGATCATTAAAGAGCCTTTAAAAGAGCAACTCCATAGTCATTTCCTAATTGATGATAATTTGAGTCAATATCCAACCTATCCGAATTTGGATTCAGACCTTCATCATATCACTGCAGAAGAAGAAAAGGTCGAAATTAATAAAACTTCCGATGAAGAGAAATCATGTGGTCATATTGTAGTTGAATACCAAGTTTGTGAGGATAGAAATGAACATAGTGATGTTTTTCCTTATCAAATGAATGATGATGATCGTTTATCCTCAGTTGAAATAATGAACAATCTCAAGAAGAACAACCACATGATGATGATATACTAGTGAGCAAGCTTGACTTAGAACCTTCTTTGTCACATCTGTCGAACTGGAATCTATGTCCAAATAATCATCAAGAGCCTCCAATGAATGATTCTTGTAATGCTGCTACTATTCCCCGTCATACTTTTGATCAAGGTGATTTGGTAGAGGAGATTAATCATAGTGAGTCTAGTTCTTGGGAGTTTAGTTTCAATCTTGCCAATTTCTCTAGAAAATGTCCCATATCACATGCAAGATTGGTGTTAACACCTTTAGGTGATACAAATCAAGTTTTAATTTGTCAATCCACCCTCCCTTCCCAGCTCTTGATGCCCTTCTCTATGGTATCATGCAGTACAGATTCTAGAAAGTGCCTATTGGTCAATGGTAAAGCATTTTATCTCCTTTCATCCTTGGTGCATAATGTTTTCAACTTTGCTAATTTCTTTGATTGGGTGAATGAAAAGCTCTATAAAGACCAATTCCATATTTTCTCATTTTATAAACAACAAATGGGGTTAATCTCAATTTCTGGTTTAAAGATTTCTAATTTGTCCCTATTTTGTTTCATCATTGATCATAATGTGAGAATGATTGAGTATGCTAACCAAAAAGATGAGGGAAAAAATGATGGCCTAGGAGGGATGAATTATGTATCGTATTCTTTTCTTTCATCAATTTTAAACTTGCATAAATTTTATGATCCTATCGATCTATGGATGGAAGAAGTCTACAACAATCAATCTCATCCCTGGCATGATTTCATTTCTCTTTATCCATATCTTTCTTTGATTTTCAAACAACAAGTTACAATAGCTTCAACTTTCATTCACATTACTTACAAGCCATCGTTGATTTGTTCTATCATTAATTGTAAAGAAAGCTCAATAAATTCGTTTAGCAAGTGGTTACATTGGATTTATGATTTTACCTAACACTTGTCTAAATTGGTTAGAGTAGGGTAGGTAGACCTGAATAAGCCTTTCTTGGCAGTAGTGTAGAACATGCACCTTCGCCTGAAGCTCGTATTTGAGGCTCCTAGTATAGTTTTGATTTTTGTCATCCTGCAAAATAAAAAATCAAACTTTTATTGAAAGTTATGGTTATAGATTAAATTTATTTTCTGCTTTTTAGTTTCATGCATCTTTATTTTCAATATTTTATATATTATCCACATGTTGTTCTGACGACCGATCTGTGAGTTTGGTATAGCTCTAAACATGTTGCAGGTAGTCAGGTACATTCTTGGTAGCGGTTGCAGAATTGGATGGATTGATCGAGGATGCGAGAAGCAAAGTGCGAGGACCAAAGATTCTCAGGTTCTCAAGCGCTCTTTTCAGCAGAGCACTTGTCCCAGCTGGAGCCAGATGTTATCACATATATAGTAGCCAGGCTACCATATTCTATGTTTCAGACAAAGTACATTTTTCATCCAGATCTCTTACATATGAGATGCTAAGATGAGCAGTTTTTGATGGATCATTATTATATTAGTGGACTATTGTACTCTTCCATGTCAAAACTAAGTCTCAGGACACTCAGATTTGAGGACCAATGTAGCCATTTATGTCATTACAGAGTAGTCATTGATGCCCAGTTTTATATCAGTACTTTCTCATTGGATAGATGGTGTCTTAGATGGATTATATTGCATGGTTAAGACTCAGCTTTTTATATTGTGTTATGGTTATCATTGCTCTTATACTGATTTTTGTGACATGTATTAACTTGTGGTATCATGATCTGGCGGTCATAATTATATGAACTTGGATGTATTTTGTACTATGTATAGATGTCCCTACTCTGATTTTGACGTTCCTGATCTATACTCATTGGTTTTACCCTCAGGGAGAATAGAGGTAGTCATTCCCACCATTGTTTTGGCTTGTTAGTGTTGGTTCCATCATTCATTGTCTCCACCCATCCATTACCTTCCAATTTAGTTTTCAACCCAACTAACTTCTTGACTTATGGCATGGAGGATCTTTTTCCCCGCTATAACTTTTGTTGGACAAGCCTCCCTCTTTATATTGTGTCTCAGCTCTGAGTTGGTGACAAAACTTGCTTTTGGTAAGTTGGATTGTATGCCTAAATCATTCTTGTTGGTTGTCCCGATGTTTGGCACTGTGCAGAACTCCCCTGGTCACTTGAGATGTTGTTGGCTAAAACTAAAAGCTCATGTATTGCTTGTATTGAAAATATTGAGTGTGCGCCCATGGAAAATGAAAATTATAAAACTGTATTTCTTAACATATGTAAAAAGGGCAAGAGCAATGAAATGCTAAAATACTCCTTAAAGAGTATAAGAAAAGGTCCAAAAAAGCAATGGTTAAAAATATGTTGTACCCAAATATTGTTGACCTTATAAAAATAAATATGTCCCGAATGAAAGCTGTGATTAGCTGTGCTTTTAAGCACTGGTGAAGTCCCAAAAGGTCATATAGGCCAAAAAGGCCATGGAATAAAATGATAGTCCTAATGAACTTGGATCAATCTTGATGTAGTCATGATGCCTAAGTTGAATAAGCACTCTCTAAACAACTCACCCATTTGTGAGGCACTGCCATTCCTTGTGTTGTTGTTTGTTCGACATTGGTTATAGTTAGTATTCCCTTTCCATTATCCAAAGTGTCATGATGTTAAGTAGAAAGTCATCCTTTGCCTTAGCCTTGTCAATTTCATCCTTCACCCTTCACTAGCAAATTAGCTACAACTATGAAGTGAGTATAGTCTTGAAAGGCTAGGTCTGAGTAATAATAAATAAAGCCTTATATATGTATTAGTTGATGTACCGCCAGTGAAATGAATGCTACTTGTTGTGATTGTTGCTTGAATGAGTTGTAGAGCATGTCTTAGCCTTTTAACACTTGCAACAGATGGATGATAGTCTGAGTTATTATTGGTGTCTAATCATTTACAAATGGTTATATTGTTTATTGGATATGATTGATGATCAGATAGAGACCTGTGAGAGGTATGAGTATACACCTGAGATGGATTTGGACTCTCTTAGTCTAATGAGACAGTTTATTTTTAGTTCCGAACACTTGCAGATATGATTAGGCTCATTCTGCCTTTCTGATGTAGTGTTTCTTCACAGGTTGATATGTTTGAGCAAAGAGATGTTTTAGTTGGATCTCCTAGGGCGTTGTATGGGCATAGGGGGTGCAGCCACTTGTTTGTACCATAGTACCCCCATCCCAGAAAGCCTGGTGGGCTCAATTTGACAATGGGGGGAATTCTACCAGCCCTGTCAACATAACATTTTGGGTTAAGTGCATATGCTTCCATGTGCAAAGGTGTGTTCATTCGATCCCATCTACGCTGAATAATGGGTCGAATCTGGGTCGTATAGAACTCTAAGGATGGTTCTTTCTCACGAATGGTCACCCTTACTCGACCCAACATGCTATCAAATGTCTCATAGATTTCTCCAAGACTAGGAGAATCCGAGTCCCCATAGCGAATAACCTCAACTATAGGGCGCAAGAAAGACACCAAATAGCTGCAATCTGCCCACCAATCATCATCCAAAACCTGAAGCCTGACCTTCTTCCCCTCATTTGTCTTGGATCCAATGCACCTGTTCCAATCCGGAGTCACAACCATGGCCTGCAATGCTGGTTGCACCTCCAACATCCTATCCAATAAGAGATAATAGCTAGCATATCTAGTGTCCGTGGGCTTCAGGAATTCCTTCCTTGAGTGAGTCCTGTACATGGCTAAGGAGGTGTGGTGGTTGCAGATAAACACTGCACATCTCTCGCAGCTGACACCAATGATGATACCCACTCAATCTTCCCAATGTCTTTCAGTGCATTATTGAGTGCATGCACACAACAAGGTGTCCAAAAAATATGCCTAAAACTACTTTGAACTAGTAACCTAGCTGATCTGCACACTGTTGCCACATCTGTCACAACCTGCACGACATTTGTAGGTCCAACCTCCTCTATAGCTTCTCGAAGAAGCTCAAATTGGAAAGCTGCATCTTTGCGCTTTCCTGAACAATCAATAGCTCTAAGAAAGAAAGGCCTTTCTTGGCATGTAACTATGATGTTGATAAGTGGACGTTTGGCAATGTCTGTCCACCCATTCATAACAATGGAGCAACCTTTTTTCACCCATGTTAGTCTCATATTTTCTTTTTGCATAGTAATATTGGACACTTGCCTGTCTAAAATAACTGTCCTCAACTTATGTTCACCTGGTGGCACATATGAAGGTCCCGATGCTGCAATTGCCTGGACCATCTCCTTATAATAAGGAGAGCGACTAACATGAAATGGAATTCCATTGGCAAAAAGGAATTTGCCAATGGCATCATTTGTATCATTATGATTCAACCTACCATACATCCCTGAAATAGTTGGTCCTATTGCACATGAATGAGAAGAGCCCTTCTTTGAGGATGTCGTAGCAAGAGATGGTGGAGGCATAAGGTTGGATGCTTTAGTTCTAGATTTCCTTTTGGAGTTAGAAGCTCCATCTAGGGCCTCCACATTGTAGCTAGAGAAGGTGCCCTTTGTATTCGCAACCATTTGCAACCTCAAAAGGTCAAATCTTTGTTGCATGTTTAATTTTGTGTAAACATTGACTCCTTTTCCACCTATTCCCAATAGGTGTTGCTTAATCCGACTGTAACTGCCAACCCAACGATGGCCACAAACATTGCATGTCCAACGATATGAACCACCACCTCGCTTTGCCATAGATTGGGGCATGGTTGCACCTACTTTTGTTACATATAACAAAAGTGGTTTTTTGGGATCATATGTTCCCTTGGCATATTCAACCATTGCCCTTGGTAGATTGTCACCTTGGCTGTCCAAATTAACAGACCTGGATGAATTACTTGCATCTCCACTTCCAACCTCTGCCCCACTTCCAACTTGACCCTCAACATGAGCCTCGGAATCGGAATCATTGCCACTGTCACTGTCACTGCTGCCACTGATATTTTTGAAATGACTCATCTTTTTATGGTTTTTAACTTTTATGAGCAACTTGTAATCTCAACACAAAAACCTAAAATTAAAAAAATAAAAAATAAAAACAGAGCTAAGCAATGAAAGGCTCATGGCACAGCTCTTGTCATATTGATAATTTAATTTATAAACAGTTTTAAAATAAAAATTAAACTAGTAAATTACTAAATACTAGTAACTAAATAGACTAATAGTAATAGGAGTTAAACATTTTAAAATTTAAAAATAAAAAATAAAAACAGAGCTAATATAAAATTTAAATACTAAACTACTAAACATTATAAAAAAAACCTAAACAGTAAAAGTTTTACTGTAACAGTAAAACTAAACAGTAAACACTAACAGAGCTAAATCAATTTAAAAATTATAAAAACAAATTTACAAATTAAATACTAAATAGTAACATTGCAGATTTTGTGATGAGCAGTCTAGCAGGCCAAAGTCAAACCATCTTGTCGGCTGTCCAACAGTTTTAACGTTTTTATACTCTAAAAATTGGTCTATATTTTGTTGTTTCTTACTTAACAATGAACATTCGCAGATTTACTGTTTTACACAGTCCATAATGATAAAACAACCTTAAAAGACAGCAGTCTCTTGGAAAGAAACACTAGTTTTTAACTTTTTAGTAAATAGTAAATAGTATTTACTAAATAGTATACAAAATAAAATAAAAAATGAAAAAAAAACATGGGTTCTTCCTCCAATCAATTTAAAATAAATTAAAATTTTAAATACCTCTCAACAGTCCACAATCCACAGTCACGTGGCCTCCAATCAGTCGACAGTATACAATCACGTGGCCTCCAATTAGTCGACAGTCCACGCTTCACTCCTCACGCCATTGCTCCAGTTCATCCACGTCCACAGCTCACGGGCTCACAACTCCGGCAACTGGTCACAGCAATGGCTCACTGCTCACGAGCTCTCACCACAGTGATCACGGGCTCTCAGCACAAGGATGAAGGATCAAACCTCACAGGCTCTCAGCACACCGGCCAACACACAAACGAATGGTTCATAGCTCAAGAAGAAGCTCACGATGCTCAAGGAGAAGCTCACAATGTTGAGATGCAACCGGTTCAGAACGAGGAGGATAAAATAAAAAGGTAAATGCCAAATGGTAAAGGTAAGGATAGCGTCTAGGTTAAAAGGTTTTATTTTTATTTTTAAATTA
>LPNX010088970.1:0-39445 GCA_001517045.1 Pseudotsuga menziesii | reverse complement strand
GGGGGGGGGGGGGGGGGGGGGGGGGGGGGGGGGGGGGGGCATGTGGGAGCCCTCCATGTTCGGGAGGGCGTGTAGAAGCCCCCCCATCATTAAGCTGCGTTTCACCGTGTTTCGTCGAAAAGCGGGTGCCAGGAAACGTTTCACATGGAGCCCCCTAGCCCCCGGGGCATGGGAAACACAGGGGGCGAGCCCCCGACCCTGGGAGGCGCGTCCCCGTGGAACACTGTTTATTTTGTTGAGTGGGTTACCTTTTTATGGGTGGTTTAGTCCACTTTGGTAAATTATGGTTATATTGATCCATGTGTTGTATGTTGAGCTCATCTCAACCATTGATTAGAACATTTCATCTTTTAATCTTAGCCACTCGTTTTGAAACTGGTTAGGATTCGGTTACGATTGAGGTTCTCTCATTTCTATTTAAAGGAGAGAGCTTCTCATTTGTAAGGGGTCTTTGGCTCTTGGATCTGAATAATAGAAAGACTTTTTTTTTGTGGAAATTTTCTGGAGTGCTTTGCATCTAATGTTCTCAAATGGTGATTGGATAATCTTCTGCTTCCTAGAATTGTGGAAATTCTTGTGAGATCTATATTTTTCTGCTGTCATTGTTTTTCCTACATGAGGGCGTTTTAGCTGGAGTGTTTTTGCAGGGGAACCTCAACTCGCTTGGTTTTCTTCGTCTTGGATCATGGGGTTTTCATTAGTTTCATTGTGATCTATGATTACTTCGTTTTACTTTCTTGTAGCATTTGGTTTCTTTATCTCGTATTGGAAAATCTGATATTGTTGACGTTTGTCCATGCAGGGTAGGGGGCGCATTGGTGGCTTGTGGCTTACATCCTTCATAGAAATCATTGGGATCTTCCAGTATTGATCGAGATAGCAAAGATCGTCACTGTTAAAGACTTCTACAAGCATTTCCAGGTAAGTCTCTTCTCTTCAGATCTTATTCCATTGTACCTTGCTTTACTTTAATTTTTTTGAAAACTCCTAAAATACTAAAAACCCTAAAAAGCACTAAATTTGGGAATCGTCCGATCTTTGGCCAAACCATTTCTGGGTTTCATAAATCGGGCCTCCCCTTCACCAAATATACTGCAATGCTGGTCAAACTCCTGCTGGTTTGACCTAGATCTGATTTTTAGACAAAAAAATGCATTAAACTTCCATTGAAAATTTGACCTTCTAGGGTTTTGACTTTTTCTTAATTTTGACTTCACAGACAGATAGATCGAGTCCCACACAGTCCAAATCACCCTCAACGCTGTCCAGATTCTTGGTAGTTTGACCTAGATCTAAGTTTTTCACTAAAACAGCCCTAGCGGCCTCACTGAAAACTGAACTTTTCCGGAATTGACTTTTTCGGAAATCTGACAGGATAGGTTGATAGATAAGGACTTGAGCTTTCCAGATCACCCACAATGTTGAGCTAGTTCCTTCCGAGTTGCCCTAGATTTGAAAAACTGGTTTTCACCCTCCTAGCCCCCCTCATCAGATTTTGACTTTTCTAGATCTGATCTTTTCTAAAGTTTTTTTATTTAGGTTTGTAGATTGGGCCATCCTGATCTTATTTCCCCTCCAACACTAAGTTGATAGCCTCCTGGTGACCCTAGAACTACAAATCTGCCTCTCAAAGCCCTAGCGCTAGCCCTCCATTAAGTTGGTTCTCCTGTAACCTGATTTTTCCGGGCCAAATCCTTTTCTGGGTCCATAGATCAGGGTATATCCAAGGTGGGTTCACTAAAATGTTGTATTGATGCTGACTCCATTGCCCAATGCATTAAAGGCACTAGTTTCCTATCTCTAGCGCTAGCCCTAAATTGAGCTTACTCCCATTCTTTTTGCCAACATTTATTGATAACCCAAGTTACCCATCTTTCACTAAGTCTGTTTCCTTGGTACTAGACAATCCCAACTCTGTCCTTGCTCATCCTGTCATAGTTACGTTTCCCAAGACAGTGGTAATCCCTGTTAGTTGCTAGTACCTAAACCCTAGAGCTAGGGTTTCCATTCACCTTGCACCTTACGTACCTTAAAGCCCCATTTGATTTGTTCTGATGTTTAGGTCTAATCTCTCTTGTCGGGAGTAGATCCGGGTCTCCCCCGTTGTTGTCTTGCACTAGGATAACATAAAGTGAAGGCTGCCTTGATTGGCGTGACAACCATCCATTTGAGAGTCTAGGCAGTCATGGTTCCACCCCTTAGTTGCTTGCCCCCTACCATCCATCTTGGATCCACCTCACACAAGCAACTACAAGGCGGGTTATAACACCCCCCTTCTGCTGTTTTCCTTGTAACCTGAAACTTCCAAGCCAACCACTTTTTTGGGTCCATATATCAGGGCATATCCCAGGTGGGTTCACTAAAACGTTGTGCTGATACTGACTCCATTACCCAAGGATGAGCAGGCACTGATCTCCAAGCATAGCGCCAGCCCTTCCTGACCTCTCTTTTCCCCAAAATTTGACCATTCCTTGATAACTCGGGTAAATTGATACTTTCATATCTTTCACTGACTCTATCTCCTTGGTACCAGACAGTCTCAACTCTATCCTTGCTCACCTTGTCTCAGTTACGTTTCCCAGGACAGTGGTCATCTTCATCAGTTGGTAGTACCTAAACCCTAGAGCTAGGGTTTCCATTTACCTTACACCTTACGTACCTCAAAGCCACATTTGATCTGTCATAGTGTCTAGGTCTGATCTCTCTTGTCGGGAGTAGATCCGGGTCTCCCCCGTTGTTGTCTTGGACTTGGATAACATAAAGGGAAGACTGCCTTGATTAACATGACAACCATCCATTTGGGAGTCTAGGCAGTCTTGGTTCCACCTCCCTAGTTGCTTGCCCCTCTACCATCCATCCTGGATTCATCATACATAGGCAACTACAAGGTTGGTGATAAAAGGTCTTACTTTATGATCCTTGCTAGGTCAAACACCAAAATCAATGCCCACTTGTACACCAATCTCCTGCAATAAAATCAACGAACCATATCCTACTTCATCCCCTCTCCAGGTCTGATCCAAGCTTACACAGTCAAACTGAAAATGCAAAAGTAAACATGAAATCAGGACTTACACCTAGAAAAGGGGCAACACATAGTTCCTTAATGGTTTCCCTTAGGGCCCACGCTAAATTTGGCCTTATTAGGGCTTTTTAATGCTGAAAGCGTCTCTGTACCCAAAATCGAGTGCAAATTTGCTCATGGTGCAGCGAGGTATGCAAAGGTGCTTCAGGCAAGGAGCTGTCAAAAGAATAGACGATTTTTTACTTTTCCTATCATTATTGAAAGAATCGGGCGATTTAAGCTTTGGTCAGATTGGGATTTTTCATTGTTCAAAATCCATTTTTTATTGCAGAAATAGATTTAGCGTCCTAGAATATCCCTGTTGCACTAGATTGTGCAATCTCAACCGCTAATATCTGCAATTCCAACAACTGCTGGATTTCAAGCAAATACAGTCGAGACTGGAAAAGCGGTCAAAAACATCGCTTCTTTAGACTACTTGCTTCAGGCTAGCATGTTATGGGCACAGGTATATGAGTACAGTACCTAGTACAGGTACACATACCCTGCTATGGATCATAATTTGAAAGATGCAGAACGCCCAGCTCCAAAGGTATCAAATCACAACATGTACTGAATCAGAGAAGGCAATCACATCTTTGAAGCTTTAAAATTTGGTAGAGAAATGGCCATGAAGGATATTGGAATTTACAGGCAAGAAAATAACTATAATTCTTGCATAATTGCATAAGCATAAAATTAATTATTATTAACTATGCAAGAAACATTTTGTAACTTCTAGTGGAAATGCACAAAAAAATTAGAATCCATTCAAAATAATAGACAGGTTCAGTGACTTGTAACGTTTTACATGCTATGTCGATTGCCCATAAACAAAATTAATTATTATTAACTATGAAAGAAACATTTATACCATCTAGTGGAAATGCACAAAAAATATTGAATAAATTCAAAATAATAGACAGGTTTAGTGAATTGTAACGATTTACATGCTATGTTGATTGCCCATAAACAAGACCTATCCCTGTGTCCACGAGTATAAATGACCAAGGGCAGTAACATAATCTCATGAAGAAGTTGACTAAGGCTGGAAGCTATATATAGACCAGTTGGTCAAAAGAAATAAATAATGTATTCAATAAGTTTGATGATACAATATACATAACGAGAAGCTATCTGTATAGTACAGATGCCTCAGTCATGTGCTTATAATTATGTCCATCGCAAATAAAAACCATATTATATGCCCATTGTGATATAACAAGTTATATAACATGAAACCAAAGAAACGTTGAGATTTTAAATCAGCAGTGTCACATCCTGCATGTTGATTCTTGGAGTTCACCCTGAGACTAGAGAATTCTCAATATCAATTACAAAGCGGTATTTCACATCTTTGTTTATCATTCGTTCTAAAGCCTCATTCACATACTGGATCGGAATGACTTCAATGTTTGGATACACTCTTTCCTTTGCACAAAAATCAAGCATTTCTTGAGTGTCTTTGGTGCCACCTGTTACACTCCCTGCAATTGATTTCATGCCTGCATGCAGAACCCCAAGTATGGATGTTATACATGTGATTCAAAACATAGTTGAGAATTGTGCAAATAACATATTTATTTTTCCATCAACCACAATTGAATCAGCCTAATCATCCTCAGAGTTTCACTCTTTTTAGTTATGACAGAACATGACCATATAGATGATGGTACCTTTAGTATTTTCTGTAAAACACAATATTCAAATATAAATTCATGTTACCTTGAACCAAACACATTTAGCATTTAAAAAATGAATATTTCTGAGTCTTTTCTCTTATGGCCAACATGTGGTTCTTATTGTGTGCAGTTTATTACAAGTTCCATTCTACAAACATGGATCTTGGTGCGACACACATACACCTAGTGACTTGAAAACAGAGAGAACTTTAAGAACAGTTGATAAATCTTTCTTCTTTACAAAATAAAAACATATGCATATGGCATACGCTAATATTTTAGAAAAAAACTGTAATTTACTAATAACCTTTCTACATTTTGGCAAGCATAGTCAATTTCGTCCCTATTTTAAATAAATTTATTTTAGAAAACTTTGGCCAATTGATGAATTTAATTTGTTAACAAAGGTAGAAAAATGACGAATTGCCAAAAGAATGACACATAAGTTTTAGACATTGTAATGTTTTTAATCTAAGGAAAGTAATAAATGCGATGTATCTCAGGGTAATGATAAGTCACCTGACACAAAGACACAGAACACAGAAATACGAGTATCCAACATGGGACACGACGACCCCAGAAATAGGACACGGGGACACTGTTATATATATATATATATATATATATATATATATATATTAAAACTATTATTATAAATATGAAATATAAACATAAAGATCCAAAATTTTTAGAAAGTATAACATTTACAAAACACTTGAAATACCTTCAAATCTCGATTTTACGATTTATCTGCACAATGAGAGACTGACAGCTCTTTCCCTACAGCTAAAAGTGAGAAAGCACATCGAAAAAATGTTTTTATAGTACACATATAGCGCACATGTCCTGTTTCAGGACACATCTAAGGCATGTGTTGGACACATCCTATTGGATCTGTGTCGAATACGTGAAATATGGACACAGAGCCCCTAAGGGACGTGTCTCGTTTCATAGGTAATGGTATATATATTATAATGTGATGTAGTAAACTAAAGAATAAGTTATACTTAATAACAAGATATGGCATTTGAGTTAATGTTATATTTAAGAGATTAGGTGAGAAGTTTTAAAAAAAACAGTGGAACTTGCTTGATATATATACAACACCAACACCCTTGTATTGTTAAATTTTAATGGTTATACAAGATCTAAAACATTTCACATCATATCATCATAACCATAAGCAAAGGATCACTGAAAGAAAGACAAATGCAGCAACATAAGAGAACACAGATTTTCCTCGGGGAAACCACAAGGGAGAAAACCTCGCAAAACTTCCTCAGTATAGAATTCGACCAAGACAATGTAAAACCCCGGCAACAAGAATAGTTGCTCATCTTCCACAGTAGACTCTCTCTCTCTCTCTCTCTCTCTCTCCAGCGCAATACTTGAGTGTAAGATGTGTGATAATGATAGAGGCGCCTCACCTATTTATATTCATTAGGTGAGTGCCTCAATTAACTAACTAGGTCGGCCAGGTTCCCTTAATTAGGGCCGACCTACCTTGGGAGACTCAAAATACATTTTATGTAATACTTATGTGGGTACTATTGCCCCGACTTACAACGGAGGGTTTACCTCATGACTTTTACATGACCAATTACATGAAGGACATCTCCGAATAGAGGAATGACATCTCCAAAGGAGAATACAACAGAAGTACAATAGAATATCTTCCGAAGTTACAACACTTTAACACTCCCTCTTAACTAGGAAGGTATTCTACATCAACCATCATTACAACTGTACAACTGATTGTTGAATCTCTATATGTCATAGGAAGTTTTGGAACATCATCATACATCTTCATCATCGATCTCAGCTGGATCACCTTCCGCAATTTCGGTATGTAAATACTGAATCATCTTCTGTATGTGCTGAATCATCTCCTATCTGTATATAAGTACTGAATCATCTTCTAGATCATCTTCTGTAGTATCAGTATGTGGATACTGAATCATCTGAATCATCTTCTGTAGCATCAGTATGTAAATACTGAATCATCTTCTGTTCATGTCAGTATATGAATACTGAATCATCTTCTGAATACTGAACCATCTTCTGTAACATCAGTATGTGAATACTGAATCATCTTCTGCCACATCAGTATGTGAATACTGAATCATCTTCTTAACTTTATTCTATAACATCAGTATGTGAATATCGAATCTTCTTCTGTCACATCAGTATGTGAATACTGAATCTTCTTCTAAATCATCTACTTCCCAGCATCAGTGTGTAAACACCGAAGCATCGTCTTTAACATCAACATCTTCTGAATCATCTACTTGCCAACATCAGTGCTAAATCATCATCTTGTAACATCATCATCTGAACCATCAACATCTGCATCTTTAGTATGTGAATACTGAACTATCATCATTTGCATCTCCAATCTGTGAATACTGAAAGAATCATCATCTGCATCATACGTATCATCATTTGCATCTTCAGTATGGGAATACTAAAACATCATCATCTGTATCTTTAGTATAGAAATACTGAATCACCATTATCTGCATCTTCAGTATGTAAGTGCTGAAATATCATCTATATCTTCAGTATGGGAATACTAAAACATCATCATCTGTATCTTCGGTATAGAAATACTGAAACATCATCATCTGCATCAACAGTATATAAATACCGAAACAATCAACAAATTCATTAGCATGTTAGTGCTAAAAACCAAATCATCTGTAATGCTAGATCATCATCTGCATTCCTAGCATAGAGATGCTGAAACATCATCATCATCATCAACATAAAAAATGTTGAAACATCATCATCATCAACACAACATGTTGTGACTTCAACTACATCAACATTAACAGCACAGGGTGTTGAGACCACAATCATATCAACAACAACACAAGGTGTTGGGACCACAACCACATCAACATCATCAACACAAGGAGTTATGACTTTAACCGTATCAACATTATCAACACAGGGTGCTGACACCACAACCATATCAACAACATCAACACAAGGTGTTGGGACCATAACCACATCATCAGCATCAACATGCTGAAACACATCCTTATCAACATCAGTATAGAAATACTAAAATTGCCTTAGCAATTATTTCAACAATCAACAATCATCAGTGTAGTAACACTGAAACTTCAACAATCATCAATCATCAGTGCAACAACAATGCAACTAACTCAACAATCATCAGTATAGTAATGTTTTCACATATATAGTAGCCGGGCTACCATATTCTACATTTCAGATTCCAGTACACTTTTCAGCTAACGCCCTTACATATGAGATGTTGAGATGAGCATCTATGATGGATCATTATTTGATGATGGACTATAGTGCTCTCTCATGCCATCACTGAGTCTCAGAACACTCAGATTTGAGGACTGATGTAGTCATTTAGCAACTTGCAAAGCAGTTAGTAGTGCCCAAAGTTGCATCAGTAGTTCTTCATTAGACAGATGCTGGTTCAGATTGACTGTTTACATCTATATGACTCAACAGATATTATCTTGTGTTATGGTTATCATTGCTTTTATATTCATTCTTGTGACATGTCTTAGCATCTAGTGTCATGATCTGGCGGTCATATAAATATGTGGACTTGGATGTATTGATATTACGTATGTATGTCCCTACTTAGACCTGGAAGTTTTTGACCCATACTCATTGGTTTTACCCTCCTTAGGGAGAATGGAGGTGATCATTCCCACCCTAGTGTTGGTTTCATGGTTCATCATCTCCATGCATCCATTACCTTCCAGTTATGTTTTCAGCCCGACCTACTGCTTGACTTGTGGCATGGAGGACCTTTCCCCATTAAAGCCTCTTTATTGGACAAGCTTCCCTGTTTATTTGTGTCTCGGCTCTGAGTTGCCTAGGTTGTGTTGGATAAACCTGAAACAAATAGCGCTGCCATCAATACAATGTATTTGGAAATGAAATGGATATCTTATGAAAAAGCCCATTCATGAAAAGTAGTGTTTCTAAACATACATGAATACAAGGCAAGCCTAATGAAATTGGATTTGAAGCATATTGAAATGAATATCTTATGAAAAACCATTCATGAAAAGTAGTGTTTTTAAACATACATGAATGCATGAAGCCTCAATAATAAAAATCCGTGTAATAAATGCATGGACCAAGGCTATGGAAATTCAAAGGCCCAAAAAGCAATGGTTCTTTAAAAGTTATATCTAAAGATTGTTGGCCTCATTTGTATTTGATTTGGATTGTGAGCATTTGTCAAGGTGAATAAGCACCTCTGAATGTAACTTATCCATTTGTGAAACACTACCATCCCCAGTGTTGTTGCTTTTTGGCATTTGCTAGAGTGAGTATCCCCTTTCCATATCCAAAGTGTCACTGTGTCAAGTTGGTAGTCATCCTTTAGCCTAGCCTTTTGATTTTAGCCTTCACCCTTCACTAGCAAATTGATTACAACTATGAAGTGAGTATGGTCTTGAAAGTCGAGTCTAAGTTATAGTTAATAAATGAAACTCTATAGTTGGTTGATAGATTGCTAGTGAAATGCTTGCTACTTGTTATAATTGTTATTTGAATGAGTTGTAGAGCATGCCTTAACCTTTGAACACTTGCAGCAGATGGATGATAACCTAGATTATATTATTGATTATTTGAGCATTTACAGATTATTATTTTATCTGTCTAGGCATATTGGATATTGAACTTGATCATGCAAAGATCTGTAAGGTGTATGAGTATGAACTTTAGATGGATTTGGTCTCCCTGAGTCCAATGAGACAGCTTGTTTTCAGTTCCGAGCAATTACAGTGATGGTTTGTCTCAATGTACCATTCTGGTGTAGTTTTGCCATGTTGAATGGCCTGTCAGAGCAGAGAGATGATTTGTTTGGTTCACCTAGGGTGTTGTATGAGGAAGGGGTGGTCCAACCACTTGTTTTACAATATTACCCCCCTTCTAGAGAGCCTTGTGAGCTCAGTTTGACAACGCTGGCACTCTAGGAGGCAGTTTTGGCCATATCACGTTTCCCGAGGCAAATATAAAATAATAAAAATGGCTACTGAAGAATTCGATTTGGGCTACTGAGGCAAGGAAATGGCATGGGATGAGTTTTGATGATGAGTGTGATGTCTTCCATTCCTTCTCCAATAGTTTCAGCACCAGAATGTACCCACATCCATCTCTCCGACATATTTTATTATTTTCTGGAGCTTTTGGAGGCTCACAATTTCCTTAGAAAGGCACTCTTTTGCATTTAAAAAATTATATTTATTTTATTGTGCCATGGGGACACACTAGGGTAGTTAGTTAACACCCCCTGGACCCACCATGAGCTTTATTTATTTTTTATTGAGTGGGATCCCCTCTCCTAGGGTGATTTGGTCCATTGATATATTATATTATTGTATTGATCCATGTACTCTATGTTGAGCTCATCTCAACAAATGATTAGAACATATTGATCTTTTAATCTTAGCCACTCATTTAAAAAGTGGTATGATTTTTGTATCTCTCATTCCTATTTAAAGGAGAGAGCTTCTCATTTGTAAGGGGTCTTTGGCTCTTGAATCTGGATAATAGAAAAACTATTCTTGTGGAAATTCTTGGGTCTCCTTTGCATCTGGTGTTCTTCGATGGTGATTAGAAAGTCTATTGCTTCCTAGCATTTGGGTATTTGTGGTGAGATCTATATTTTTGGAAACATTGTTTTTTCTATAGAAGGGCGACTTCACTTGGGCGTTTTTGTAAGGCTTCATCAACTCGTTTATTTGTCATCGCTTGTATCAAGGGGTTTTCATTAGTATCATTGTGATCTATGATTTCATCTTGCTATTTTTCTATAGCATTTGTCCATTTCTCTTGATGCATCAAATCTGATATGGTTGACGTTTGTTGTGCAGGAGAGAGGGCGCATTGGCTTCCTTGGACAAATCAATTTACATAGAGGCTTCATCCAAATCTTCTCAAATTGATCGGGCGACATAGATCATCATCATCAAGGCATCTACAAGGTTATCCAAGTAAGATCCATAGGTTAGTTCTTCATTTCTTGATCTCAATCCATTGGCATCTTCATTTTTATGTCAAAACCCTAAATATATAAAAATAAAAAAATATTATAGATAAAACTGCTAGATCTTTTGGCAAACCATTTCTGGGTTTTGTAGATTGGGTCAAACCCTAAGTGGGTCCTCCTAGACGTTTTGCTTAGGTGACTCCATTGGGCCAAAATCCCAAGGCATTGCTCTCTAAACTTTAGCGCAACTCCTTAATTAGCCATTTTCTCTTGCGATTTGATCTTGTCCCTGAGGCTCAGGTACTTTGATACTGTTATACCTTACCTCGAGTCTATCCCGTGGTACTAGATAGCCCCAATCCTGTTCTTACCCTCTCTGCATTGGTCACATTTCCGAAGGAAGTGGATATTGTCATCGTTTGCTAGTACCTTGATTCTGGATCTAGTAGAAGGGCTCATAAGTCACTTGTATTCCAAACTGGGATCAAATTCACACCTCATAAACCCATGATCCAAGCCCTAACTCACCTTGTGACTTCATCCATAAATCTAGGGTTTACTTCACCTTACACCTTACATACTTCAACTTCATTTGATTTGATCTGGTGTTTTGGTCTGATCTCTCTTGTCGAGAGTAGATCTGGGTCTCCCCCATTGTTGTCTTGGGCTAAGACAACATCAAGTGAAGATTTCCTCGATTGGCGTGACAACCATTCATTTGGGGGTCAAGGCTATCTTGGCTTCACCTCTTTGGTTGCCCATCCCTCTATCATCCATCTTGGATCCACCTCATAGGGGCAACTACAAGTCTGGTGATAACAAGTAATATTGAAGATACATCTTGCCCTTCATCTTCTTCGGAGCAGCATCACGGTGAGTTATCTGGTAGATCCATCTGGGCATTTTGTCTAACTTAATAACTCTTTCGAGCCAAACAAGCCTAGTTAGAGAGATGGATCTCCCTGGGGACCAAACAAGCCTTGTCTGGCTTACTAACCCTTTCGGGCCAAACAAGCCTAGCTAGACATACTAATCCCCCTAGGATCGACAGGCCTTTAGTCTAGCTTACTAACCCTTTCGGGCCAAACAAGCCTAGCCAAATGTATCCTCCTCTAGACTGACCTACTCACCACTGCATCCAACATCTACTGTCACTCCCTCTTTCGAGAGAGGACCTTTCAGACTACACCAAGCTTGTCTCGAAAGTATTCAAACTTTACACAAGCCAGAGGCTTAGTCAATACATCTGCTACTTGTTCCGCGGTGGGAACATACTTGAGCTTTACAGCTCCCTTCAACAACTTGTTCCTTAACATTCTCTTCTTGTCCATCTGCAATTGCATTGTACATTTACAACTTGCATCATTCTTCTTTTGTACATCCGCAACTGTATCGTACATCAGTAACTTTATCATTTCTTCTCTTGTAGGTGATTGCATACAATCCTTCCTACAAGTCAAATACAATTGTTATGATTAGAAACATTTCGTAACATATTCAAAATGACAACTTCCCATGCATAAAGATATATATAATCATGCAACTATTTCTGCTAATGCAACAATCATTTAAGCCACTTACCCATCACCTGCATATTAGTAGTAAAATACAAATATTCTACTATACATTTCCTAAATCTAGAAACATATCATGTACACATCTTTGAACATCTAAATATATAGGAACTGACAATTCAAATACTTATCTTTGTTTGTTTGGTAGAATCCATCTTGATCTCTGTCTTCTTGAATTACTGGAGTCTCTGCCAAATGTGTTCAACTGCATCATCTGATTCTGAGGACCCGTTCCTATCTTGCTCATGATCGAAAATACTGAGCAAGTCTTCTTACACCATAGATCACATAGAACTGTGTCTGTGTCTCCTACCAGTGCATCTCCTCTTATCCAATGATGAAATGGATAAGAGTATAATCTTCATCTTCATCGATATAATTCTTCTAGATCATATTCCTCATTACTTGAGGAATCTTTACTTGCTTTCTTCTTAGCTGCAATATATTCATCCTTGGTTGCATTTAGAGAAACACTTTGTTTTCTACAATATGTTGGAGTACATAGTACTACTAACTCAATTAAAGTCATCATACCTTTGCAGTACCCTTTAGGTACCACACCATTTGCTCTGCATATTTTACTTAGATAAGTAAAATGTCTTCTGGATTTCATCATGCTTCTAATCTCAAGAATCATGTCACGATGCTCTAACTTTGAGATCTACCATAGTCACTCCCTCTTAGGCAGAGCACCATCCTCCCTCTGCATCTCTATTAGGACAATGGGGTGACAAGTAGTCTCCTCTACTGTTAGTCTTCTTTGTATCCATCTATGTCACTAGATGTCAGGACCCTTCATCTCAAACTTTGTTGCAAGTTTTTTTCCTTGTTCTTTATAGGATTCTATCTTCAACCTTGTAGTAAAAGTTGAAATCTCCATCACTCTAGTTGATCCTCAAGTTTCTCATGTGGCTGTATGCGCTATCCCATGGGTGCCTCCTGAGCTTGTACAAATCCTTCTGTACATCAGTGGTTCTCTGTAGAGAGTCTCAAACTATATAGTTTGCTTGATATGTTCTTTTACTTTGATTACACCAATTGTCTAGTGTAATATCTATTACTGAAGAGGTGTGTCTAGCAACTAGAGAAATGTCTTTCCAAAACCGACTCTCTCTTTTGATATAACCCACAAACCTTGCTTCGTATCTTTTGATACTTCCATCGACGGTCTACTTAGTTTTGTAGAATTACTTGGAAGACTTTACAAAACTTCCCTTCATGTTTCAAACTCATATCCAGACATCATTATGTATGATCGATTGTCACTTCTATATCATATCATCCTTCCATTCTTCCTTCTTGGGACATTCTTTCGCAAAGTGTCCTTTCTTATCACAACTGAACTATTGAGTTGTGAGATTTCCTTGTACTCTTTGCGGAAATGTTCTTTATTCTTTTTCTGCTTGGTATGAATTGTTAGGGCTTGATTGTCATTTCTTCTTCTTTTTCCATCAATCAATCATTCATTCCTCCATATGTGATCTTCCTACTAGAACAACTCTTTTTGACTGAATTTGGAAGAACCATTCAAAGTTGTAATTTATGATTCTGCCTATTAGCTTCAACGGCTTCCAATTGCTCCTTGAGATGAGATCTTCTTATGAAGTAATCATTGAAGGTTTGAGACATTACACCTTCACATTCTTGAGTTGAGTCCTCAAGGTCATATTCATATGTTGTTTATTGCATCAAACATATCCTTGGGAGTCTTCAAGGATGATACTTGTGAGATTCAATGCAGGCGGAAATACTCATCTTTGTTTTGACTATGTCCTTCTTGGCTTCAACTTCATCTAGATCTGTAGCTTCTTCTTTGACATAGTTCTTCATGACAGGCTTCTTCAAGTATGATAAGTACTCTATAATTTTATGTTTAGAGGTTCTCGACTCTTTCAATCTTGTCCTCAAGCTTGGTACTACTTGTCGTCATGATGAAAATGAGAACCTTAAATGGAAATAGAGAGGATGGAACTTACCAGTGAGATTGTTTCAACTTGATGCTTGCTTGAAGGATCTTTTGAAAGACTGCTTCTGATGGACCTAGGGTTTGATAGAGAAACCCTAATTTCTCAACTTAGGTATCTTTCAGATCTGATTGGACAAGAGAAAGTATGCGCCTCCTCAAGGCAAGCTAAGCAACATACTTATTTTCTCAAAACTAACTACAAAATATTTGATGCCCTAGCTTTCTCCGACAGAAGTGTTAGGTCAAAAAATGAAAGTTCACAGAATGACAAAATTCTTACATAGAGATATGTGCCTTCCTAGGGCGAATTTGATGATCCTCCTTTTTCAACTAATTGGTGGAGGGAAGTGCCTGGAACAGAAAGCCCTGGTTTTTTTTTTGGTTTCCTCTGCAGAAATGACTGATATTGTTTATGCGATATCTCTGAAAGCACCGCTCCTCTATGTCTGAAACTTCGCACTGAGGTAGCCTCGCCTGTCCTCTTTCCAGCACCGCAAGTTAGAGCAAAATTGGTTTCACCAATTGGGACTTCTGCGAGTTTTCCCAAGGTGACTTATTTTAGGACTGTTCATGATAGCAAAATTGTACGGACTGCCACGTGTCACTGGTTCACCTTCAGGGTCTGAAACTTTTACCACATAAACTACAGTACGTGCCCTATCTAGAACATCTTGCAAAATTTCATTTGGACCTTCCTAGCCCGAGATATAGAGATTCTCCCTAGGTCACCTGTTTAAGGTTGAATTTTGGGAGAGGCTAGAACCTTGAGTTGGAGGAATCATATCTCCTATATTATAGCAAATCTGAGGCTGAAACTTTTACACATTGTACATTAGGAATTTATCTTCGGCCTGTAAAAGTTTCAGCTCCTGAGCCTTCTCCAATCTCGAGATATAGTGAAAGCCCCCAAATTACTTGTTTTGGTCTTTTAGGGTTTTCAAGCATGAAACCCTAATCTTCAATAGTTGTAGTTGTAGCACTGTTTCGGCTGCACAAAGACTTCTTTCAGGGTAGCTCTGATACTATGTTAGATTTTAATGGTTATACAAGATCTAAAACATTTATCATCATAACATCATAACCATAAGCAAAGGATCACTGAAAGAAAGACAAATGCAGCAACACAAGAGAACACAAAGATTTTCCTCGGGGTTTCACCACAAGGGAGAAAACCCCGCAAAACTTCCTCAGTATAGAATTCGACCAAGACAGTGTAAAACCCGAGCAACAAGAATTGTTGCTCATCTTCCACAGTAGAGTCTTTCTCTCTCTCTCTCCAGCACAATACTTGAGTGCAAGATGTGTGATAATGAGAGAGGCGGCTCACCTATTTATATTCATTAGGTGAGTGCCTCAACTAACTAACTAGGTCGGCCAGGTTCCCTTAATTAGGGTCGACCTACCTTGGGAAACTCAAAATACACTTTATATAATACTTCTGTGGGTACTGTTGCCCTGACTTACAACGGAGGGTTTACCTCATGACTTTTACATGACCAATTACATGAAGGACATCTTTGAATAGAGGAATAACATCTCCAAAGGAGAATACAACAAAAGTACAATAGAATATCTTCCGAAGTTACAATACTTTAACATGTATGTCATTGGCCCGTGACAAAGAACCATGGTATTGGAGGTGGCAATGCACTGTGTCAAAGAACTGTATCAAGTGAAAGTTTGATATGCAGTTGGACAAAGAAACATTATATCCATGAGGCTTGTACATCAAAATTACAAAGAGAAAAGACTTTAATTAAATCACAGAAGAGGCAAATGATTTTTTGTAAGGGTCAAGCCATTAAAAAAAGGGCCAAGCTTAAGAAGCAATTGGCAGCTAACAAGAAATGAGTCTTGCAGCTGTAGAAGAATACCAACCCCAACCTATGATCAAATAGTGAATTCAAGTTTGCCAAGCATGGTGGCATATAGACTAGTGGATTTTTAACGGCATACATGTTGAAGGTGACTTGTATAGACAAGTTGAAGAAGGCGCTAAGAGTAGACAAATCCTCACATGTATTGACCTGCTACATACAAGATGATTGGGCCTCGATGCTATTTAAACTGCGAAGTGTTTGATAAACAATAGTTTGAGCTGACAAAACTAGAGTAGAAGATTGATCAGATCAATCTAGCATCATTGGACCTTTGAGAAGGTACACAATAATTTACTGCCATAAAAATTCTCAAAGCACACATTTCATAATCATTCTTGGAACATATAAGAAATGGCGGTGATTTGCAATTAGATTTTTTGGAAGTGACATGAAGTAAATCCTCTTCTCTAAAACCCTCTGCAAATTGAAAATTTTGTTGTAAACTGAAAAGTCTGCTTCAAAACCTACTGCAAATGATAAACTACAAAATCCTTACTGCATCTTTGTAGTTATAAGAAGCGCTTTCCCAGGAGTTATAAGTTGAACTTTTCAAGGATCCATAAAGGTTTATGCTATGCATTGGAATTATAAGGAAACTTTTTTGGAGTAATAAGGTGCTTTTAAAATCTTTATGGAGTTATACGCATATTTTGTTAAAATATGCAGCAACAAGGAAGGTCTTCCTGCATGCAGAAGACTTAAATCAGGAAACTGGTTGTATTTAATTTATTTTTTCCTAAGTTTACTTTGGAAAATAAATTAAAGTGATATAATTATTTATTGACTTTAAGTAAAAGTGAAATTAGGGTTTTCACTTTACCTAAAGTTATAAAAGAAAGGTCAATTGGTGGAGAGGACACACACTTGTATTCCAACAGAGACAGGATACAGACAGGGAGAGAAAGTCAGACAGAGGATTTAGCTAGGAAGACGAAGGAGTGAGAGAACAAGATCACCAAGCTACCAGGTAGGACAGAGCCCGCACAGATCGATAGGAAGCAGCTGCAGATGAACGCTGTACAGATCGTACGGATTTCGTACAAATGTCATACAGACCGTACGGATTCCGTATAGCAGACCTACAGTTGTACGAATCCGCACATGTGGGAGGTCATACAGCTGGGCCATACACTCACACAGGAGGGTGTTGGGGTTTAGCTGGGATTTGCTTAGTGACTTTGTCGGGTGTTGCATTAGCCAGGTTTGGGTGAATTTGCAGTGATTGTAGATGTTCCATATTTTCTCATAATAAAATCTATATCCGACTACTGCACCAGTTTTCCCATCTTGGGTTTTTACGGGGGTTTCCATACCCAAAATAATAGTGTCAATATTGTGATGTGATGCTGTGATTTATTTCTTAGTTTTATATTCTGCTGCATACTGTAAAGATATTCATGTGTGGTTATCAGTAGAGATTTTGAATGCACTATTTAGCCCTAGTTTGAATATTAAAGGAAAATTTACATGGTATCAGAGCTCTGGTGAGCTAAAGCTGAGAGATTTCTAGCAGCAGTGATAGATCGAGGGCAGATCTATTTGAAGACACAAACTTAGATTGCAGATCTAGGGTTTGACAGGTACACTTCGAGATGGTCGTGCAGTTGAGAGTTGAGGATAGACTCCAGGGTGCTCAGAACTTTCCTACATGGAAAGAAAGGATAACAAGGATCCTGGACATCAGTGATGCAGAGGAGCACATTGACTCCACAAAGGTTGCACCCACAGATTCGATAGACTTAGCATCTTGGAAGAATATTGATTCCAGAGCCATGTTGATATCATGGATGGAGTGAAGGACCATACAGTCCCTCACCTTTCTAGGAAGAAGACTGCAACAGAGATGTGGACGACTTTGGAGAGTCTGTACCAAAGCAAGAATGAGAACCAGAGGATGGTGCTGCAAGAGAGGATGTGCAACACCAAGATGCCCAAGGTAGTGGAGCCTTATCTCACGAGGCTCACACAGATCAGGGATGAGCTTGGAGCTGTTGGCTCTAAGACAGTGGATGAGGAGCTAGTTCGGATAACCCTCAATGGCTTCTCTAAGCCATGGCATACCTTTGTCAAAGGTGTGGTGGCTAGGGAGAAGCTTCCTGATTGGCAAAGATTGTGGGATGACTTTGTGCAGGAGGAGACCCACATGGGTCAAGGATCAAGCTCATCCAGTAGTGCCCCACAAATCGAGGATGAAGAGGCTCTAGCCCTGATAGAGAAGAGCAAGGGTAAGGAAAAGAGGAAGAAGGATGGTAAGAAGAACCTTGATGTATCAAATGTCAAGTGTTTTATCTGCCACAAGCAGGGACACTTTTCCTCCCAGTGCCCAGATAGGAAGAAGAAGAGTAACACTGAGATGGCGGGATCTACAGAGGTGGAGGATTTTAGCAGGAACTTCGATGAGGAGTTTTGCTTGATAGCTTTGTAGGAGTTTGTGCAATTTCAGAAGCTATTCTTATTTTTCTTGTATTGTACCTCCTACGGGAGATGAACATATTGTAATCAATCATACAAACCCTAGAAGAACAATGTAGACCTTGGGGAGAAAAGCAAGCAAAAGAAAAGATAAAATAAATTATAAAATATAAAATATATCACTCCCCCAAGAGAAGTTGGCCCCAGTCAAAATATTAGTGGAAAATCTGTATAAATAGCAGGCGCCCCTCCTCATTATTCAACATAGCAGCAGCACAGTGAAGCTCCCAGTTTTCTGGGAGAGAGAAGTTTGCATATACTGCAGAAGAAGATTGTTTTTCAGGGTTTCTATCTTTGAAAAGATTTTCCATATTTTGTCTTTCTTCTTTATTGTATTTTGATCTCAGAATTATCATCTCTAGATGAAGGTTGCTGGGTTTTCTCCCATTGGGGTTTCCCAGGATAAAAATACTCGTGTTATTGTCGTGTTATTGTTCTGTGCTTTGTCTATCTTCTAGTGATCCTATTGATAAATACAATTAAGATATACTACTATAATCTTATGAAAATCTAACATGGTATCAAAGCAGTGCTAGAAGAAGCCATTGTCGAAACTATGTCGAAAACTTGTCAAAACTAGGGTTTCATCTTTCAAGGTTTTCACTCAACCCTTTGGTAGAAAAAGAGCCTTGGGAATTTCGCTCTAAGGAGGGCACATCTTTTGGTGAAGACAGAATTCAATTCTGAGATTTTTCAATTTTTGACCTAATTCTGCAGCTGCAACAAAAATTAGGGTTTCAGTTTTTGACCTACTCCCTCCACAGTTTTGGCTTGAATCTACCACTTCTCAACTCGCCTCTCTAGGGCACATTTCTCTGTGGAGTCAATTTTCCAAAACTCCAATCTTCAGTTTTGACCTAGTCTCTACTAGGGTTTCAGATCCAGATCTACAGTTAAGATGATCAGCATGAAGATTGAAGATCGTTTGGATGGAGCTTCCAACTTCATCCCCTGGAAGTCTAGGGTTCCCCTACTAGAGAAAAATGACCTATTACAGTGTGTAAATGAAAAGGTCCCAAAACCAGAAGCCAAAGAAGACAAACCTCGTTGGAGGAAGAATGATGCCAAAGCAAGAATGATTTTGGTGGACTTAGTTAGAGACCACTTGGTTTCTTAGATCTCGGAAAAGACGACAGCAAGGAAGATGTTCAAAACCTTAAAGAAACTATATGAACATAGTAATATCAATGTGACTCTCACATTGAGGAATAAACTATCGAATATGAAGATGACGAAGTCCGAGAATATTGCCTCGTATTTCATGAGGATCATCGAACTCCGAGACAAGCTAAAGTCCAGTGGAGACAATCGTGAAGAAAAGGATCTCATTATGACCACCTTATGGTATCCCACGATCCACCATCTTGGGAGTCTTTTATCCAAACTATAAGTGGTCGAACCAAGTTGCCCGAATTTGATAAGCTATGGGAAGAATGCACTCGGGAAGAAACAAGAATCACAACACTCTGAAGAATTCATGGTGCCCAACCTGACGAGAATCAAGCGTTCATATCTCATGTCAAGAAAGGAAAGGGAAGGGGAAGGAAGTCCTTCAATCACAAGCACCAAGATAAGAGATCAAGTCCTCCCCCATATCAGAAGAAACAAGAGAAGAAGGATTTATCTCAGATTCAGTGCCATAGGTGCAAGAAATACGGTCATTATGCCAGTAGTTGTCGAAGCTCAATCAAAAAGAGGCATGAAGGAGGCATGAAGCTTTGTTAAAGCATAGCATGAGCAACAGTCTTCACATCAAAATCCTCAATTAATCATAACACAAGTTAAAGCACAATAGATATAAGCATAGGTCACCATAATCATCCTAACATGATAAGCTTAGGTATCTGAAATGCATCATAGAACAAAACCAAACCAAGGAAGTGTATACCTGATCTCATCAAATATACCTTTCTCCAACCGAAAAGCCTCTCTATAAATGTGTGTACCAACTCTGATCTACTACTCTGCTACAATGAACTAGATCATCACCAAAAGCATCTCAACGAACTCCTGAATCTCAGACCAGGCAAGGAAAATATGATGATCAAGGCTTTGAACTTACTGTAAAGATCCATGCCAATACACCATGTGAAAAATAGCTCGGAATAGAAAAAGAGACAAGTTTGTACATTGCATCATGGTAGCCACTACAACAATTCAATAATCAAATCCCATGACTAATGACTACAAGAAGAAAAATAAAAATATCATGCTACTTCTCACTTTTGGTTTGAGGATGACATTCTTCCTCATATTAGAGACCTTAGCACCACTTTTAAAGTATGGAATAAGTTTTAGAAATTGTATGAAACCTCTAATGAACTTTGAATTTTATTGTTGAGAAACAACTTATCAAATTTGAAGATGACAGAAACCAATTCTGTGATAGAACATGTCCAAAAATTGCAAGAATTGAAAAAAGAGTTATTGGTAATTTGTTACCAACTATTTTGTATAATAGTTGAACCTTCCGTTGAGCCTCCAGTTGATGAACATGATCCATGTTCATATCCAATGTATCAGAGGTTCAAAATTCCATGCCTAGCCAATTTTGGCTAGTCATTTTTATTTTTGTACTGAAATGACCATGCCCCCTGGGGTTGTTGTAATAAAGTGTGCTAGTAGGGATTTTGAGTGGCTCGGTCCTAAGACTTAATTTTCAACTAAGGTATTCCAGGGAGTTTTTTCCCTTGTCGATTATTCTTTGTCTTTAGCCGAGTAATAATCGATGAGTTTTTCTCCCGCTTTCTCCAAAGCTGGGATGCCCGGTTTTGAAATTTGGGCCGTGGGGGGTTATTAGAGTCCAACTAATGAATATGAACCTACTAGACACTATTTGTATGTTCTATGGTCATTTCCTAAGCCCCAGGATTCATTAAAACATTGCCCGAAAAAAATTTCCCGGAAGTGTAGAGCTTTTTTATTTTTGACTATAGAAAAATAATTAAATTTTTCAACTAATTAAACCATTTTTACTATGGTTTAATTGAAAATTTTCAAATTGTAATAATTAAGGGGTTCGGGGGCGTTTTTTGGCTAATAAAGACTTGTTTTCTAAGTCAAAACACTCATTTACCCCCTAGACACACTTATCCTAAGTTTTGGATGATTATTTTTCTCTCAATTAAATATTTCTTCAAAATTAATAAATGAAGAATACTTAATTAAAATAATCATTATTTTATTAAATGGAGAAAAGCAAAATATCTCTAGAAAAGACCAAATTGATTTTAATAAAGGGCTAATTAACTCGACACAGAGCATTTAAGATGATTCCAATCATCATCCATCAGAGCCAGGGCAATATCAGAGCACTAACAGGTCACTCTCAATCAGGAAATTCGTCCACCTCCAGCTAGATCACGAATTGGGTGATGTGTTGGTTATTGATTGGTTTGGTGATTGTTTCGAGGTAGAGTGCGGGCACCTTGCCTAGGTGGAGACCATCTCCCCACTCACACCTTCCCAAAACTCACAGTTAAGCGAATCACAAATCCAAGCTTGATCCTCATCAAAGGGTTGTGCCTCTTCTCATTCCTCATGTATTCTATATGTGGAGGATTCGTATTTGATGGAGGAGTCTCCTAGGAGGCAAAGTGGGGCGCCTTGCCTAGGTGGAGGCCACCTCCCCACTCTTGCCTACTGTAGCTTGAGTTAAGCTTCAATCATAACACCGAGCTTCATCCATTCAGGGAAATTCGCCCTAGTATGGCTCCTTTGATGCTGAGTTTGACTTAGGGTTTTAGGCTTCTCTGTTTTTGTATAAAGGCGGGTCTCTTGTTCCCATTTTTTCATGGAGAATTTGCAAGAGAACTCTGCCCAAATTGTAACTCTTATTTGTTTAATGGAAAAAAAACGACTTTGGAGGTCCATGCAAGGGTTCTTGGTGTTCTTGATTTCATCTTGTGTGAGGTGATATCTCTCTTAACCTTACTCTCTTTCTTTTGCAAATTATATGATCATTGCTAGCTTAGGAAGGCTATCAATCTAGCACAATAGGTTAGCCATTTATCATTTTAAGTTGGTTATCTATGCAAGATCTATTGAATATCTGAATTGAACATGAAGTAGTCATTTATACCAATGTTTTTTGGATATTTACTTGATTGAGTATTCTAGCATTTGATCTTGTTTATTGTTGTTTGAGAGTTGTGTTTCAGGGATCACCGAAGGTGGAGAAAGGGTTGAAGCTCAACCATTTCTTCACAAAGCAAGAGTTTTTTATCTAACACTTTCACCGTGTAGAATCTACAAGGCACTTACCTCCAACTCAAGAAACACTTTCAAAAGGGGCTTTCTTCTCATCCTTCATAAATCAAAATTAGAACTTTTTCATTGGTCACGAGATCCACCTTTGCCACTTCTTTCCACTTTCTACCTTGCCTCTTTTTCCTCACTGTTTTATCTTGCTATTGCTTCTCTCTTTGTCCTCACTGTTTTACCTCTTTTTCTGCCCTCTTCTCCCTTTGTTTACAGCAACATTTTTCTCCTTTTTTGGAGGCATCCTCTCCCTTGTTCACTGCCCATTTCTTCCTCACTTTTGCAGCCCTTTCTTTCACTGTTTGGCTGCCCACTTCATCACCCTTTTTTCCCTCATTTTTGCAGCCCTCTTTCCTCTTTGTTCGCTGCCTTCTTTTCTCATTTTTTGCAGCCTCTTTTCTTCACTTTTCGCTGCCATCTTTCTTCACTTTTTGCAGCCTTCATTACCATTGTTCGCTGCCTCTTTTTCCCTCTTTTTCTCATTGTTTACAGCCTCTTTCTCTCACTTTTTGAAGCCCTCTCAACTTCCTTTCGCTCCACCTTTTCCTTCCCCTTTTTTATCCTCTTAACTCTTACTTTTTGCATCTAGTTTTATTTCGAAAAAGATATAAAAAACTTGCATTTAAACTTTGTTTCGCATGTAGATTAGTTTCATCTTTTGCATCTAGTTTTACTTTGGTTTTATTAACAAATAATGGGTGCATGAGTGGTTGTCCTTTTTGTGTAGGTACCGAAGAGGAGATCAACCAAGGACAAGTCCAAAGACTTGGAAGGATTGAAGAAAAAGTTCAAAAAACAAGAAGATAAACACAAACCACATCCTTTTGTAAAAGCCATTAAGGCTTCTATTTTTTCAAAGTTCTTTTTCAAGGGTTAAAATCCCAGGCATCGTAATTCATTAATAAAGAAGGCTAGTGGGATCAAGCCTTCCATCTTTTCTACTTCCCCTATTTGGGGGAAGTCTGTCTTGTGTTCTTTTTCATCTTTACTTGGCTTAGTTTGCTTGTTAGACTTGGCTTTTATTTTTACTAATTGCTAGGTTAGACTTCATTATTTGCATGTTATCTATTGGTGATGTATCTTGCTCTTTGATTAATAAATCATAAAAAGAACATAAAGTCTCTTCAACTTGTCATAAGACGAGTCAAGAGCACTCTCTATCGGAGAGCATTGTTGCATTTGCATTCTCATTTTAGATTAGATAAGACTCATCAATGCGACAGTGCAACTCCACTCCATAGTCAGAAAACGATAGAAGGCGAATGAATGAATGGAAAATGAAAATGGTGGACGAGTGAAACTACACCAGCGTGCTTAGTTTTATAGCTTCGTCGAGTCATTCTCCCTTCAAAAAAATCGCGTTGAAAATTCCTGATTCGTTTTTCCGGCCAAGTCCATGTGGGTTTTTCGATGAGTTTTCCGAGTCCAACGAGTAATCGTAGTTATGCCAAGTTTTTACTAGGTGGCGAGTTTAGGGGACAAGTTAGCTCCGATTACTCGTTCCAGCAACCGACTCGACGCGAGTACTAGCCGAGTGGTGCTTCACTGGTTTGTCCGACATGTGGTTATAGTGAGTATTCCCCTTCCATATCCAAAGTGTCATGATGTTAAGTAAGAAGTCACCCTTTGCCCTAGCCTTATCAATTTCATCCTTCACTCTTCACTAGCAAATTGACTACAACTATGAAGTGAGTGTAGTCTTGAAAGTCTAGTCTGAGTAATAATAAATAAAAACCCTGTTACCAACTTTTTTGTACCATAGTTGGGTTACCTGAGGAGCCGCCGATTGACAGACTTGTTCAAAGTCTAATTCCAGTGTATTAGTTGATCCGTCTTCATGTTTAGTCAATATTGACTTGCTAGTTTTTTATTTGAATAATTTTGACCATAGCCCCGCGGGGTTTGTAATAAAATGTGCTAGTAGGGTATTTTTGAGTGGTTCGGTCTCCTGAGACGTAGAATCTCAAATAAGATATTCTAGGGAGTTTTTTGCCCTTGACAATTATGCTTTGCCTTCAGCCGAGTATAATTGACGAGGTTTTCTCCCGCTTCCTCCAAAGTTGGAATGCCTGATGTTGAATTCAGGGCCTTGGGGGATTATTAGAGCCCAACTGAGTGTTATAAACCTACTAGGCACTATTTAGGTAGATCATGGTCATGTCCTAAGTCATCTGAACATATAAAAAAAATTCGATTAGGAAATTTTTTTTTTAATTTTTTATTATTTAATTACTTTTCCTAAGTTTTTTGAGTTAATTTTTCCATAAATTAAATGGAAAAAACCCATTTGTAATAAATCGGTCATCCGGACTCTGAATTCAGTGATTGAAGACTCTAACCTTAAGCCAAAAATCATTCTTGATCGGCCAGTAAGTCAGAACCAACTTTCGGATTATCAATCGAACACATAATGCCTTTTTTCTCAAAAAAGTCAATTTTGAAGAAAAAAATGAATTTTTATTAAAAAATGATTATTTTGGAGAAAATTAAAACTCTCCAAATTAATCCAAATTCAGCGAAATAAAAGGCTAAATGACATCTCATTGGGCATTTATGATGATTGGAGTTATCATAACTCAACTTCAGTCAGCATTAAGTGAGCAATTAATTTATTATCAGGTAGCCGCTTTGTCATCTCCAACTAAAAAATGAGATGGAGAGCACTCATTGGTCCGGTGATTTGATCAAGGTGAAGACTGAGGCTTGTACCATCAGTGGGCTTCCCAAACCTAGCACAGGCTCCAACCAAACCTAAAAGGTGGTTTACCTACATCAGAAGACGCCTCCTTCACAGCTCACGCCCCTCCTCAGCCTGGTTGCGCCTTCCACACGTCTGGGCTCAATTGATGGTTGATTTCAGTGGCTAGGGTTGGAGTGGGGGCGCCTTGCCTAGGTGGAGGCCTCCCCTCACTCCCAGCTTTTGATTTTTAGGTTTGGTTTCTCCGTTTGGTGTCCAGGCCGGTTAGGTTATGTAATCTGGTTTTAGGGTTTTAGCACTCTCTCATTGTATAAATAGAGGCTCCTTTAGCTCTATTCAGATGGATTTTTATGCAAAGAACCTCTGGTGAATTACTGTAATGCTTGTTGCTTTTGCAACCGTGGAATAAAATTTTAAGGCTTTGGAGGCATACATGGTGTGTTAATGTGGATGAACAATTGGCAAATGAGGTGAAATGTTTCAATTTCTGTCTTTTATTGCTTAGGATTGGATAATAGCTCATGCTTTAGAAGGCTTCTATAAGCACGTAAGATTGATTATTTGATGTTCCAACTTAATCTTTTATGCTTTGTTCTTATGAATTAAAAGTAGCATTGATTATTCAGTTATATGACTCTTTATATTTTTATTTACCAAACATACATGATCTAATCCAATGTTTGCAAGTATTGAGTTGAAATTGTGCAGGTCATCTCATTGAAGCGAGTAGGAGTTTGAGCTCAGGTGCATTCTCTCCTCTCGAAGCCAAGGAAACTTCCAAATTTTCAAGCTTCAAAAGAATCCAAACGCCATCAAAGTACCACAGGTTTGAGTGTTTCTTTCATATTATTCATCTTTCAAAATTTCATTAAATCTTTATTTTCTTGGGTTAGGGCACGGTTTGGGCTCAAGTGAGCATTCATTCACCAAGCCCTTGGCTGCCCTATTTGTATTTTGCAGCCTTTTTGTCCTTTTTATTGCAACCATTCTTTCATTTCCTTTGCTGTCCACTTTTCCCCACTTTTTTACATTTTGGACAGCCCTCTTTTGCCCTCTTTCTTCACTTTTTGTAGCCCCTTACCGTCCTCTTTCGTGGCCATCTTTTGGGCTGTACTTTCAGCTTTTTTCACTCTCTTTTGTAGCCTTCTTTCTCTGATTTGCAGCCCTCTTCTTCCCTTAGTTTCCAGCCTTCTTTGACTTGCCTTTTGTCCTTTCTTCACCCCTCTTCCACCTCTCTAGCCTTGTCTTTTTCATTCATCTTTTCTTCCTTCTTTTGAGTAAGTTTGGATAGTTGTTTTTATCTAGTTTGTAGATTTTATTTCAAGTTATTTTTATCAACTAATATCATAACAAGTGTGTCTAGAGCTCTTAATTTCAGGCAGGTGAAGGAGAGCCCAAACGCCATAAACAAGCAAAGAGTGCGAAAGAATAAAAAGACTCTTTCCCTCTTCTTTCATCCCCTTCTTTCCCTGTTCTTCTGAGAAGCTAAGAAAGGGTCACCATGATCATTGTAAAAGATTAATAAAAAGGGGCTACTAGGAGCAAGTCTCCTTTCTTTTCTACTTGCCCTATTTGGGGGAAGTGTGTCTTGTGTTTGAAGTGAATAATTATTCACTTGCACAAATAATATTACCAAAAAACTTGGAATATTAAATAAGCCATAATAATATATAAATTGATCATAGAATAGATATGATACATTTACAATGGTCGGACTTATATACGTCTATTCATGACTTTCCAACCTACAATCATAACTCTTTGATAATTATTAATTATTAATTAATAATCATCTATTAATATTATTTTTAATATTTATATATTTTATGTTCGTTACATTGCCTTCCCCTTAAGGAAAGCTTTGTCCTCAAAGCTTGTTTAGTGAAGGACTTCTCAATTATGAATAACGTCTTGCCATGTCTCTCTGAACTTGTAACTTCAACACTTGATGAAACATGGTGATATAATTTCCGAATCCCTGAATTGAATTGTCGCATTTCCTCGAGAGTGATCCATCCAAGATTTACTTTCATCCGAGCTGCCTGTTGGTCTCCTTGATGGATAAAACTTCTTGTTTTTTGTTTAGGTTGTAGATTTTGTGTTCCTTCGCATTTGACATCTTAACCTCTCTGTTTATGTACATTTTGACCTTGTCATTGGTCAAAATGACTTTTATAGTTAGGGCGTCAATAAGGAGTTTTTATTGTTTGTTCATTTGCTGGATTGACTTCTTTTTTATCTGTATTGATGACTGGATTTGTATTTGCTTTGTTTTCCTCAACTTGTTTTTTTGAGCCCAAAAGTTTTGATGTCCTCTTCTGAATGTGCACCAAATTGTTTCCAACTAAATCTTTAGCATTCTTAAGATTCCTGATCGTTTCTTCTTGCTTTTTCGCATCGTCTTTAAGCTCTAATAGTTTCTTCTGTAGATCTCGATTTTCCTCTTCTATCTTTTGATGGTCCTGTGCCCTATCTTTCGCCTTCTTGATTTGAAAGAGCAACTTCTGATTATGATCTCTTAAACGAGATATCTTTTCTTTGTCCTTGATGACTTTGTTGAATTCTTTCTGCATCTTTTGTCTTGATTTTTGATCTTCTTGTGAAATCATCTTCAAAATGTCTTTGAAATCTTCAGATGGCACATCCTCGGAATCTGATTTCATTGAAACATCTTGTAGTTTGATTTGTTTCTTCTTATATGAAAATGTTAAAAAAAATTTCTTCATATTTAAGATGATTGCTCCCAATGTTTCCATCCATGATAAGCCGAGAATGATGTCAACTTCATTTAGATAAATACTCGTAACATTGAATTGGGATGTGAACTTATACTCATCAATTGTCAGTTCTAAGTCCCTAATGGCATATTGCTTCCCACCATATTTATCTTTCTTTTCGATTATACTTAGTTCTGGGATGACTAATTGATTTGCTAAGCTGACGTTAATGTGATTTTCCTCGTTGGTTGGGAAAATAGCGATGCTAATAGGCTTGCTTTGAATAATCCCTTCAAGTTTTAGAATGTCAATGGCTACCTTTGAGTTGGTCTTCTGGAATCTTCCTTTTTTGTCACCATGAGACTCCATTTTTGTGTTCGAAGGTGAATAGTCTTCAACTCTCGGTGATAATTGATCTTCCTTTGACTTCTTCGGCAATAAATGGTCTTCGAATTTTTCGATGATAGGAGGGTCTTTGACTTTGAATTCTTGAATAATAATGGTATTCTTTCTTTTTTTGTATTAAATAATAATTGTAATTATTACAATTATTAACATTAATAATATTTTTTCATAAATATAATAATAATATTAACAAGGCACTTGGATCTCCATGTTGGTTAACCTTTTGATTTAGATTAACTTCTTTGTGGATTGTGTGTAGATTAGGTGGTTGAGAAGAATGATTGTTAACTTCCCCACCCAGGTTCAAATCTCACTTCTTTATGCACTTCTAGCTTTTATGTTATTTAATAAAGAGAATTAAAGACTAAACTCAACCTAATTAAGGTATGAGTTATTATTTAATATCCAATAACCTTTCAATAAGTAAATAACTTAATTAAGGTGTGAGTTGGTTTGTTAATAAAACCAAGGGTTTGTTTTATAAAACCACAGGCGTTTGTTTTCTTCTTTCCTTTTTTATGGAATCTTCTCCCTTCTTCTCTTTTTTTATTTTTATTTTTACTTCTTCCTTTTTTCTTTTTTTGTTTTTACTTTTTATCTTTTTACGTCTCACTTTTTTTTCCTTTTACTCTCTATTTTTATGGTCAAAGACCCAATTCAGGAAACCTGGAATAATGGCTAAAAGCCGATAAAATGGCCAAAAGCCGGAATCTAGCCAACGAGGCTCTGATACCACTTGAAGTGAATATTTATTCACTTACACAAATAATATTACCAAAAGACTTGGAATATTAAATAAGCCATAATAATATATAAATTGATGATAGAATAGATATGATACATTTACAATGGTCGGACTTATATACATCCATTTGTGACTTTCCAACCTACATTCATGACTCTTTGATAATTATTAATTATTAATTAATAATCATCTATTAATATTATTTTTAATATTTATATATTTTATGTTCGTTACAGTGTTATTTTTCATGTTTTCTTAGTGTAGTTTTCTTTAAGAACTTAGCTTAGTTCTTTGATTAGACTTAGTTTCCATTTTCACTAATTTGTTAGTTGTTCCTTAGTATAAACACTGATTGCTAAATTAATTATTGCATTTTGGCATCTTCATATAATTGTCAAGTCATAAAAAGAACCAAAATCTCTTGAATCTCACCATAAGGTGGATCAAGAGTGCTTTCTGTCGGAGAGTTTAATAAACCATCATTGCTTCATGTTTATGTTGTTTTGTTTAATCAATTAATTCCTAAGTAAGACTCTTGAACTTGCAAAAACACAAGTCAAGAGCACTCTCTATCGGAGAGCATCTTTAGCGTTTGCATCACCCTTGCATTAGTCTCATCTAGATTAGATAAGACTCTTGAACCTTCGTCATAAGACAAGGTCAAGAGCGCTCTCTGTCGGAGAGTCTAATTAATTAACTTAATAAAATCTTCAACACACACATCCATTTAATTAATTAACTCCTTCCCCTCCTTGCCGGAGTATACTCTGACCGATCCCAGATCGAAATACCCAGAAATGGCACTAGATCTTTAAAGCCTATAAGAGTAACTTAATAATACTTAAACACCCGTAACCAACGCACCGACATTGTAGGAATTCTTCCAAAGTACTTCCTAATAGAGGCGTCAGAACCTCCCGTTGTCTTAAATTCTCGACTAGCTGGTCAATCTTTGTGATACCAGCCTAAGATAATGGGCGGGCCCGACATGTCTTCAATGGAGGGAACTTAGAAGAGTCTCCCGGCTTTGACAAACCTTTGTTGACACCCTAATCATTAGCATTTAAAATTCTTAAAATCTACCAAGACCACTTGCAAAACCTAATACTCACTAGCTTAATTCCTAGACTTTATTTCACGCGCTTATTTGACTCCATAAGGCACTGGTCCTTTGTTATATTTGATTAATTTTCTATCTTAATCAACTGTCTATGGTTCATTTCAATTGATTATATTTGAATGCTTAATTAAAAGTCTAGAATCTTTTGCTTATCTGTATGATCTCTTGTTAGCAACGTGGATTGCTTTGATTAATCATCATCCCCTTAATATTAAATCATTTTAAATCACAATAACTCCTAAACAACGCCCATCTGCATCCAAAACATCTAAAACTTAACTTAAACATTGAGCCATAGAAAACTCTTTGTTAGGGACTACCCCCTTGGCTTCGTTAGGAATTAGCCTAAACGGAGGAGCTAGGAGTAGGTGACAGTACCTGGCTCTGTGCTTGCCCCCAAGGTCACACCTCTCCCACTTTCTCAAGTGAGGAGACAACTTTCAATTGATTTCTGCTGCTGGTGTGCAATCGGCGGACAATAAACCCTATATATGTATTTGGTTGATGTACCGCCAGTGAAATGGCTGCTACTTGTTGTGATTGTTACTTAAATGATTTGTAGAGCATGTCTTAGCCTTATAACACTTGCAGCAAATGGATAATAGTCTGAGTTATATTATTGGTATCTGGTCATTTACAGGTGATTATATTGTTTATTGGATATTGTTGATAATCAGGCAGAGACCTAGAAACGGTATGAGTATATACCTTAGATGGATTTGGACTCTCTGAGTCTAATGAGACAGTTTATTTTCAGTTCCGGGCACTCACAGAAATGATCTATCTGATGCAGTTTTGCTTCACAGAATGATGTGTCTGAGCAAGGAGATGTTTTATTTGGATCCCCTAGGGCATTGTATGGGACATAAAGGGTGCAGCCACTTGATTGTACCATAGTACCCCCATCCTAGAGATCCTGGTGGGCTCAGTTGGACAACGCAGGCACCCTAGGGGGTTGTTTTGGCAGGTTCACATTTCCCGAGGCAGATAAAAAAATGATTAAATGGTTATTGAAGAAATCGATTTGGGGTATTGAGGCAAGGAAATGACATGGGATGAGTCATGACGATGAGAGTGATGTCCTCCGCACCTCCAACAGTTGCAGCACCTGATTGGGCCCACACCTATTTTTTGGGCATTTTGTTATTATTTCCTGGAGCTTTTGGGAGGCTCACGATTTCCTCAAGGAGGCACAAAGTCAATGAATTAAAATATTATATTATTTTATTGTGTCATGGGGCTCCCATAGGGAGTTAGTTAACACTCCATGGACCCACATGTGCTGCATTTATTTCTTGTTGAGTGGGGTACCCTCTTTATGGGTGATTTAGTCCACTTTGGTACTTTATGGTTATATTGATCCATGTATTGTATTGTTGAGCTCATCTCAACCATTGACTAGAATATTTTATCTCTTAATCTTAGCCACTCGTTTTGAAAGTGGTTAGGATTTTGTCTCTCTCATTTCTATTTAAATAAGAGAGCTTCTCATTTGTAAAGGGTCTTTGGCTCTTGGATCTGATTAATAGAAAGATTTGTTTGTGGATATTTTATGGATCTGCTTTACATCTGATGTTCTTCGATGGTGATTGGAAAGTCTTTTGCTTCCTAGCATTCGGGATATTGTTATGAAATATTTTTTGGGAATCATTGTTTTGTCTACAGGAGGACAACTTTAGCTTGGGAATTTTTGCAGGGGGACATCAACTCGCTTGGATTGTCTTTGTTTTTTATCAGGGAGTTTTCATGAGTTTTTATCAGAAAATGGAAATGGATAATGATTAATGGTTCTTCATGACATTTTCCTAAATCTCTAATAACCTCAAGTTTTACCTTTGTGGAAGCCTTGGTTGGCATGGATGGACCAATGTCTGCTGAAGCTAATGTAGGCCAAACTGTTGCTGAGAGGAATGATCAGGAGGAATTCTACCAAAAAAGTAGAAAGCTCCTTCTCTTAATCTGAAAATCAACTGCTGGAATGAAAATCGAAAGGAATTGCAAAACTACTGAAACAAATGATTCTGCAAGTCGTTGTTGAAACCATTAGATCACATAATCTTCAAGTGTTACAAAACCGAGGTACAATTCTTACCATGAGAATGAATGTGTTGAAGTTGAGCATGGAAAGAAATCATTGGATTATCGACCATTAATGTATGCCGTTAACCAATGTGGAAAAACTCACCTTTGATGACAGTGAGCTCTAAAGTACCTTAGAGCATCTTGACAGGTACGAATGGATGTGTTGGAGTCGAGTCACCTGCAAGATTTGTCAATCAAGAGGCATTGATGAATCCCCATGATTAACAACAAGGAAATCTGCCATTTATTCATGCAAATCCTAGGGCACTATAAAACTCTAATATCGATCCCAGATGATGTGTTGGAGTCGATGGGACAAGACCATTGGAAGGTGGACCTTAATGAATTCCACATCATCTAATACAAGTACAAAATAAATGATTGTGAAGAATCATAGTGAAAAATAGAACCAACATGAAACTCAGAAGTGGAAAGTATATGTGAAGTCGTGATGCAGTAGAGATGGAAAATAAAAAGGTTAAGGTTGACTACATAAGCAGTGGAAAATGGGACTTCGACATGAATAGATTTTTAGGGTTTTGAAATGAGGAGGGTGAATGAATCTACCATAGCACAATTGGCTTCTTAAGGGGTTTCTTTTGGTAGCAATTGGTATGACAAGTGAGATGAGCTTAATGTCGTCTTAAAAAGATTCTTGGCATGTAGAAATGGGACTTGACTTCGGAAACATTGTTCTCTGCATGGTTTTTGCATCAATCTATCTACTTTATGTAATCAATCCATTTGCAAATTGAGAAAAAGTCTTCAAGAGTCACTCGTGCATGCATTGACCTTCTTCTTCCAAGTACCTGCAAAAACCTAGCACTTTCCTGCAATAAAATATGAGCTGATGGAAGAAGAGAGGTGATTGGTCTCTCTTCATCCAACACTCATGAAAAAAAATAACAAGCAATTACTTATAAAACAAATCCAAAGAAAAAAGAACGAAGCAAATTCAATTTATACCTATGGAAGAACGATGGCCAATTAGAATCACTAGCAGTGTTTCGATCATAAATTCTTTGTTCCTCGTCCGATTTGAGTGATTCAAAGCCAAATGAAAGTACATTTATAGGTCTATCCCCAATAAAAACAAGTTCTAAAAATTCTATGTGATGATATTCCAAATTTGCTCAGTAATAGCCTGCATGACAAGGTGTTTTTCGAATCCCAGACTAGACCAACAGACACGATTTTAAGAATAAATTTGTTCGTTTGATGACGGTTTGACGTGATTCCAATTGTATGTGAAAGTAGATTCATGTATGGATCTCCAATAGAAACAGGTTTTGAATCCGATAAGAATGCATGGGTCAAATAGGCCAATGAACAGTCCAGGAAACAGAGTTTTAGGAATGTTGATTTGTGATAGTCAATCGGTATTTTGGTTCATAAAAATTGCGTACGATATCGGAATTGAGTGATTCAAATTAATTTGTAAACTAGATTCATAGGGAAATATACCAATGAAACAGGTTTGCAAGATATATCCAATAAGGCATCCAAAAAATGATTGTCCCAGATCTGTTCCTAAGCTACCTGCTAGACATCCCGTTAGTATTTTCACCATAAATTTTTCGTTTGATGCCCAATCTCAAAAATTCAAATTGGTTTGGAAACTAGATTCAAAGGGCTACTTGCGATGTAAACAGATTTTAAAAATAAGTCCATTTGGTCTCCAAAAAATAGACTGTCCCAAATGTGTTTCAGTAAAAATTTCAAGTCAAAATGCCACAAAAATCCAATAAATGAAATTTGGCTCCCAAAAAGTGACCGAAATAGATGGGAATGTTTTTAATGATATAAATTTCAATAGAAAACACACCCATACCAAAAAAAAAATTCAAGCATTGAGTACCTAGATTGACTTACACAGTGTGTTGCAGCAGCAGCTGCAACTCTTAAAAAATGATATAATGTTGAAATAAATCCTATATATTTTTATGGATAAATGAAAACTAAATACATACCATGATGATCGCCCGAGTTTCAAGCTTGAATGTTTCCATAATCGTTTGGCTCCTTTCCCCGTAATGTCTTCATTCACCAATGCTTCCTTCCTTTTACCCACTTCTTGATAAAAAGAGATTAGTAATATGGGTGGCTCTTACTGCACCATGCGTCCAAGCATTCTTATTCAAATCAAAATTATACTATCTATGCATCCTATATCTAAGTGAAAAATTGAATGGGATCTTACCAATGATTTTCATTTTCAACCATAAATTTACCTCACTCAAATCTTCAAGCAAAGTTCATGTCTAGTGGTTTTCACAACTAGACTTATTGTTCTCTTTATTATTTTATTTATTTACAATGTCCTTGTTATCACATATATATAGCCAGGCTACCATATTCTATTTTTCAGACACAGTACTTTTTTCAGCCAGATCTCTTACATATGAGATGCTGAGATGAGCAGTTTTGCCGGATCATTATTATATTTGTGGACTATTGTACTCTCCCATGTCAGGACTGAATCTCAGGACACTTAGATTTGAGAACCGATGTAGCCATTTAGTCATTACAGAGCAGTTATTAATGCCCAGATGTATATCAGTGCTTTCTCATTGGACAGATGATGTTTCAGATGGATTATATGCATGATTATGACTCATTTTTGTATATTGTGTTATGGTTATCATTGCTCTTATACTCATTTTTGTGACATGTATTAACATGTAGTGTCATGATCTAGCAGTCATAATTATATGGACTTAGATGTATTTTGTATTATGTATTGATGCCCCTACTTAGACTTGGAAGTTCCTAATCTATACTCATTGGTTTTACCCTCCTTAGGGAGAATAGAGGTAGTCATTCCCACCATTGTTTCGGCTTGCTAGTGTTGACTTCATCATTCACTATCTCCACCCATCCATTACCATCCAATTTTGTTTTAACCCGACTTACTGTTTGAGTTGTCGCATGGAGGACCTTTCCCACTAGATCCCTTGTTGGACAAGCCTCCCTATTTATATTGTGTCTCAGCTCTGAGTTGGTGACAGAACTTGCCTTTGGTGAGTTGGATTGTATGCCTAAATCATTCTGGTCAGTTGTCCCAATGTTTGGCACTGTGCAAAACTCTCCCTGGTCACTTGAGATGTTGTTGGCTAAAACTGAAAGCTAATGTACTACTTGTATTGGAAAATGTTATGTATGCGCCCATGGAAAATGAAAATGTTAAACTGTGTTTCTTAATATATGTAAAGAGGGCAAGAGCAATGAAATGCTAAAATACCCCTTGAAGGGTATAAGAAAAGGTCCAAAAAGCAATGGTTAAATATATGTTGACCTTATAAATTTGAATATGTCCCGGATGAAAGCTGTGATTAGCTGTGCTTTGAAGCACTGGTGAAGTCCCAAAGGGTCATATAGGCCAAAAAGGCCATGGAAATAAAATTGATGATCCTAACGAAACTGGATCAAGCTTGATGTAGTCATGATGCCTAAGTTGAATAAGCACTCTCTAAACAACTCAACCATTTGTGAGGCACTGCCATTCCTTGTGTTGTTGTTTGTCCGACATTGGTTTTAGTGAGTTTTTCCTTTCCATATCCAAAGTGTCATGATGTTAAGTAGGAGGTACTCCTTTGCCCTAGCCTTGTAAATTTCATCCTTCACCCGTCACTAGCAAATTGACTACAACTATGAAGTGAGTATAGCCCTGAAAGTCTAATTTGAGTAATAATAAATAAACCCTATATATGTATTTGGTTTATACACCGCCAGTGAAATGACTACTAATTGTTGTGATTGTTGCTTAAATGAGTTGTAGAGCATGTCTTATCCTTATAACACTCGCAGCAGATGGATGATAGTATGAGTTATGTTATTGGTATCTGATCATTTATAAATGGTTATATTGGCTATTGGATATGGTTGATGATCAGGTAGAGACCTGAGAGGGGTATGTGTATACACCCTAGATGGATTTGGACTCTCTGAATCTAATGAGAAAGTTTATTTTCAGTTCTGGGCACTTGCAGAAATGATCAGGCTCATTTTACCTTTCTAATGCAGTTTGCTTCACAGGATGATGTGTCTGAGCAGGAAGATGTTTTATTTGGATCGGGCGTTGTATGGACATAGGGGGTGCAACCACTTGTTTGTACCATAGTAGCCCCATCCTAGAGAGCCTAGTGGGATCAGTTTGACAACGCAGGCACCCTAGGAGGCTGTTTTGGCAGGTTCACATTTCTCGAGGCAGATTAAAAAATGATTAAATGGCTATTGAAGAAATCGATTTGGGCTACTGAGGTAAGGAAATGACATGGGAAGAGTCATGATGATGAGAGTGATGTCCTATGTACCTTCTCCAGCAGTTGCAACACCTGATTTGGCCCACACCTATTTTTTGGGCACTTTCATATTATTTTCTGGAGCTTTTGGGAGGCTCACGATTTCCTCAAGGAGGCACAAAGACAAAGAATTAATATATTATTTTATTTTATTTTGCCATGGAGACACCCAGAGGGAGTTAGTCAACACTCCATGGACCCACCATGTGCTTCATTTATTTCTTGTTGGGTGTTTAGTCCACTTTGGTACTTTATGGTTATATTGATCCATGTATTGTATGTTGAGCTCATCTCAACCATTGATTAGAATATTTTATCATTTAATCTTAGCCACTCGTTTTGAAAGTGGTTAGGATTTGGTTATGATTGTGGTTCTCTCATTTCTATTTAAATGAGAGAGCTTCTCTTTTGTAAGGGGTCTTGGCTCTTGGATCTGAATAATAGAAAGATTTTTCTGTGGATATTTTCTGGATCTGCTTTGCATCTGATGTTCTCAAATGGTGATTGCATTGTAAAAATTCATGTGAGATCTATATTTTTTCTGCTATCATTGTCTTGTCTACAGGAGGGCGTTTTTGCAGGGGGACCTCAACTCGTTCGTTATCTTCGTCTTGGATCAAGAGGTTTTCATTAGTGTCATCGTGATCTATGATTACTTCTTTTTACTTTCCTATAGCATTTGGTTTCTTTATCTTGTCTTAGCAAATCTGATATTGTTGATGTTTGCTCATGTAGGGTGTTAGTTTTTGTACCTAGGCAGATGTTCCCTAGGTGACTTTAATTTTTGCCTAAAGTCACTTTAAGAGGGAAAAAGGTGACCCTCACATTAAAAGTCACTTAATGAGACTTTATAACAATAAAGTCACTTTTTGATAAATTTAAGTGGGTGAGTGATTTTATTTATGAGAAATAAATAAAAGGGATTTTCACTCTCAATCAATCTCATCCATTGGATTGATTCTTTCTCCACCATTGGATTAAGAAACTCACTTAGGGTAAACAAAAAGGCTGAGGGAGGCAAAAGGGCATTTTACTTTTTCATTTTGAGGAAAGAAGAAGAGCGCTGGAGAGAAAAAGAAAGAGCTGAGCAGGGGCACGATTTTTCCAGGAAGAGAGACCATTTTAATGCACAGAAATCGAGGAGCTTCTACCTTCATTTATTGCTGGTACTATTGCACAGGAATCGAGGAAGAGTACGGTCTGCATTTAATGCACCGTACAGTCTGCATTTAATGCTCAGGAAATCGTGGTACGGCCTGTAGAGTACGGTCTTCATAAATGCTGCACAAAAATCGAGGTACGGTCAGTCTTTAACTGCTGCACAGAAATCGAGGTACGGCTGCATTTATTCTGCACTGTTTTCGAGGAGGTACGGCTAGGTTTTAATGCTGTACGGTCTGCAAATTTTAATGCACAGAAATTTAAGTGTACGGCTGGTGTTTTGCTGTGCACAGTGATCAGATTTTTGAGATAAAAATATGTTGGGGAGATAAGTAATATTCCCACTGTATTTTCTGTCATATATTTGCTGAAGAAATAAATCTCTCTCTCTCTCTGACTGGTTTTCCCCGTGGGGGTTTTTCCAGGGCTGATTAGCCAAAAATATCTGAGTTAAATTTATGGTGTGCATGCATTTGTTTTCAGCCTGTTAGTAATTTTTTACTGTGTGTTTAAAATTGTTCGGCAAAATTTTAAGTAGCTTCAAGCCTATGCAAAACCGGCTGAAGTGAAAAACACAAATTGTTCATTTAAACCAGCAAGCAGTAAAACTCAATTTTCAACATGGTATCAGAGCAAAGGGAGCAGAAACAGTGATTTTTGCAGACACACAGAAATTTGCAGCATTCAGAAATTTTTGTTATTTTACTTCTGTCAGTGAACAGCACTTTGCTGAGTTGTTGTTGAGATGGCTACGGGACTTAGATTGGAGGATAGGCTGGATGGGACAGGGAATTTTGTGCCGTGGAAGGCTAGGATTTTACTGTTACTTGAAGAGAATGAGTTGTGGCCAGACATAGTGAGGAACACTACTGCAAACCCCATAACCATTCCTGCATCCACAAATGCAGCAGCCCTCACAGCCTTCAATAAGAAGGATTGCAAAGCCAGGAGAATTATTCTTGATGCCGTGAAAGACCATATCATTCCTCACATTTCAGGAAAGGACAAGGCACATGAGATGTGGACAGCCTTGACCAGTCTGTATGAGAGTTCTAATGAGAACCGGAAAATGGTTCTCAGAGAAAAACTCAAGAGTATCAGAATGAATGGAGGAGAGGGAGTCACAGCTTACCTTACTAGGATTTCTGCAGTTCGGGATGAACTTGCAGCAGTTGGGGAGAAGGTTGCCGCTACAGAGCTTGTGCGGACAGCAGTGAACGGGACTTCAAAGTCCTGGAGTGCTTTTGTGCAGGCTATTGTGGGCAGAGAGAACCTGCCTGACTGGGAGAGGTTATGGGATGACTTTGTGCAGGAGGAGACCAGGAG
>LPNX010088957.1:336598-409476 GCA_001517045.1 Pseudotsuga menziesii | reverse complement strand
TTGATTGAGTAAACTTTAAGTAAACAGATGAATATAAATAGAGGTGTAGTGCTCCTCATTTGAGATATACACACTCACTTGGAATAGCGCACTTGTGGAGCAGAGGAGTTGCTGGAGAAGGAGGAGAATCAAGTTTTTTGATCTCCTTGTTGGTTTTACCTTTTTCCCTTTTGGGGCATCTATATTGAAGAAGCTTTTGCTGGGTTTTTCCCTTTAGGGTTTTCCCAGGATAAATCTATGTTGTTCTTGTGATACTGTTTCTTTCAGTGATCCTGCTTTATATGCTTTTATTATGAAAAATGAAATGATATACTTATGTCTTAGTTAAGCATATGAAAAATTCAACATTACAGGAAGACTGTAAATGTCTGCGGTTGTGTGCACCACAACCCCAATCTGGTAACTGAGCGACATTTTTACAGAATGACGGTGTAAACATGTCCTGATGTCGCTTGAAATCTTTATCAACTCTTTTGGCAAGACAGTGTTCCTGCCAAGTTTCCATAATGTATTGGTAAAGCTGGGCAATGGAAAGATTCTGATAACTGAGATTACGATCTTTCATAAACTTTTCGACTGCATCTGGAACATGTCCAGGGAAACTACGCAAGTAATGCTTTAAATAAGCCGGATCATTAGCTTTTCCTGCAGAAATTAACAACTTCTGCATATAACAAAAATACCGATGTGCCTATGACAGGTTGCACAGTCTAGCGGTCATGAACATTGAAGCATAATGATTAGACATATCACCGTTATCCTCACTTTAAAATTGTTTAGTGAGGGCTTTCAGAACTTGCTGGTCTGCGTCTCGGGCTGATAACATGATATTCTTTGCCTCTTGGGGCAAATGTCTCCACCATTCTGCTGCGAGACCTGAAATTCCGGCAACTATATGATTTGCCAAATAAATACCAGTTAGAGTAGCATCTCTGGTTCTCTGGGCGATGGTCCAATTCTGAAGAAGATTAAGGGCAGCTCTAATCTCTTCACGACTTTGACAACCTATTTTTAGGACTGGATGATCTGGCATCTGAGATATAAGGTTGTTCATAGAAGTAACACCAAAATTGGTGTAGAACTTCGGACCTATGGATGCAGAAGGCATAGATGTGTCCATTTCTAAGAGCGTATCTTCAGGCTCATTTTTAATAAGAGCTCCGCTTGACAGCATCTACAAATCATAATATTTCTGTTCTAAGGCAGGTGGCAATTCTTTGATGGCTTTTACCCATCCACGCAGATTTTCAAACTCAGCTTCATCCCGACCAAAATTAAAGTCGGGTTTATTTGGATCTTTTCTGGGGACATGGAACATCCCGAAAGAATAGCTCCGCTCGAGTTGAGGAGTAGCGGGCTTTCTTTTCTCATATCCTTGCAGGGCTAAGGATATGGCCATTTGGCTGACTTCAGGGGCTTTTTTCTTCAATTTTGCATTTGCAACTAAAAGCTCTTCTATTTTCTGAAGTCTTCTTTCTATACGATCTGCTGCTTTGCTAACAGCAGTATTTATTTCTTCGGTGTCTGACAGAAGATGGTCTACCAGACAAAGCTTGGCTTCAACTACAAATATTTGTTCTTTTTCTTCAGCCATTGCACTACGCAGCTTAAGGAGATCTAGAGCAACTTCATATAGATTCTTAGCAGTCAGCTTATTTTGTAGATTTCCCCAGTTTGCAAGTTTGGTTTCATCGGAAACAGAATCATCTGCTCCGGAGGATTTAATAGGTAAAAATTCTTTCTTGACTTGTCCGTCGGTGGAAAACTGTCTGAAGGGAAGATCTGGAAGATTCCTACCAGGGAAGTAGGACTTCTGGTTATGACTGTTTGTTGTTTCTACTGCACTATTTTCTCTAGGCAAGGTGACTGTGAACATACCAAGTCTAGGCTTATTTTTAAAGTGCTGAAGTTTATCTAAGTTTTTTCTACAGGCAGGACAGTTTTGATGCTAGCTGCGGTGTTCATTGTAGCCAAGTCCAGAAAATGAAGTTTCAGAATTTACAGATGTTGGCACACTATGAGAACTAGATACAGAAGGCGATCTAGACAGAGTAGAGAAATTATTTACAGGGGCAAGATCTGGTTCTTGATATCCGAAAGAGTTTGATCTTCTATCAAATTTCAAAGGCTTGGATATCAGGGATTTTTGTGTAGCCTCATAGTTTCTAAGCTCGTTATATTTGATTTCCCATTGTTGGGGATACTTAATGGTTGTCCAGTCAAAAGTGACAGGTTGAGCTTGTTTAGAATGGTCTTGTTCCACCACGCTGTGCAGGTGCGAACTCTGATGGACCTTCTTTTGCAAAGGAGGCATTGTATCATTACCAAACCTAATGCAGACTAAACCCTTTAGTTGAAGGATGCGGGAACCAGTCATCATGCTAAAGCCTTGAGGGAGGATATAGGCTTTAAGGAGGTCATATATGTGCGAGTCGTCCAAACTGACAGAATACTTTGGAAATATTGTACCAAATGCAGGGCCATTGTGCAGGGGTGCTGTGAAACCACCAATTATTGCTTGTTCTCAAATAAAAGTATCTTCAGTAGATATTCCGTTTACTGACTCTCAAGACCCTGTACATATAAATCTGTTAGATAAAACCCAGATTGACTGGGCTAAGCGTCAAGGTTATAAATACGCTCACCTTGGAGCGATCCGTCTTGGACTTGGTCCTCTTGTTCGTCCTTTCTTACCCATTTCTTCCTTATGTGTTGCTATAGATACTCGCCATACAAACTTTGCACATGCAATAATTGGTGGTTTCACAGCACCCCTGCACAATGGCCCTGCATTTGGTACAATATTTCCAAAGTATTCTGTTAGTTTGGACGACCCGCACATATATGACCTCCTTAAAGCCTATATCCTCCCTCAAGGCTTTAGCATGATGACTGGTTCCTGCATCCTTCAACTAAAGAGTTTAGTCTGCATTAGGTTTGGTAATGGTACAATGCCTCCTTTGCAAAAGAAGGTCCATCAGAGTTCGCAGTTCTCTGGCTATGTGAATTTTCACCTTATATAAAGTTTGGTAGCTATTTTGTGTTTTTATAGCAACTAGTGGCTTTTCCCATTCCCATTCATTACCATTACTCACCAACTATCACCATACAAATTTGTAAAAATACCATGTTTCACATTTTTGCAACTAATTAATTTAAAACTCTACCACTTGAGATATCTATTATCACACATATTTATACTATATTGATAATACATATTTATAAGATAACTATGTTTCTCAATGTGTTCTTATGAAAATCTGTATGCCTTATTGCAATGAACAATATAAAGATATATTCATAATCCTCATTCTATCTATGTATTCATAACAAAAACTTATACGGCTCAAATAATTAACCATCATTTTAGTGTAATTAGTTAATAAATATATTAATAAGTGAAACTAAAATCACAATTACCTAACAGAAACTTGTACTGTAGCTCTAGCTAGAATAATAAAGATGATTGTATTTATTTAAAGAAAGGCTAGTGTCATCCATACCTTTAAGCTCTTATCCAATTTCCCTGCCAATGCCAACAATAATGTCGTCTTCCCAGATCCTGGAGGACCCAAAAGCAATGTCATCCTGTTCAATGTGCCACGAAACCAAAACACTCTCATTTTAATAAAACATAATAATTTTCTGAAACTAAAGCAAAATTCAAGCTGATTAAGTTTGAAAAGTACATTCTATGTGATAAACAATATTTTAGATAAATATTATGGGATAGTTAAGTCTCGGTTAAAATAAAAAGCCATACCTTCCTGGTCTTACGAATCCGTTCACATTATCCAAAACTGGGAAGTCATATTGTTGAGAAGGAAAGATTTTCAGAGCTGTAAGACATGCCTGTAGTAAACAGTGAATTCCAATAAGCAACAACAGGCAGCGTGTCTTATGACTGTTAGTGTATCAACGCTTAACGTTCTCCAACAAAATTCCAAAAAACTATGAATATGTGCCCGCCTGCTTGCTTGAAATACCAGGACTAAAAATACTGATTAAGTTTTAAGCTACATCAGTATAAATAATTAAAGAAGCATCTAATAGCAGCGTTTGTTTTCTGTTCAAAATGTAAGCTATAAGAGAAAAGACACACATCTAGATCGATTCTTAAACCGCCTAGTTCAGAGTATGTGCCTAAAATTTTGTGAGGAATTCTTACCATTAATGTTTATCCTCAAATTTATGGAAATAAATAACTATAGGCAAAACCATAACTTTCAATGTTTAAAGCACCACCTAATTGACAGATCGAGGGAAACCCTTTCTCATTTGAATTGCTAGGATTTTCCGAAAATAATAAACGGGCCCAATAATAAAAGAAAATACCTGATGGCAATTTATACAAACGATTCTAAAGTGATGCTCTAACATTAAAGGCATCCAAACTAAACTAGTCATTCAAATGGCTATAAAAGATTTATATCCTCAATCTCAGCCTTCACTATTTGGCCTTTGTAGAACTTGACATGATTCTGAGTTATATTAACATTTATACAAGGACGCCTGCTATGTGAGCAACTACATGTGCTTTTCAGAATGTGAGCTAAACTGGAACAATTTTAATAAGCCTGTCCAGTGTGATTCCTTACCTCAATTTTATTTCGCACATAATTAGGAAGGGAAGGCAGAGCTCTTTTGCCAGCGTAGACGTCCGCGTTGACAGCAAGGTTGCGAAACTTCACTTCGACAGTCGGATTTTCGTAACGGACTCTGCAATATGATAAAAAATAACGTTAATTGACAGGAATTTCAGTAACCTTTGCTTGTAATTATTTTTAATATTGTGTTTTCAAATTAATAAGACCTAAAATTAAGTCTTTATGATAGCATTTATATACAGTTTGAGTGGCTTTTAAGTGAGCCAAAGAAAATGCGTTTCTCCTTCTTTTTTTTTATTATAGATTAAAATTCAAAAAAATAAATTTATAAACCTTACAATAGAAATAAATGATAATAATAATTATTATCGTCAATTAAAACTAATGCTGAATTAAAATTGAAGCATTCAACAAACTAGCGTTTTCGATTAAACTATTTAATTTTTAACCTTAACGATTAAAATATTTAACTTCTAAGCTCAAAATGGCATATATTCCTTAATAAAAAAAATGACGCATTCGACTAACTAGCATTTTCGATTAAAATATCTAATTTCTTCCGCCCTCGGAAATATCAGCATCATCCTCGTTTAAAATATTTAACTTCTAAGCTCAAAATGGCATATGTTCCTTAATAAATAAAAATGACGCATTCGACTATCTAGCATTTTCGATTAAAATATCTCATTTCTTCCGCCCTCGGAAATATCAGCATCATCCTCGTTTAAGACTGTTTCTTTCTCCTTCATATCAACGAAATCAAGAAATCAATTTATACAGGCCAAAATTCGCGGCTTTTTCAAATAAGATATTCTGTTTCTTTCACCTTCAGATCAACGAAATCAAGAAATCAATTTAAATTGGGGTTTCTGCTCACGCCGATATATACACAGGTACCTCTTCCCCAATAAAGCTTAAAAATATAAATTAAATCAAATGAAGTCAAATCCCTGACACGAAGAATAAAACCTTCAAAATACAAATAAAGTAAATGAACTTAAATTTGCACTTCATTTGCATGCAAAGAATAAATTAAATGAATCAAACCTAGCTTCACTATTCTTGCCGTGAAATCGTAAAATCCAACTATCAACGTTCAAAACACAGAGTATTCGTTCAGCTACCTGTCCAGACGGTCTCTCAGGTTATTCAGAAGAATCATATTATTTTCCTCGTTGGTGTCGAAGGCCTTTTCGACGAGTCTTTGACGCTCCAAGTCATTCAGGTTGCTCACATCCACCAAAACTTCCTGTGACCAGCTCTCCCTGCTTTCGTCGCATTCTGCTGTTAAATAGTCAGTGAGAACCGCCGTCCGAAGCCTGGTGTAACTCGGTAATCTCCCAAGGTTGGCCCATAACAATTCTCGTTCTTCGTTTCTATTTTCTGGAGAACAGGGGTCCGCCATTCCTAAAAATCTCTCTACGGTCTGGCTCCTTCAATTCCTCTCGGGTTTTGTAAGCTTTTCATAGGAAGAAGGCCAGGGTTGCATCGGGTAACAATAGGTTGGTTTGGGAGTGGGACAAATAGTTGACAGTTCATAAATATTAAATAAACACAGATTTGACTGTTGTATGTGGCTGGATTTTTAGCTCTTTAATTACGAGTTGTGAGTTGTGATTTACTGGACTTTTAAAATTTTGATATTTTTATTAACCGGTAGTGATGTGAACTCATGTAGTCAAATTATTTATGTATTTTTTTAACCAATAAAAAAGTCACAGTAAATAACAACAACCTATAAGAATATAGACTATTAAAAAGGTATATATATATATTTTTAACATTTTTATCATTAGTTTGATTTTTTTTAGCATTTTCATCATTAGTATTCATTATTTATGTAATGTTTCATAAATAATCCCACTATGGATGAGATTTGAACTTGAAACCTCCTTTACAACATTCCTTCATTTACACGGCACTTGCCAGTCAGTCTACACCCATGCAGGCTATTTAATAAATGATAAATTCATAAATAATATAATAATAATTTTCAAATGTGGTAAATATTTTATTTATTACAAAATATTGATGAAAACTTTATTATGAAACTTTGCCTTGAGATTTTTGGTACATTTTAAAATGGCTAAGATAAGTATTAAAAAAATGTCCATTTTTTGCTAGCTTATTCAGTTAAGGTGTGGGTTTCCTTTCTAAGGCTAGCTAGTTCAATACCCTTAGTGGTGACTTAGTTGGGTGGAGACACCAAAAACTCCAGCCATGTTAAGAGTTGGTGTGGCCCCACTGAGATCCCTAGGTGATTTTGAGGCGAAGAGGCACTAGGTTACCGTTTCTTAGCCAATGGTTGAAATGCACTGGACCCTAATGACTGGCATTTCTAACAAAAATAAATAAATAAATAAAAATAAAAAATGTCAAACTTTATAAATAAATAAATAACCATTATATATCATTGATATACCACAACCATCAGCATGAACAAGTATGGCAAAGTTTCTATTTACATGAACAAAGTGTAATCCAAATTTAACCTTAAAAAGCCTTGTTCGGACAAATGCTCCCAACAACCTAATCTAGGCTGTGTTGACAATAGTCAAAATTCAACCTATTCACATGGAACTAATATGCACTAGAAAAAATACTCAAGTTCCAACACCTTACACTTTATAAACCCAAGTTATAAATTCTAAATGTAATGGAACCAACGCCCACAAGTCAAAGTTCAACCTATTCACATGAAACACATGTGTACTAGTCAAAATCTCCTGTGAACAAATATAGTCAAAATTCAACCATTTACATAAATTTTATATTAATAATAGTTTTTAGAAATAAGTTTATTGTACATATTGATTTTATGGTACTCATTCCAAATTCGATATAAACAATTTTAAAAAGTATATAAAAAATAACTCAAAACATAGATAACTAATAACACATGCATGGATAATGAACCTTTCCCAGACCACCCCTTTAACTAAAAGAAAATAAGTAATAACTTAACTAAGATATAAATAACTAGCTATTACACCACTACATATAAAACACATAAAAAATACTTTGTCTGTAGCATTAACTTATAACCTACAAATATATACCAACCACAAATCAAATAATTATACTAATATCATAAAATAAACATTAATTTTAACTTACATTAACCTTCGCATACCCTACATCAAACATTAATTAACTTACATTAACCTTGGCATACCATACATCTCCTAAATCCAATTTTAAGCACTTGAGAAACCAAACATATTTTAGAATTTTCTAAATATATAACCTTTTTTATTTTATTATATAATTATTTTACTTTTTCCAAAACTGCAATTTATTATTTTTCAAAATTAAATTGGAATTTTAAATTTAAAAGATCTATTTTTTTTAATAATCGGATAATTCAAAATTAATGTAAATTTATTCTGTCGCACAGAAGAAGTGATCAAATCTCTCATCAAGGGATCAGATCTTTAGAAACAGAAATTTCACATCTTTAAAAACAGAGATCTTTCAACCAGAGATCAAATCTTTGAAAACAGAAATCTTTCATCAAGAGATCAGATCTTTAAAAAACATCCGCATTTTCAGTATCTAAAAAATTTGATCTCAGAAAATTTGGATATCTTTGATAGATCTAAAAGGAATCTGTCCATGCTGATATTATGTATTGATTCAACTTTTAGCTTGAAACTAATTGTTTGAGAAATGCATACCGCTTGAAGTTAAAATTGGGCTGTGATCCATCCCAATTTCACGTATTTTGCGCGAATTTCCAGGTGTTTACAAATGAATTTACTTTTCTACTACTTTCTAGTTTCTCCATTGAAGCTTGAAATTATAAAATAATTCACGACAAATAAAACATAAAACTGCATTTTAATCCAATTAAATTAACTGGATCATCCTGGCTGGAAATCATTCTATACTAATCGTATAATCGAAAAAAGTTCAAAACACAAATAGTATTCGTTCAGCTACCTCTCAAGACGATTTCTGAGATTCTTTAGAAGAATCATGTTATCGACTTCGTTCGTGGCAAACGCCCTTTCGACGAGTCTTTGACGCTTCAAGTCGTTCAGCTTGCTCACATCCTCCAAATCTTCCTCCTTGCTCTCACTGCTTTTGTCGTGTGTTGATGTCAAATTCTTAGTGAGAACCGCCGTCCGAAGCCTGGTGTAAGTCGGCAATTTGTCAAGGCTGACCCATAACAATTCTCGCTCGTCATTTTCCGTAGCGTGGAAACAGAGATCTGCCATTCCAAATAAATCTTTCTGCGCTCCCGTTTCTTCGATTCAATTCATGTTTTTGTAAGGTTTGCACCCCTGCAGGAATAGACCGAGGGTTGCATCGGTTTACACCAGGTCCTCCAAGGGTTTCTTGGCGGAATTTATAGGGTTCTTTGCGGAACATGGTTAAAATCATCCATTAAATATATGTGAGAGAAGAAATCGCATGAGTGGGGAGGCCGAAGCAATGAGGATAAAAAGTTAACGCATTAGCGAGATTCATAATTTATGCTTGGAAATGATTGGTAAGGCATAAGTCATATCCGCCATGGTTGTTTAATCGAATTGATTTGGATGTCTGCAATTCGGCTTGACGTGTCGTGCATGGAGGGTTTTAATTTAGGTGTGAACGGAAACGGTCAACTTTTACGTTGACCTACATACATGTTAACACGCGTAACACTGGCGTAAAACGGGTGTGCAAAAAGCTTTCAATATCTTCAAAATAAACAATTGAAAGTTCCAACTTCCAAGTACAAGTTGACTTATGACCACTGAATCTGACGTATGGGAAAAAGACACGTTGATTATATAAAAAGGAAGTGAGAGAAAGTCGGTTGTTAGTGATATTCTCATTCATTGCGAATGCGACTCGGTAATAGGTATTATGGAAAGATATCAATGTGGAATGAAATGTCATCCAAATACCACTTTAGTGAGAATTGCCATTATTGCAAACAAGAATCACAAAATATATATTTTATTAAAAAATGAAGTACATATATTTTGAATGTTAAAACCGGGGAATGAAACAGAGCAAGAAACAGAGAAATAACTTCTTCAACAAATTGACCATTTAGAATTACAGGAGGAATTGTTTTGGTGATAGAAATCTAGAATTAGTTGGCTTAAGGAAGGTGATCAAAACATAGATTGTCTTACCAAATAACACTAAAACATTGACAATATCATAGAATTGATTGACAAAACAGTAAAACCTTATTGGGGAGATGTTAGAATCAAGAAAACTATTGTTGAAAAATTAATAGATTATTTCGTAGGTATTCTATCTGAAATCCATGTCCATTAATCTCTAAATATTCAACAAATATGCTCATACATTCTACATCATTAATCTCTACATATTCAACAAATATGCTCATACGTTCTACATCATTCAATGTTACAGTTGTCATGTTCAAACGTTACACTTACATCAACTAATGAAATCACTCATTCATCAATCATATATAAAGGCCTGTAATATCTCCAAGTTCCCTAGATGAATCAAATTTAGGTGGTTGATCAAATAAAAATGTGGCCATGCCAACTTTTCTATCCCCTGACTTTGTCAATTTGACATTTGAAACACTCCATTCATTTGTTCCTTGAATTAACTAAATAATTGGCTTTGATATCATTATCATAGGAATAGACTTGTGAGATCCTTGTGCAGACACCCGCATAGAAGCTACTAAATGCAAGATTTGGCCACTAAATGGAGATATTATCCTTGAACAAGGAGTGCCACCTAAAAAATATTCCATCCTTGCATAAAGCATACGACAACCCATAATTTGTTTACACTAGGACTTGCATAAGACTTTTTAGTGATTTAAGAAGATTCACATGGGAAGCTTGAAGAGGAATATGAAGACATCCATTCAACATAGTTCCATGTCTATTATGTTAAACACATCTTGGATTTTTCAGAAAAGGTATTTAACAAAAAAATCTATTATACTAGATGATGAATCTTACCTCAAGAAAGAAACAAATGTCCCAACTACCTAGTTGGGATGGACATCGATGGAAAATCTAGGATTACAGAGAAAAAAACTTGAGAATCGACATACCACCAAACAAAGATAGGTAGTCATTTGTAGCCGTAGCAAGTGAACACCCCTACCATATTGATGACTAGAGCGTAGCCTAGATAAGAAAAAATGATGATGGAAGAGAAATAAACAAACAAAAACAAGAGAAGAAGAATAGGGTAGACAACCCAACATTACACTTCACAGAGAAACTAGGCCATAAAGATGAAGTATAACATCTCCTCAGGAAAATGAACAAAATTTTGAGATCAAAGGTGGGTAAATTATAGAAGGCAATATTGAGGATACACTCTAGAAAAATAGTACAAGAGGAGGAGATATAATGACACAAAGGAAACATGTATGGATGGATGGTTACACATGGTGAAGTGCAATTAATCAACATAAAAACACAATATACACACTATTTCTCACTCTTCAAATGAATGGCGAAAGATCATTTCATAAATAAATGGCTTAAATTAATTTGAATGTCATCGGTTGAGGTCTTAAATCACAATAAAAACACCTACAGTGTAATTATATTGACTCTTCCAAACTTGATTTATATAATTTTTCTTTTTATTCTCATTGCATTCAAGTTCAATTCTTACTCTTCATTCCTTTTTATCAAACTCTTCACCTTCCTATTGTGCTCTTTCATTGCTTAAATTTCACCTTCTTCTAATCCATTGCTTATCTCGATTGTGTTACTCTTTCATCATATTATTATATTTGTAGGCATTCATTAACACACCTTCATGACCATGCTATTTCACATATAGTTCTCTTCTGGCATGTTTTGTGCAGTTTTGTTCATCATCTTCATGCTCCTTCTCAACTTCATCATTCACACCATAATATGTGAAACATCAAAAGTGTGATTGTGGCAATCCATCTAGTTTATTTCGTCTTCCCTAGTGTTTAAATTTTATATTAATACTAATTTTATGTTTATGATAAAATACATTCACAACTCTTATAAACCAATTGTGTTTAAATTTTATATTAATACTAATTTTATGTGGTTGGGAATAGCTATTATCAAAATTGGCATACAACACCCTCTCTTTAAGTGTGGTTAAAGTTCAACTTAGTCACATGAAACTCATGTGCACTAATCAAAATTGAAAGCAATGCTAACTAAAACTCCCCCAACCCACTAATTATTGTTGAAATCTTAATTTAGAATGATCAGACCATTTGTACCTATTTGACTGTTGATATGAACATTGTTCCTGATTTCCTTGGGAGGCTGTTGCCGAATCTAGGTAGTTTTAAAATCAAGTATTTAGTTTAAAACCCACAATTAAGTTTACTAAAATTGTGGGTTTAAAACCCACAATAAAACCCACAATACATTGATCTAGGTAGTTTTAAAATTAAGTATTTAGTTTAAAACCCACAATTAAATTTACTAAAATTGTGAAAATGAAAAAATAATAATTTACAAATCAATTTTGACCCATTTATATTTAAAACGCCTCAAAAATGCAAAAAAACAAGACCTTTTAGTTGTCTTTTATTATTAAAAATTGAGTGAACACGTATAGTCAAAGTTCAATTTATTCACATAGAATTCAAGTACAATACTTTAAATATTCCAACTATATACCAAGTGTATAACCTCTAGGCACAATATAATAAAACTCCTGCACTAACCAAAGTTCAATCTACAGTTAACAAATGTGGCCAAATTTTAAGCTACACACCCAATATAATAGAGCTCACACACTAACCAAAGTTCAATCTACAATTAACATATGTGGTCTAAGTTTAACCTATTCACATGGGTACACTAGCCAAAATATTCCAAACACCTTACACCTTCTAAACCCAATTTATACAATTTAATTTTAATAGAACTCATGCACTAGTCAAATTTCCTTAACATGCATTTCACAACTATGCATGACACCTTCTAAACCAAATCTATCATCTCCAATTTTATTTGAATTGTCTGACTACACAGTTTTCAAAAACATAATTTTTTTGAGTGTCTAAAATTTTAAATATTAAAACAATTGATACCTATAAAGACTTGATAGATCTAACAACTCCAACAGTAAACATATGTATCTATGCTAATAAATTGTATTATTCTAAGTTTAACTAGAATCTAATTGTTTGAATTGGGGAGGCAGGTGCGGGTGGGATTATTTTTGATCCCGGAGGAAATATAGTCATTTGTTTCGCCTGGGAATAGGATGATTAGATCTAATAACGAAGCAGAATGGCTCTCGCTTCTCCTAGGTTTGGATCTGGCAAGATAAAATAATATTCCAAAACTCATAGTTTTTGGAGACTCGAAGCAAGTCACCCAGAAAATGAGAATCGACTATAAACATGGTGCAACCAACTATAGAAGAATCCATGATCGTATTGGTCGCCTCAACTCTGATCTCTAGGCCACCTATTTCCACATCCTTAGAGGCAATAACATCATAATGGATAAGCTTGCAAATCAAGGTTCCAAAAAGGATTTGGGCATTGTTTCTATCAAAGGCCACTCCAACATTCATAAACATGTACCTTAGCAACCCTTGTAATATCACTTGGGGGAGGGGGGAGGGGGGGCGGTGCTTCGTTTATCCCACCCGTAATTCTCCTTTTCGTTCACCTTTTCGGCATATGACGGACAGTTGTCCACCATGTGAGGGGGGAGGGGGGGCAGTGCTTCGTTTGTCCCACCCGTAATTCTCCTTTCCATTCACCTTTTTAGCATCTAATGGACAATTGTCCACCATTATGGACAAGTGGCTCTAGTGCCCATGTGAAGGGTTTAAATGGTAGACCTGGCATTTTGCTCCCCGTAGCTTTAAGTCAAAATGCTCGCACGCGTCATGGAAGAACCCAGAAGGATGAAAACGCTCCCACCGAATTCAGTTCTGCATTACGATTCTGAGGAAGAGCTTCACAGGTTGTCTGGTTTTGGTCTTCAGCAGAAGAACTGCAGTTAAGGCTCTCGTTTGCAGGATTATACTATGAAAATGAACCAGGTTGTGGTCCTCACGACCCCTTGCAGGGTCTTTTTCCTCCCTCCACTCTCCTGGTTCTTAGCAATTTTAGTACACCATGGAGAACAAGGGAGAAAATGCGGGACTAAATGAAATTCAGTCCACATTGAAAGATATTAAAATTCATCTGCGTTGGATTTACGAACTGGTGAGCATGGGTGTGAAGGAAAACAGGGTTGCAGGATGTGAAGTATTTCGCCAATCAAATGGGATGACACGAGTCTCGAATTGATGATAATGACCGTGACCTGCGTAAGCTAATGGGAACAGTTGATTTCATCAAAGAGGAAGTGCAAAAATTAGCAAACATGAACAATTGCGGCAATTGTTAGGAAACTTTAGGTCAAGACCATCCAATGGAAGAAACGTCTGTAGTGCACCCAGTTTTCAGGCTAAAAGGCAAGAAGAAGCAGTGGGTTCAACTATGGCATTTAGATGTATTTTTGTACTATGTTAAATAGTTCAGTTTGAACATAGTCTATTAGAATCTACTCTAAGATGGGTATAAGTTATTTCAAAATACATCATAGTCAGTTTGTTAGAATCTATCCTAAGATGGGTATAAGTTATTTTTTCAAAATGCATCGAAAAACTTTCCTGAATTTTGTAATTATGATAAATATCTCTGTCTTTTCTTCCCAGANAAACCCAGCAATACTTCCCCACATTCGTGGATGGTAGAGGTGGTAAACCGCCGGCCATCCTAGCAGAAGGCCTAACCCCAGAGGACTCAAGGCTCGAACCAGTGACCTCCCCCGAACCTAGAGAATGTGCGCACGTCTTACCAATTGAGCTAACCCTTGGGGCTTGTATCTTCCCAGAACTTCCCACAACAGTTTGACATGCTGATTTTTTTTTTAAGTATAGCTGTGCTCAGCCCATAAAAAGCTTTTCCAGTTATTGTTAAAGAAAAAGAAAAAAGAAAAAAAGAGTACTGCATACCGCGCAACATAGCATAAATAAGTTAAAATTGGGCTGTAATCTTCGAAGAATTTCCGATAATAGCAAATAGATCTAGTTTCCAAATCTTTTGCGCGAATTTACAAATGAATCTAGTTTCCTCTACTTGCTCAATAGAAGCGTGAAAATATAAATTAAAATTTGCATTCCATTCCTATGCAAATAATAAAATCATCATAATATGAAACCAGTCTGTCCTAATCGTAAAATCGAACAAAGTTAAAAACAGAGTATTCGTTCAGCTACCTCTCAAGACGGTTTCTGATATTCTTTAGAAGATTAATGTTATCGACTTCATTCGTTGCAAACGCCCTTTCCACGAGTCTTTGACGCTCCAAGTCATTCAGCTCGCTCACATCCACCAAATACTCTCCCATCCGGCTCTCGTTGCCTTTGTCGTCTCCTGATGACAAATTCTGAGTGAGAACCGCCGTCCGAAGCCTGTTGTAGGTCGGTAATTTGTCAAGGCTGGCCCATAACAATTCTCGCTCGTCACTTCCCGTTGCGTCGAGATCTGCCATTCCAAATAAATCTCTCTGCGCTCCCGTTCTCTTCGATTCAACCGAGGTTTTTATAAGCTTTGCACCGCTGCAGGAATAGACCGGGGGTTGCATCCGCTTACACCATGTCCTCCAAGGGTTTCTTGGCGGAATTTATAGGATTCTTTGATGAAGATGGTTAATAATCCATTAAAATATATGTGGGCGCTTCCACGAGGAGAAATAGCACAGCTGGAAAGAGTGAAGCAACGACCACAAGAGTAAGGCATTACCGAGCTTAATGTTTTATGCATGGCAGTGATTGGTGGGATAAAAGTAACATCCACCATATATGACTCAGATTTGGATGTCTCCACTTGGGCTTTTGACGTGTCAGCCATGGAGGGTTTGAACTTTGGATGTCTGCACTTGGGCTTTTGACGTGTCAATCATGGAGGATTTTAATTTAAGACGAACGGAAAAAATCAGGATCAAGTTATCAACTTTTACTCTGACCGAGAGTCGGGTAACACATGTGACAGAGACGGGCAAATGCCCGTCAAATTCCAACTCTGCATGTGATATTTGCATTTAAAAAACAAGCGGCGCAAATTTTTTTTAATATTTTTAGAATTAACAATTGAAAATTCCAACTTCCAAGTACAAGTTGACTTATTATGTTCGAATACCACGGAATAGAACAACAAGTGTCTATGCTCTATACGGAAAGTATGAAGGATTCTCCGTACTACGAAATCTTTCATTAGTGGCATCGCAAGATTCGCCACCTTCGTGGAAAGTATCAATGTGGGATAAGAATTTGCAACTATTAAACATTAGAATCACGAAACAATAAAACGCGATCATTATTTTATTAAAAAGGTTGAGAATGTATGTAGTAGTTAATATTTAGAATGTTTATATTTATATGAGAAATAAAAAACAAAATTAAGTTGAATACTTTTTAAATGAAAATAACAAGTATTAAAATTATTATGGGTTTTTAAAATTTGAATATAATGGAAATAAAAGTATAGATGGTTTTTGCAAGTTAAGAAGTTTAAAAATTGAACATGATATAAATAAAATTGCCTTATTATTATGGATTTGGAGGTCAGATTTAAAATGTTAACTTTATCAAAGTGATGATGCTTTTTATAACTAGCATTTGCACCAAGAGGTGCAAAAAAACGTCAAGAGAGTAAAAATATTCTGTCTTTTCGCAAGCCAATCTTTGTCAATATTAATAGTGAGTTTGAAATTTTAGGTTAAGACATTTATAATTGAGTTTTTTTGGGTTTTGATTTTGGATTATAAAGTGTGCAAGAAATAATTGATGTGATGCACTTTGAATGTTTTCGAATAGGAATACTTCCAGCTGCACAATGTGTCTGTTTTAGAAGTACTAATGTGTAAGTACAATAGATCCCATGTCATTATGACACAAGAGTCCAAATTTTACATACTAAAATTACTTGGTAAGACTCTTAGTAAAACTTAAAGGGTTTTATTACGATTTTATTTGATTATTGGGATACTTTAACTTACCCAATTTCCAAAAATTTATGTTTGATTTATTTGTTTTGAATGCAGAATGATGAATTTTTGTTTGGATATTTTTAACATCCCGCAACCCGCAAATCCGCACTTGCGGAGTGCGGCAAACCTTTTCATTTGCGAGATGAGGGAGAGTTTTTATATGTGTTAATTTTAATCAACCCAGATCCCGCATCCCGTACTATAGTAATGTGTTGCGATTTTTGTTTTTGCGCTGTGATTTTTGCAGAGTAATGTGCTGATCTTTTCTACCAAGCTTCAACAATCTTAGCTTCAGTCATATTGTTTGTGCATAGATGTATATATATCAATCTTTGTCTTTGTTTATGTTCAACGCAGAGGTGGTGTGGCAAGGAAAATGGTTGAAACCCTGCCAGTGGAGGTAGGTGGTGTGGTAAGGCAAGACAAAAGGATGAAATGTCTTGCTGGTGGTCGTGACGGAGGCGGTGATGGATTGAAATTTCCTCTTGCGATGACTGTGATGTTTTGAAGTTTTGAGAGACTCTGATTAAGAATTTTCTTTGTTTATGCTCCTACAGTGGCTTGTCTTATGGAGAAATCGAATAGTTACGGTGAAGAATACCCCATGAAACGCAGGGATTCCTTTAGTTTGCCCCCTGCTTTGTTTTCTTGTTATTGCTGCTTTGTCTGATTATTAGTTATTAATGTATTTTCTTTTGCAATTTGTAGTTTCTTATGCCAAATTGATTAATGGACAAGGGCTAGCAGAGCTAATGAACGATACAAATCTACAAGTAGTTGGCATAAACACAATTGAAATACCGCCAACATTGCTGATGTGGTGAAATTATGCCACTTTCAAGTTGTTCATTCTTATGTTAGCTTGATCAACAATGTGAATCAGCAAATACAAAACAAATTCAATTGTACTTGATTCAATTAGCTCTACAACCCGCAATTCCACATTTTGTGGGATGTGGGGTGCGGCCAGACACAAACCAAACGAAAATAATAGGAACTCTGCAACCCGCATTCCGCACATTGCAAGAAGCGGGATTCTGGTTGATTAAAATTAACACATATACAAACTCTCCTGCACCGCGCATTTACGGGATGCGGGATGCAAGTTTGAAAATGAAATATCAAAGGAATATGAGCACTCAAATCAAAAAAATAATAATGTAGAGATGTTGAAGAAATGCCTAGAAGAAAAAGATAGATTGCATACAAAATTAATAAATCTTGCAAACAAAGTGAAAGACCAAGAAAAACAATTAAAACATATGGCTGATGAAGCTTTTGTAGAACTGGAGGGTTGTGGAAAAGGTAAGAGAATCTATAGTGAATTTTCTTATTCTAAAAGGAGGAATTGCAAAACCTCCCAATTAGCCTAGATTTCTAAAATAATATGGTGTACATTTGATGTCTATGTACATACTAATATTGTTGTATTATGAATTGTCAGTATTTCTTGGCATGCATATATTTTGATATAGTTAATGTGTTTCTAATGTGTAATACAAGTGTAATGTGTAATCCATATGTGCATTTTCCCTATATCTAAGAGAGTTTAATGTGCAACCCATACTGAGAAGTGTGTATGAAACTACAAATGATTAAATATATTCTACAAATGAATTGACATATGAAATATATTCTACAAATGAATTGACAGATCATCATTTCATGCTATATTGAATAAATTGCACTATAACATGGACATACCAACCTTTTCTACAAACTCTTGTACTCATTTCTGTAAATTGTAATATCTACAGTAAAATCCAAGTCATTCAAAACAACAATTGATAGTATTTTCCAATTTTTCATGGCCAGAACTAAAAATGCACACCAATCCCAATCAAAGTACACCGTAGGTATGAAATTTGGAAGTTTGCATACAAAAACCTAATTAGACTAGTATAGTTTTAATTTCAGACATAAATTAAACTTCTATTGTGAAATAAGAATGCATCCAACATTTGAAATGAGAATAGAACAACTGTAAATGTTGGTTTCTTGTTGATGAGCATCATAGTTTGGAAACCAATCTCATGGCTTTGCAAGTTTGTATCGTATGTTTCCTTTTTATTATAATATAAATCATCATCGTTCATTGCAGAAATTAATAAACCAGAACATAACATATATAATACATTCCAAGGAAAAAAACAGAGATAATGCAAAAATATAACCAGATCGATACTCAAGAAAGTTTTAAAAGGGGCCCAAGAGCATTTTTTATTATATTATGCTTTCATTACAAAGCAGACAACTCATTCAATAATAATTGTCCCTACTACCTATGAAATTCTATTTATAGACCTCAAGGGTCGGATTGACCATGTTACAAGTGGATTTCATTTGAGTGAAACTGAAATGTTGATTCACCCACGAGCTAACTCGTCCTCTGCTGTAATTTCCTGGCTTCAAACGAAGATACCAACTAGTGTGGAACAAGGAAAATATGACAGTGCAACACAGGGGGGAAAACAGGGCTTAAGTGGTCATGTTTCAAAACCAGGGGTAGAAAGGGAGTAGAAGAGGAAGTTGCATTCTAGTTATATGGATGGGAGATGTGAGCAGAGAAGAATTATAACAGAGATGCACAGTGCATGAGAGGTATCTAAGGAGAAAAGGGAAATTCCAATTGAAGAAGAAAATGGTAAAGAAGAGAGAAATGCCACTTACAAATATGGCTCAGCGAAAAACAACATGCAATACCCATCCGGTGTGGAAAAATTAAAAGCTGAAATTGAAGAAATCAATCCTGCTATGCCACCGAGAGGGAATGCTTGGGTTTTTAAAGAGGGACAGGGTGCTAACTCAGTGTAGGAAAGAATTCACTGAGTGATGGGAAAGGAATGTCAAACGAACATAAAAACAATAAGATGGAATGGAACTGCCAATGAAATCCATCAAACCCAGATGAGACTGTCTCCAATTCTTTCCAATTCTACCCATTTCCCATTCCGGCCTTTGGTATCACCATGTTGGCAATTTTTTCTTTGGCAGCCATGAGAGGGGAAGTAATGACACTGAAGAGCCCAGTTTTTGTGCATATAAAAAACCATAAATGAGGTCCAAATGATCTTTTTCTCAGTAGGAGGCCCTATTTATTCACTAAATATTACAAATGCTATCATGAGTTTGAGATTTTCATGATGTAGTATATATCTATAACTTGGGATTAATGTGATCTGTATATAATTCCATTATCTCTTGGAGACCGCGAAAGGTCACTTAAACGATGATATGAAATCCTGTAGGGGGAGGAGAATCTAAAATGTGAAATATGTTGCAGTTGAAAGATTTGGTCTTTGGAGCGCGTGATATTGACGATGATTTAATGATTAACCAAGATATTTCATATATAATGATTAAGCAACAAGGATATCTTTATACCATCATAAGAAGGCATCGATAAAGTGACAAATGTCAAGTTTATACACTATGGTATAATTTAAAGCTAACAACAGGTGAGGGTCTGTGAATCCGATGGATTTGCGCGATGGATTGAATGTACCCAGGATCGGGAAATCCATATGAAGGCAAGTTCTAGATCGAGGGTCTGTGTTGATTCCGTTGAATTAAATTCTGTAGATAAAGATAAGAAGTTAATCCACGATGAATATAACTGGAGAAGCAAATGAAATATATGTGGTTCAAGATCGGCTGATGAACGAAATCTCTCACCGTGGACAAAATGTCTCGATGAACATGGTACATAAAGGACATTCCCACGTATGATATGTTTTTTCTGACCAGTAATTGAGTCCCCATACACCATTCGCAACATTCTATAGGTCAAGATTATGTTCCTAGCATCGTCTGTTGTCCCAACTTCGAGGATCCATCATGAAATGTAGATATTTGAAAATAATACCATGAAGTCTAGTACTATAGGAAATGTGGACAAGGATGAGCAAAAAAAACACATAAAGTCCTTTGGTAGTAGGAAACCACGCAGAAAGGCACTGTTGAGCACGGAACACACAGGCAGGGAAGGACACATGGCTGAATCGATAGACACACGAGTGGGTGAGCCCAGTGTGCTTATTGCATACAACACTATACCTTTCTGTAATTTTATGCTAATAGAGTTGCAAATTCATTATAATTAATATATTTCACAAGAGTTTGAGCGTTTCGGGGTTTCAAACCATAATCATATCATAATATTAGTTGGTTAAGGTTTGTTTATCATTAGTTTATTCCAAAACAATGTTTTATTATAACAATAATCTGAATAGTTTATGGTTAAACTTGGGGTCATAATAATTCAGCTACAGTTCAGGATCATTTGGACTTTGAACAAAATGGAGAATTATAGATGTGATGTTCAACTTGGTTTTGAATCAACTAACTATCCCAACATTGAGGAATTGCTAGGGATTTGGAGTAGATGGCGGGATTTCCTTGGATATTAGTTTTATTTAGATTTGTCAATATGAATTTGATGGAAATCTACTTTTTGTAATAGCGAATTTTTGGAAGGAAAAAATTTGGACAAGACTTTTTTCAGATGATTCAATATTACTGTTAGTATTTTGTGATCAATTAGTACATTTATTCAGAGCCTTGCTATTGACTCTGTTGAGGCCTGGAAATTCGCAGGCAACAACAGCAAGGGATTCTCCCCAGTCAACGTTCCCAACTAGCACGTGACTATTTGGTATAGGGAATCCGTCCGGTTTGCGGTCCTGCTACCATAGGTCAAGTAACACAAAACAAAGGTTTTACCAGTTGCGGCTCAGTCCACCATGTATATTTTTGTATTTTTTGACTTAAAGTATGATGTGCACGTTCCTAATTAATAATGCAGGGTGACAAGGATGCAAGGAGTAGTTACAACATGATGCGCACGTTCTTACCTCTCATCTTAGAACTCCCAAGCATCTAAATCACATATGCAACAATGAAGTAAAACTAACTATCTATCTATCCCCGGGGAGCCAAAATGTGACTTATTTTTGAGTAATGTATATTGTGCATGCATTATAAAGAGAAATTACAAATAGCTGATGTTCCTTCCCACAACACATGAATGGTTAAAGATATTTAGACAATTAGATAGCCAATTGTTTATGAACAACATTCATTACTCATGGTGGTAATTTCACAGAATAAAACAGAAATCATTTAAACAAGAACATAGGCTCTAAGAGTTAGAACGATCTCACAGTTAATGGACAAAACTGGAAAAACAAAATAGTTCATCTTTCACCAATCCATAGCATAGCATTTGAACGTCCCACCAAACTTTCTCCGACAGGTAAACAATAATTCTTTATTGCAAAAAAAAGTAGTTCTTCTTACAACATCTCTTTACATGTCTCACTGGGAAAAAGCCACCCCTTTTGTTCTTCTAAATCTTCTATATTTATACAAAAAGTAAAAGACTGTTGGGTTGCCCACAAATAACCCTTGGGCTTCCCAACTCTTCGCCTCCCAATATCTCACTTACATCGAGTGTTTACAAAATTGTTACATATTACAAAAGTGAATGATCATTCACGAGGAGGGCCCCACTTGAGTATTCAAAAATTTCTTCCATGCCAAAGCCTCAGAGGCAATGCCCTCAAACGCACAAGGTTCCAAGAAATGAATGTTTATCTTGAACTTTGCAGCCTGGTTCTTTATGGCCTCAATTCTGGCCGCACTCAAACGAAGCTGATCCTCCAATAGCTGCACACTGATGGCGGAATGATCCACTTCACTCCTTAAGATCTAGTCGTCAAGGGATTTAATGTGTTGTATTTTTGCTTCCTCCTCTTGATACCTCTTCTGCAAAATCTCTACAAATGAGTTGTGGTCTGGAAAAACATCTAGCCTCTGCTCAGCTTCTACTTGGCACCGGTTATAGATAATTAGGAGCCTTCTGAATAATTTTGTGCATGCTCCTTTAGTCTTTCTCACAGCCTTTTTGAATTCCTCAGCTGTGTTTATAGCAAACTCTAATAAGTCGTAATCCTGCTGAAGGGCCGGTCGGTCTTTCGAGGGCAGCTTTGTAGGAGTTTCTTCATTATTTTCCAACCTTGCCATTCTCGCTGTTAGGACTTCCAGGACATCCTAAGATCTATCAACAAAATAAGAGGAAGTCTCCATAATTTCCTCTAATCGGCCGTCTATTTGCAAAACTTTTCATCTCTCTTCTTCTATGGCAGTCTGCAGCTGAAGCATCTTGGCCTTTTGTGCTAGCACATGTTCCTTAAAAGGTTGGAGGTTAACCTGCTGCTCTTTTGCTTCCTCTAAAGCGGTTGTTAGAGAAGAGATCTGCTCTTGAAGTTTCATCTCTTGTTCTTGAGCTTGCTTCTCATTTGCCTCCAAGGTGGTTTTTTGCAACTCTAAGTCTTCTATCCTTCCCAGCAGCTGTTCCTTCTCCACCCTTAGCTCTTGATACTCTTGCTGCACTCTCTCCAGACACTCTTGTGTAGTTTCCATAGACCTCCTTTCTGCTTGGAGAACTTGCAGTTCATCCTTTGAAGACCTCATCTCTTTTTGCATGTCCTCATATTTTCTCTTCAGCTTACTATTTCCTTCTCTCTCCTTTCTTAACGTGTCTTTCAGCTGAGAAGAAGACTTCTTGGATTGCTCTAGGTCTGTCATTATTTTGTCTACATTATCCTCCGAAGCGTGGATCAATGCAGCTCCTGCTCTAATGGTGAATCTGGGATCTCGGTTTGTCCCATATACAACGGTTGTATCCGTTATCATCTTCCCAGACAGACCCCCTGTTTCGACCTTCTTTTCAATTCTCTTCACTATCCTCTTTCTTTCCTTGTCATAGAAGACAGTATTAAAATCAGGGATTTCTTCCCCTATCTTCTGTTCAAAAGGGACCAGTTTAAGTGTGGGGACCATAGACTGTCTAGGTGCACTGACAGTAGGTACTTCTGGGTCCTGAACCTCGGGGTTCTCCACGTCCTGGGTCTGAATGTCAGCTATGTCAAAGGCTGACTGTTCTGTTTCTTTTTGGGTCAGCTTCATCCTATCCGCTTCCTATTTCTGAAGCTCCTCATCAAGCTTCCTTTTCCTTTCTTCTTCTTCATTTCTTGCATCTTCTTCTGCCTTTTTGGCTGCTTCTTGGGAAGCTCTTCTTTTCTCTTCCTCTTCTCCCTGCAGCCACCCTGTCAACCATAAGTGGCGAGGAAATCGGACGGTGGAAACAAAAGGATCAGAGATCATAAGGACATCCCTTCTCGCAACATCGGAGGTTAAAACAACTAAGCTATCTGCTGAGATAACCGAGAGAGAATAATAACGCGTCGGAGCTTACGAGATTAAAAATCGGAGCGATAGCGGAAAAGGGAGCCGCAATGGCGGAGTCATAAAGGACAAGCAGTCCGCAATAGGCAAGGTCTACATCGGAAGAGAAATCAACTAAATGACCGGAAGGATAGTGTTTTCTGCAGCCGCAACGGCGGAAGCCCAAGACTTAAGGAGTGGCGAAAACAACAATGCAGGGTCTGAAAAGTCAAAGCGATGATCGGGAGAATTCGCAATCTGCCGTCCGCAACTGCGGAGAATGAAGTAACAAGATGTTCCAACACGAAACCAAAAATCAGCCGATTGAGACAAATGCATCGGAGAAGAATAACGAAGCTAAAGCTGATTATTTCTCCACAACGGCGGGAGTGCAAGCAAATAAACTTCTGATTCAAACACTTGAAAACGCATTCAAAGGCAATGATAAATTAAACAAGTGGTGGATCAATTCAAGCATTAGAAAAAGTCTTTCTGAAGGATCATTAGATCAAATCAAAGAAGAAAATCAAACCGATATAAGCAAAAGGAGGGTCCCGAAATTTTTTGAATTTTGAGAAAATTGTTGCAGCTGTAACAGACTCATGTACTGATAAGCTTTTGATAGAGCTTATTTTATGAAAATATGTATCCTACAATATGGGTACATAATTAACTTTAATTGATCACATTTTCACACCATGAACATGATTACCTCAAATACTACATGAGAAAATACAAAACAATGGGAAGCAAAAAATAAAACTAATTTAGGATTGACTACAGTAATAAATTGAATGAATAAATGACTAAAATACTAACCTGTTATGCGAGAACACAAAACAATACAAACTTGATTCAATTAGCTCTCTAACCCGCAATTCTGCATTTTGCGGGATGTGGGGTGTGGGAAAACACAAACCAGACAAAAATAATAGAAACTCCACAACCCGCATTTCACACATTACAGGATGCGGGATTTGGGTTGATTAAAATTAACATATATACAAACTCTCCCGCACCCCGTGATTAAAATTAACACATATACAAACTCTCCCGCACCTCGCATTTGCGGGATGTGAGATGCAGGTTTGAAAATGAAATATCAAATGAAAGGTTTGTCGTACTCCGCAAGTTGCGGATTTACGGGTTGAGAGATGTTAAAACAATCCAAACAAAAATTCATCATTCTGCATTCAAAACAAAGAAATAAAACATAAATGATGTTGCAGTTGAAGCTGCAAATAAATTTATTGACACAGATGTGACAGATTGGAATCCTCGTAATTTCCAGTTGTCCACATCTGACTCACACCATTCTACTACAAAATATCAATGCAGAGTTGCATCACCATCGATATTTGCATCAAACTACTCAGCTGACTATGAAGAACTTGTCAAAAGGCACACCAAATTTTCAGAGTCAATTTTTGGCTATGTGCACGAGTCCGCAACCTGCAATGCGGATTGTGCGATCTTAAAGTTTATAATTTGTCAAATTTTCATCCCGTAATCCGCCATTTGCGGCATGTGGGTTGCGGAATGTCCGACTCATGCAAACAAAATATCTTCGCATCCCACATTTTTCGGGATGCGGGATGACAAAATTATCGAAATTTGTTTTTGCATGTTCTCACAACAAAAATCACAAAATAAAAACAAGATAGTTAATAAAATTTAGAGAGACGTTGTCATTTATTTCCATTCTATTTTTTCACCTGTGAGAGAGGTTGTCATTTATTTCCATTTTCTTGTTTATTCCATGAGGAAGGGTCTAATTTCTTGCCTCTACTGTATTTTTGAATTTTGTGTTGTTTAAATTATTGTTATGATTTAGCATTTTAATCTTTATGTTGTGTGTCACTTCATTTCTTGTTGAATTTCAATTCCTTTTATAATTGAGACAAATAGTGCCTAGACAATTAAGTAATACACCGAGACACAAACTCGAGGCATCAATTTATCCGTTTGCAGAAAGCAGCAGGCTTCTAGAGGTGTTTGAAACATAAAACCTATTGTTCAATTTATCAATTTAATTTACTTTTATATTACTAATTTACCATTTACCATTTAGTTTTCGCAATCCGCAAAGCTAAATTGATAATCAATTTATCAATTTACTTTTTGGAATGCGAAAAGAAGAAAGTGGAAAAGTAAATTGATAAATTGATTATCAATTACCTTTCCACTTTTTGTAGGATATACTAAGAGACTCCTATACTAAACAGGTTAAGTTGTTCAAATGTTGGATAAGTTGCGGTTTTTTAACAGTTCAAGAAATGTATTTTAATATGATTTTTATGGAGAAAAAATTTGAAACGGTCGCATTGGATAACTGATTGTTGAAGTTTAGAATTTGTGAATCAACTATCACATAAAAACACATCAAAACTAAAAAACGAATGTTGGCTTATACAACAAAAAAAATGAACACAAACCTACCATACCCTAATGTCCAAAATTGCAAATGAAAGTCGAAGAGCCATTAAACACATTTTAAAGGTGGAGATTATACACATGTTTGTTGAACACTTAATTCTTAAAAACGAGCATTTTTAAAATTTTTAAGTAAATTCAAGATGCGTATTACAACATTATGAAGGTACATAAGAAATATAAGTCACAACCCTTTTTTTATAGTTTTGTGACATATACATAAATACTATGTGTTCAAATACAAACATGTCAAATAGGAACATGCCGGTGTTTCTATTTCCGAAATTTCAAAATTCAAAATGTCGATTTTCATGCTTTATTTTCATTGTTTGTACTTAAAATAAAGTATTTTTATGCATATTGAAATAACGAAAGAGATGATAACAATTTAAAATATGTTCAGTGTTTTTGTTTGCAAACTGAAAAAAAAATAGATTTGCAAAGAACAATATTAGCGAAAGTTGAAAATAACTAAATGTTAAATGCGGATATGTTTTGGAATCTCAAAACTGGGAAACCGGAAATCTGTTAAATAGGAGAAAGGTCATCTTATTTTTATGAACGGACACTCAATTTATACACAATGATAATGTTGAACCAACTAAAACATGGAAACATTTTGATAGGTTTCCGTAGGTAAATTTGCAATCGTTGTAAAGGTGAAAAGCTTCCAAGTCTGAAGAATGCTTTAGCAGTGTAAAAGATTTGATGTTGAAAAGACCTGGAATGGAAAGATGCTTAGTTGGGGTATTTCGGTGTAGAGAAATATCCATCTGTGAGAAAGAGCAAAGCATTTGGTATCCTGTTTTAAAAATATATCACATAGTAGCATATTACGAAAGCCTGAAGAATAAATTTGTTGCAATTTCATTATTCATCATGATGGAAAAGAATTGAGAAGAAGGGTAAACAAATAATGATACCCTTTATCTAAGTTGGAGCGAAATAGAATGAAATTTGTAATCTTCACGAATCCCATGTCTCTCCAGAAACTATAGGGCTTTCGTTGCAAGTAGCAGTGGAACTTATCTTCCCATCTCTTCCCATTTCGGGCTTTGATATCATCATGCTGTGAGTTTTTTCTTTGGCAGCCATGAGAGCAGAAGTAATGAAGCTGACGAGTGTAGTTTTTGTGCAAATAAAAAATCATAAATGAGGTCCAAATGATTTTTTCCTCAATAGGAGGGTCTATTTATTCAATGAATCTTACAAATGTAATCATGAGTTCGGGAATTTCATGATGTAGTATATATCTATAACTTGGTATTAACGTGATTTGTATATAATTCCCTTATTTGCTGCAGCACGCAAAATATCACATAAACGGTGATATGCAAGTTGCGAATGGGAGCAGAATCTGAGATGTCAAATATATTGGATTTGAAAGATTTGGTCTTTGAAGCGGGTGATACCGACAATGATTTAATGATCAATCAAGATAGTTCACATATATTATGTCATCATATTAATTGCAAAAGTGATTGGTACCCTCATTCTTTGGAATTTTGCTCAATGATCTTAGACAAAATTGTTTATACACAATGAAAATGTTGAAGAAGCTTAAAAAGAACAAAATGCGTCAATAATCATTATTTTTATAATACAAAAAAGGTAGTAAACACCAAATTGTAATGGTACAAAGTGATGTGTTGGACATTTATTTGCGCTACAATCCTCATCCATTTCCATACGTTTTGCTGGCTAAATTTCCAAACATTTTCCTAGCTAAAGTGCATATGTTTTTCCACTTCATTTGTTCTTTAGCCCCTTCTTCGAAAGTAGAACTCCCAAGTTATCTTCCCATCTCTTCCCATTTCGGCCGTTGGTATCACCATGTTGGAAATTTTTTCTTCGGCAGCCATGAGAGGGGAAGTAATGACGCTGAAGATCCCAATTTTTGTGCATATAAAAAACCATAAATGAGGTTAAAATGATATTTGCCTTAGCAGGAGGCTCTATTTATTCACTAAATATTACAAATGCTATCATGAGTTCAGGATTTTCATGATGTAGTATATATCTATAACTTGGGATTAATGTGATCTGTATATAATTCCATTATCTCTTGGAGACCATGAAAGATCACTTAAACGGTGATATGAAAACGCACAAGGGGAGGAGAATCTAAGATGTGAAATATGTTGCAGTTGAAAGATTTGGTCTTTGGAGCGCATGATATTGACGATGATTTAATGATTAACCAAGATATTTCATATATAAGGATTAAGCAACAAGGATATCTTTATACCATCATAAGAAGGCATCGATAAAGTGACAAATGTCAAGTTTACACACTATGGGATAACTTAAAGCTGACAATAGGTGAGGGTCTGTGAATCCGATGGATTCACGCGATGGATTGAATGTACCCATGATCGGGCGGTCCAGATGAAGGTAGGTTCCAGCTCGAGGGTCTATGTTGATTACGTTGAATTAAATTGTGTAGATAAAGATAAGAAGCTGATCCACAGTGAATATAACTGGAGAAGTAAATGAAATATATGTGGTTCAAGATTGGTTGATGAACCAAATCTCTCACCGTGGATGAAATGTCCCAATGAACATGGTACATAAAGGACATTCCCATGTATGATATGTTTTTTCTAACCAGTAATTGAGTCCCCAGACACCATTCACAACATTCTATAGGTCAAGATTATGTTCCTAGCATCGTCTGTTGTCCCAACTCCGACGATCCATCATGAAATTTAGATATTTGAAACAGTAAATCTTGTCTCTACATGAAACAAAGAAATGCGGCCAACCGAATTTGTTCTTATCCCACCTGCAGCATTTGTGTAAGGGCAAGGAAGGTCAAGTCCAAATGCGTTGACCCACCTGGGCAACAACGCGGGAGAACACCTAAGGTCTTATCCATGGCCAGTATGATAATTGAATATCAGAGGAGATGACTTGACTGGATTTTCCGCAAGGAGTGAAGATCCTCGCTCAGTTGTCAATTGTACTATTGTTATGATTCCCAGTTGTCATGTGTGCGGCTATGCTAGTAAGGTCTTTTCTGGTCTGTCTGGCTCACCCTATATAGCGCCACCGTCCAAAGCTGCTGAAAAACAAGGATGAATGAGCATTGAGAGAAAGGCCAAAAGTGCAATGGTTGTATTGTTCGACAAGCTCATTTTTTAGGGGGTACTGATGGTTGGAGAATATGAAATTATGTTCCTTTATCATCCTGGTTATCTGCACCAGGAAATTTCCAACTATCAGGGCCTGGATTTGATGCACTTTGAATATTCCCAAGTAGGAATACTTCCAGCTGCACAATACAACAATTTTCCTGTCTCTAGAGTGTGTCCCCAGAAATCCTCTAAGAGGTCACGGCTTCCAAAGTCCCCCTGCATGGGGACCATGTTCAGCGACAGGCAGTCGGAGCGAATGCTCATACTGGGGTGGCGGGTGTCCGAAGTCTTCATCACCTTATTTGTAATTCCCACTTGCTAATTTTCTCTGAGGTGGTGACGAGGTTGAGGACATACTCCACTGTATTGGTTGTTGGAGAGCCTATTTAATGGGAGGTGAGGAGAACAAGAATGCTTGTCTCCAAGAGCCCTCACACAACAATGTTACTAGCACATAGGGGAAATGTGGACAAGGACTTGCAAAAAAAGCACATAAAGTCCTTTGGCAATAGGAAACCATGCAAAAAGGCACTGTTGAGCAGAAAACACATAGGCAAGGAAGGACACGTGGCTGAATCAATAGACACACGAGTGGTTGAGCCTAGTGTACTTATTGCATCCAACGCTATACCTTTCTGTAATTTTATGCTAACAGAGTTGCAAATTCATTATAATTAATATATTTCATAAGAGTTTGAGTGTTTCAGGGTTTCAAACCATAATCATATCATAATATTAGTTGGTTAAGGTTTGTTTATCATTAGTTTATTCCAAAATAGTGCTTGCTTATAACATCAATCTTAATAGTTTATGGTTAAACTTGGGGTCATAATAATTCAGCTACAGTTCAGGATCATTTGGACTTTGAGCGAAATGGAGAATTATAGATGTGATGTTCAACTTGGTTTTGAATCAGCTAACTATCCCAACATTGAGGAATTGCTAGGGATTTGCAGCAGATGTCGGGATTTCCTTGGATATTAGTTTTATTTAGATTTGTCAATTTGAATTTGATGGAAATCTACTTTTTGTAATAGCAAATTTTTGGAAGACAAAAATTTGGACAAGACTTTTTTCAAATGATTCAATATTACTGTTAGTATTTTGTGATCAATTAGGACATTTATTCACAGCCTTGTTATTGACTCATGTACTGATAAGCTTTTAATAGAGCTTATTTTATTAAAATTTGTATCCTACAATATGGGTACATAATGAACTTTAATGGATCATATTTTCGCACCATGAACATGATTACCTCAAATACTACATGAGAAAATACAATAACTATTTGCTTACTATCTTAATCTATCTATAAATTTACATATCTTACTTTTTCTTCAAAAAAAAACAACTTACTCTATCAAAGTTATTTTACAATAAGAAAATGAAATCACTATTCAATAGAGTAACTAGATTAAGTACTATAATAAACATATTATCCATCATCCATAAATAAAAATACATATTCTTAATATAAACATGTAAATAATACCACTCTATTTATATTAAAATAAACATTAAACAACGGTATTACTTCTTGTGAAAGTAATAGAGTTGTATTCCTTCTTACTAAAGCTAAGACGTACACAGTTCTCAGGCAAGCGTAGAAGCTTAATTCCATGGAATGTAAGAACAATGGTCAATTTCAAGAAAAAACAAAAGCACCATTAAAATTGAAGGTTTCTTCTAGAGAAGTTCTGAACCTGCGACATTTTTGGAGAACGAATATACATTATATTGTTTTTTAAGCTAAAAAAATAACAAATTAATAAATTGTTATTCCGCAACTTTATTTCCACAATGTACACACTTTTCCTTAATCAGTTCCTCAATTCCGCAATTTAATGGTATTATTGATAGCAATGATCCAAACGAAAACGGAGGCTATGGCAATGCCAATATGGCATGTGGAGATATCCAAAGACGCCAACAACATAGAAGAAAGATTGAAAAAAGTTCTGCAAACATTTAATTTATTTTTCATAGTAGGGTTTTTAAAGTAATTACATTTTTGTAAAGGTTATAAATAATAATGTTCCACATCTCGAATCCCGCATCCCGCAATGAGGGTTGCGGGAGCTTGAAATTTATTATTTGTAAGTTTTCCATCCCGCAACCCGCATTACGGGATGCGGGATTCGGGATTCGGGATTCAGAACATTATAATTTATAACCTTTACAAAAATGTAATTACTTTAAAAACCCTACTATGATAAATAAATCAAATGTTTGCACAACTTTTTTCAATCTTTCTTCTATTCCGGATTCGGGATTTGCAATGATTTTATCCATTCAGCTTTTAATGTTGTTCTCGATGATCAACAACAACAAATCCAAAGGGTTTTTGAGAAACAATGGATTATTCCCCTTCAACTCACTCCAACAAAGAGACAGTTGTTCTCATTGCTTGTTTTGTGATGAGGAGAGTAGAGAATACGTCCTTCATGCAAACATAATCCTGTAAATCTTGGATACAAACATAATGTTTTAGTTGTTACCATTGGCCTTTTAAAATTTTGTATGAAATCATCAGCTCTTTTCTAGAGCTCTTCAGGTGGCTATGAATTATATTGCAGATAAAATAGTTGATGAAGCACACTGTAAGTCATCTGATCTGCTCTAACTTATCTAGATCGGCACTTAGCTATTCAAATTTTGGAGTCTTTCTATCCTAAGTAGGTTTGAGATAGTTGATGGCCTACTTGACATTGAGAAGACAAAAGGAGACAGCCAACATGGTCAATTGGAAAGCATCACAAAGAAGTTATTGGCAAGGGAGTAGGCAGAGCATTCGATTTTGATACTATGGAAGTTATCGACATCAATGATGAGAGCATCAACAAGGTTGTTTATAGTCACTCGAAGGTGAAACAACAACAACAGTAATCAATGCACAACCATGATATTACCACAAAATAATGTCATTGACGCCATGTCCTACATATCAATTAGGTTTACTAAGTTGGCCATAGTTAGCATATTTTGGGGAAGCCTCAATTACCAGTGTTGGAATTTGATGGCCTCCTCCACACATTGAGAAAAATCCATATAGTGGCTTAAACTTGAACTTCAATATTGTAAAGACTTTTTATTCATATAAATATATTTCTACTGTAAATACTTGTATTTTTAACAGTCAGTTTTTCGAGATGCGAATCAAAGTTGGGGTCTGCAAAAAATGTCACGCCCTTTGATGGAAAAATGACAAAACACTTCAATAGGCCTGTCAATTTTAAACGACGCTAACCTTTTAGGCTACTTGCATACTTGGGAACAGAGGTCGTCATCATTTATTGTTTTTGTAGGTATGACTGCAAAGTATCTGTTTAGCTTATCCTTTTTTAGCCTCTATCCAAACTTTTTAGTTTGTCAAGTTATCTTTCAACTTTCTCTCTTCAGCATAATTCTAAACCTTTTGCTTATTTAGACATTAAAACTGATGAACTACTGCCAATTTTGTCATGGTTGAGCGGTAAAGACGGTGACCTAACATTTTCTTTCTTTACCATAATTCAAAACATTTTGTTTTTTTAAACATTAAAACCATTGAACTATTGCCAATTGAGTCATGGTTGAACGGTGAAGACAGTTGCCTGTCAGGTCACCCACCAACATTGATTGCCAAAAAAAAAAGTTGGCGCAGGTGTCAATTGGGCCAATTGTAGCTCTTTTGAAGTTCAAAGGAAACACATTTTGAAACAAAATTGGTGAACTTATTTGATTTCAATATTGACTGGGATTTGGGCTTTGGCATTTCTGATTTTAATTTTGACGAGCCAAACGTAATGCTTCTGGAGTTTAATGAAGACACTTTAAACAAATAGTGAACTGTTTTGATGTCAAAACCTTAGACATGAGCTCTCGACTTCCTGATTTGATTTTGATGGGTGAATAGTAATGCTTCTGTAGTTTAAAGGAAAGACTTTCAACCATAAATAGTGAATTGTTTTGATTACAGAATCTTCCACATGAGCTCTTTATGGAACCTTTCTATTACGAATTTTCGTAGGATACCAGGACTTATTAAAAGCTATTGGATAAAATAAGAATTTTATCTCATGAGCCCGTGGTCACCTCATGTGTGATTTCAAGCAAATGATCATATTCTCATATAATCCGGTTGCATACTCAGTATGTGGGACGTTCGTATGCATAGAGGGTTGGTTGATATTTGATCTTCTCTTCTTCTTCCTTTTTCTAACAAATGTAATTTTGCAATGTTTTCTTTGAAGAAATTCAATGGAATTTTCTCACATGCATTCAATTTCAAGAGAAAAATTGGCAAGAAAGAGTTGGTGACTTACCATCGTTGCCGATTTGGTGAAGCCCCCACATCCGCCACTGGATGCCATAACCAGAGGCTTCTCTGCAGTATTCTTAAGCTATCAAAACCCGACTCAGCTTTGATTTTCCACATTTTCCTTTATTTGACAAATTGTAGTCAGATTTTGAAAAGCTATACAAAACTCAACAATTCAACCAGGAAACAAAGTGCAGTTTCCTATTACCGCAGCAATCCTCGCCAGGAAGTTTTAAATTTATTTTCTAAAACTTCAAATTCAGCTCTTTGAAGCAACTGTCTCAAAAACCTCTAAAATCGACAAATTAGGGAGAACGAACTCCATAACGAGCCTTTTGAAAAGAGCTTTAAAGTTGTGGCAAGAAGCTTTTAGCTCCAAGAGGAGCTCGAAATAGAGCAAAGAAGGTAGATATAAGAACAAATTTTTGTTTTGAACTCGAGATGGTGCAATCCACACTCCCGCAATGTAGGTTGCGGGACCGCATTATGGGAGCTTGAAATTTATTATTTGCAAGTTTTCAGTCCTGCAACCCGTATCCCAAAATTTCGGGATGCAGGTTGCAGGATGGCAAACTTGCAAATAATAAATTTCAAGCTCCCGCGGCATGCATTGTGGCATGCGGGATTCGGGATTTGGGATTTGGATTTGGGATGCAGAACATTATTATTTATAACCTTTACAAAAATTAATTACTTTAAAAACCCTACTATGATAAATAAATCAAAATTCAACATTCACCAAAACACACATCAGACCGAAATACAGCTTATCTCTAGGTGGGTCTTAATATAACTACCAGGTTATATTACGTTATGAAGAGTTACATATGGCCTAATTCTACATTATAATTACATGCAGGTGGTTGAGAGACTCCGGAATAGTGCGCCTGAATTGCTATTAGAAGCATCACATGGAACTGCACTTTAGGGTTGTTATAGGCACATTCGAACCAGAGTTTTCTTCTAGAAGAATTGCTTTCACAAAATTTTGTACTGTGATGACTATTATCTATGACCTCTATGATACTCATGGAACGTTGGATGATCTCAAGATCTTTACAGAGGCAGTCAGACAGTAAATTCGAATCACAAATACTTTTCAGATGGCGTATTGATAGCGTACTAATTGAAAAATGGGAATTATTTGTTTTGTAATTATGGAAAAGGATTTGTCATTTCTGTGAGAAAATCTCTTCCTCTTACAGTGTCCTGTTTACATCTACATTAGATCTCAGATTAACAATCCACACTCCCGCAATGTGGGTTGCAGGACCGTATTGTGGGAGCTTGAAATTTATTATTTGCAAGTTTTATATCCCGTAACCCGCATCCCGAACCGCATTGTTGGACCGTATTGCGGGAGCTTGAAATTTATTATTTGCAAGTTTTACATCCCGCAACTCACATCTCGAAATTTCGGGATGCAGGTTGCGGGATGGAAAACTTGCAAATAATAAATTTCAAACTCCCGCAACCTGCATTGCAGTATGCGGGATTTGGGATTCGGGATGGGGAACATTATTATTTATAACCTTTACAAAAATGTAAGTACTTTAAAAACCCTACTATGATAAATAAATCAAAATTCAACATTCTCCAAAACACACATGAGACCGAAATACAACTTATCTCCAGGTGGGTCTTTACAGAGGCAGTTAGACAGTAATTCGAATCACAAATACTTTTCAGATGGCGTATTAACAATGTACTAATTGAAAAATGGGAATTATTTGTTTTGTAATTATGGAAAAGAATTTGTCATTTCTGTGAGAAAATCACTTCCTCTTACAGTGTCCTGTTTATATCTACATTAGATCTCAGATTAAGTTGCATTACGGAACTTCATAGCCTATTAACATGTCAAAATTATAGTGAGCTCACAAAGCTTCTCTCCAAGTTGTTTGAGTATAGAAAGACAATTTTAAAACAAACTAAATAATTAATTTTTTTAGGTCCAATAAACCAAGTTTGGTCTAAAATGACGTTAACTATCATCATCATCCATATAAATTCTGTATTCCATAAAATATGCAGGCTATTTTATATGTAATTTGCTTATGTTTTGTTTTCTTATTGCTATTAAGTTTGGTCTGACACCATGTGAACACTATAGGAAAAAATATTCCAGATCATATCATGCCCAAGCAACATTGTGTTATACTGGCAGCATGGATATTTGTTAACGTCCAAATGCATTGCACTCTAATTATTTTTTGGGTTCTTAGACCTATTTATTTATACATTTTTCAGATGGGATCTTTCATTGATAGACAACCTTCCCGATTACATGAAAATTGCGTTGGAGATTTTCTTCAAGACATCCAATGAACTTATTGCTAAAGTTCTGAAAGAGCAAGGGCAAGATATGGCAGTCTACATACGGAAAAATACAGTATGTACTGTTAATTATGAAGAACATTTTGTTCAAAACCATCAAATTCACAAAACCATCAAAACTTAAAAAACTTGCGGGATTTTGAATTTTAATAGTTTCGAAGTTTATCATCCCGCATCCCGCACTTTGCAATTGCGAGATGCGGGATCACAAAACCACCGCACTCGCACGAACAAAAAATTTTCCGCGCCCCGCATCAATATAACGTAAACTCAGGTTGCAGTAGTCAAGTTATTTCTTAATGAATATTATAGACTTCATGAATAGGTGCTTTGAAAAATTTCGAAGTTAAAAAAGGTTCCATAAAAAAACATTTCAAATTATCTTTACCCACTTCTTTTGGTAAAAGAAAATGATTTTTAATGCCTTGCCTGGCCTTCATGAATAGGTGCTTTGGAGAATTTCAAAGATGAAAACGAAGGGTTTTTCTGCAATTCCACTGGTGATCAACTTGAAGAAGAAGATGATAAACGAATGAGAAGCATGTTGTCATTGTTTTCTTATTGCTATTAAGTTTGGTCTGACATCATGTGAACACTATATGAATAAATATTCTAGATCAGATCATGCCCAAGCAACATTGTGTTATACTGGCAGCATGGATATTTGTTAACGTCCAAATGCACTACCCTCTAATTATTTTTTGGGTTCTTAGACATGTTTATTTATACAGTTTTCAGATGGGATCTTTCGTTGATAGACAACCTTCTTGACTACATGAAAATTGCGTTGGAGATTTTCTTCAAGACATCCAATGAATTGATTGCTGAAGTTCTGAAAGAGCAAGGGTGAGATATGACATCCTACATACGGAAAAATGTAGTATGTACTATTAATTATGAAGAACATTTTGTTCAAAACCATCAAATTCACAAAACCATCAAAACTTTACAAACTTACAGGATTTTGAATTTTAATATTTTCGAAGTTTATCATCCTGCATCCCGCACTCTGCAATTGCTGAAGTTCTAAAAGAGCAAGGGCGAGGTATGGCAGCCTACATATGGAAAAATGCAGTATGTACTGTTAATTATGAAGAACATTTTGTTCAAAACCATCAAAACTTAAAAAACTTGTGAGATTTTGAATTTTAATAGTTTCGAAGTTTATCATCCCGCATCCTGCACTCCGCAATTGCGGGATGCAGGATGCAAGATCACAAAACCACCACACTCGCACGAACAAAAACTTTTCTGCATCCCACATCAATATAACGTAACCTCAGGTTGCAGTAGTCGAGTTATTTATTAATGAATCTTCTAGACTTCATGAATAGGTGCTTTGAAAAATTTTGAAGTTAAAAAAGGTTCCATAAAAAAACATTTCAAGCTATCTTTACCAACTTCTTTTGGTAAAAGAAAATGATTTTTAATGCCTTGCCTAGCCTTCATGATAGGTGCTTTGGAGAATTTCAAAGATGAAAACGGAGGGTTTTTCTGCAATTCCACTGGTGATCAACTTGAAGAAGAAGATGATAAATAAATGAGAAGCATGTTGTCATTGTTTCAAGCTTCTAACATTTCGTTTCCCAGAGAAAACTGATGGTGTTCCCAATCTCGTTAAGACCAAAACTGATGATGTTCCCAATCTTGTCATGACTGAATATGAAGTGGCATATATCATAGACTGGATAACACTTTTCCTGCCAGTGGATAATACCACATCCAATTTGATCCAGCACCTCGTCAAATTGAACCAGACGCAAGACTCCGGATCGAGAACGTTTTGCAATGTTAAAGCCTGAGTGTTTTCAGAACATAGTTCAATTGGAAACACCATGGTACAAAATAAAGCCTGAGCGTTTTAATTCCATGCCTCTTTCTTCCATATTTGCTGATAACACTTTGCCTGCCAGTGGATAATACCACATCCAATTTGATCCAGCACCTCGTCAAATTGAACCAGACGCAAGACTCCGAATCGAGAACGTTTTGCAATGTTAAAGCCTGAGTGTTTTCAGAACATAGTTCAATTGGACATGCCATGGTACAAATAAAGCTTGAGCATTTTAATTCCATGCTACTTTCTTCCGTATTTGTTGGATCACGGGATTAACCATGGAAAATGTAACTCACCAATCACAATGCGACACATTTCAAATTATCTTTACCCACTTCTTTTGGTAAAAGAAAATGATTTTTAATGCCTTGCCTAGCCTTCATGATTAGGTGCTTTGGAGAATTTCAAAGATGAAAATGAAGGGTTTTTTTCTGCAATTCCACTAGTGATCAACTTGAAGAAGAAGATGATAAACGAATGAGAAGCATGTTGTCATTGTTTTCTTATTGCTATTAAGTTTGGTCTGACACCATGTGAACACTATAGGAATACAAATTCCAAATCATATCATGCCCAAGCAACATTGTGTTATACTGGCAGCATGGATATTTGTTAACGTCCAAATGCACTGCCCTCTAATTATTTTTTGGGTTCTTAGACCTGTTTATCTATACAATTTTCAAATTGGATCTTTCGTTGATAGACAACCTTCCCGACTACATGAAAATTGCGTTGAAGATTTTCTTCAAGACATCCAATGAACTGATTGTTGAAGTTCTGAAAGGGCAAGGGCAAGATATGGTAGCTTACATACGGAAAAATGCAGTATGTACTGTTAATTATGAAGAACATTTTGTTCAAAACCATCAAAACTTAAAAACGTTGTGGGATTTTGAATTTTAATAGTTTCGAAGTTTATCATCCCACATCCCGCACTCCTCAATTACGAGATGCAGGATGCGGGATCACAAAACCACCGCACTCGCACGAACAAAAACTTTTCCGCATCCCGCATCAATATAACGTAACCTCAAGTTGCAGTAGTCGAGTTATTTCTTAATGAATCTTCTAGACTTCATGAATAGGTACTTTGAAAAATTTCGAAGTTAAAAAAGGTTCCATAAAAAAACATTTCAAATTATCTTTACCCACCTCTTTTGGTAAAAGAAAATGATTTTTAATGCCTTGCCTAGCCTTCATGAATAGGTGCTTTGGAGAATTTCAAAGATGAAAACGGAGGGTTTTTCTGCAATTCAATTGGTGATCAACTTGAAGAAGAAGATGATAAATGAATGAGAAGCATGTTGTCATTGTTTCAAGCTTCTAACATTTCGTTTCCCGGAGAAAAGGTGATGGCCAAAACTGATGGTGTTCCCAATCTTGTCAAGACCAAAACTGATGATGTTCCCAATCTTGTCATGATTGAATATGAAGTGGCATATATCATAGATTGGATAACACTTTTCCTTCCAGTGGATAATACCACATCCAATTTGATCCAGCACCTCGTCAAATTGAACCAAACGCAAGACTCTGGATGGAGAACGTTTTGCAATGTTAAAGCCTAAGTGTTTTCAAAACATAGTTCAATTGGACACGCCATGGTACAAAATAAAGCCTGAGCATTTTAATTCCATGCCTATTTCTTCCGTATTTGCCGATAACACTTTGCCTACCAGTGGATAATACCACATCCAATTTGATCCAGCACCTCGTCAAATTGAACCAGACGCAAGACTCCGGATTGAGAACATTTTGCAATGTTAAATCCTGAGTGTTTTCATAACATAGTTCAATTGGACACGCCATGGTACAAAATAAAGCCTAAGCGTTTTAATTCCATGCCGCTTTCTTTCGTATTTGCTGGATCACGAGATTAGCCATGGAAAATTTAACTCGCCAATCACAATGCGACACGTGTCGAAATGGCAATGGTCAGGGAGAAGAGGAATATTTGAGACTGTGTCTCCATAGAGAAAATGCCTTCGGCGTAAATATGTAAGTTTAAAATTTAAATGAGGTGGAAATGAAAGTTTCAAGTGTAAAGGTTATTGCCTCGAAGAGGTGCATTCTACAGCCCAATAGGAGAGAAATGTGTAACTCTTTTCGTGCTCATCCTAGAGTTGGAACGTGTCTTTTATAATATATATATATATATTATATTAAATTAAATTTGAAAATTATTTAAAATTGTATATATATAAAACAACATAAATTAGATACACTAAAACCATAAAAATTAGATTACACATTTCCACGCTAAAAAATGTTTTGCACCTTGAGAGATTTGATCCCTTTGGGTGCTTGGTAGATCCCCTTTTAGATGGATCTATTCTGGTTATAACTAAATTATAAGGTCTATGGTTGGCCATATTTGGTGATAGCATGTGGTCCATAGTTTTAAAAGAAAAATATTTCAGGCGGCTTTCCTATGTGAAATGGATCCGGAGAGATATAAAGTGGCATAAGGGAATTTCAAATATTTGGAATGGACTTCTTAGTGCCTTTGGCATTTGTGGAAGTTGGCTTACCTGGGTGACTATAAAAGGTCGTTCTATTCGGTTGGGGGAGGACCCTATTATTGGTGGACCTATTCCTTATAAACTTTCTGATAATTTGAAATACATCCTTTGATCAAAAGGTTATCTCTCCCTTAATCATATTGCATGTCCTCTGGTGATAGCTGACACTCCACATGGATGGCTATCAGTATCTCAATTGGATATATATTGATGTTTGGGATTTGAATGGACGCATCACATTATGGTTCTCCAAAAGAGTTCAATTCTTATTGATGATTGTGCTGATGTGCTCAAATGGTCCTTCAACTTGAACATGAGATCATTGACAACTTCCCTCGCATACCTGCAGCAATCATAGGAGATCATATTCAATCCTCTTTAGTGGCATGCTGCTTTATGGTCCTGGAAAATTCCACTAAAGCTTAAAATTTTCCAATGGTTGGATTTAGATAATCTCCTGCTTACCTGGGACAACCTCCTTCGACGGGGAGTGATTGGCCCGATTGATTGCTCTCTATGTGGATCAGATGAGGAAACCATTTTTCATATCTTTGTCACTTGTCCGCTAGCAAAGGAGGTTTGGAAATTGGTTACACAAGCCCTTAACTGTTCAGTTTTCTAGAAGGGGAGTTCTATGTCAGACCATGCTATATCTCCTGGAAATGATATGCGCCTGCCTGGAAGTATTTGCCTTGCTTCATTACATGGGATATCTGGTTAGGCCACAACAAACATATTTTTGAAAACAATCCTATTTATGCCTTATTTGTTTGTTGCAAGGTTTTGGTTGCTTTCAAGGAATGTCTTGAGGGTAATTTATCAGGCACGAAGCCTACAAAAGCAATCATGTCATTGGACCCAATCTTATATGACAAACCTGTGGGGTTTTTTTATGGTTTCTTGATTCAGAATTTTCTCTCTTGTGCACAAGATCTATGATGTTTTTGAATCCACATTGTTACCATAAGCTATGGATGTGATGTGGATCTGGTTCTAACACTCTGGGTGAGCTTCTCTCCTTATGGTTCCTTCTGCATTTCATCTCTAGAATTGGCTTGGATGGGATTCGTGTTTATGGCGACTCGAAGGTTATCATTGACTGGGAAAAGAATGTTTTTGGTATTAATAACTTGCATCTTTCAGCATGGCTTAAAATGACTCGGTCGCTGTTAAATCTGTTTCGAGATATCTCTTTCTCACATATTTTCAGGTCCTTTAACCACTTGGTTGACTTTCTTTCGAAAAAAGGTCATCGGGCAGAAGTTAGTTTTTTCTTTTTTGAGTGATGGGAAGATGGATCCCTAGTTTTCGAGGGATTCCATCGTACTATCTTTTAGGGATAGTGTTTTTTCTCTGGCATGAGACTTCTATATTGTCGAGTTTTGTGTATATTTTGAACTTGACTATCAAACGATATAGCTCAACTATTTGCTATCTTGATGATGGATTTGTACCAAACAATATTATACATAAATAAAATATTATTTGTTTTTTGGAAAAGAAAACTAAATTATAAGGTCTAAAATTTGAACATGGTAATAATAAATAGTTTGTCTCCGTAGAGAGACATTGTTTATACATATTATGACTTTTTTTATCTCCATAGAGAGACATTGTTTATACATATTATGATTCTTAAAGCATTCAATTGTTATGGTTTTTATTAGACAAAAAGATTAAATTTAAATTTATGGAATATAAATATGAGATTTAGAGAAAAAAAAGTCTAAAATATATTGTTATGGTTTTTATGAGTAAAAAAGTTTAAATTAAAAATAAAAAAATTAAGGAATATATATATATATATGTATGTGTCAAAAAGTCTAAATTTCAATTTATAAAATATAAATATGAGTTTTTTTAGGAGAAACAAATTTAAAAATCTAAAATTTAAAAGTGGTGGAAATGAAAGTATGAAGATTATTATGATTCATAACTAGCGAGGTATAATATTTTATTTAAAAAAGGTGAAAATAAATGTATTATAGTATTTTATTTGAACATGATGTAAATAAATGTATTAATGTTATTATGGTTTTTAAAAGATATAAATTTAAAGTCTTAACATGGGAAATGAAAGTACTAGGTCAATTTGGTTTCTTCACCTTTAAAATTTGAACATGGTGAAATTAATAGTACAAAAGTCATTGTGTTTTTTTGTAATTTGTGAAGTCTAGTTAATTGAGTGTAGATTGGGTAGTTGGGAGGAATGTTGTTATACTCCCCACTCAAGTTCAAATTGCACTATGTGACATGTTATGTAACTGAGGTTTCCTTGATTCTTCTTGAATATAAGGAATTTGTATATTCCAGATGGAAAAAAAAAATTGTGAAGTCTAAAATTTGAACTTGGTGGAAACTTAAATACCATGGTATTACGGTTTTCTAGGAAATATAAAGTTTCAACATAGTGGAAATGAAAGTACAAGGGTCATTATGGCTTCATAAATCAAGGGGTCGAACATAGGGAACTATAGTATTGAGGCCATTATGGTTTTGTAACTTGTGAAGTCTAAAATTTGAACATGGTGGAAATGAAAGTACAAGGTCATGATTATGGTTTTGTAAGTATATGTCTATAATTTTTACATGGTAGAAATAAAAGTATCGAGGTCATTATGGTTTCATACGCCAATAAGTAAACATTGAACATGATGGAATGAAATTACCAAGGTAAACATTTAACATGATGGAAATGAAAGTACCAAGGTCATTATGTTTGTAAGTCAAGACATAAAATTTGAACATGGTGCAAGTGAAAGCATCGAGTTTATTATGGTTTATGTAAGCCATGAAATCTGAAATTTAAAGATGGTGGAAACCAAAATACTAAGATCATTATAATTGTGTAAGCCATGAAGTCTAAAATTTGAACACGATGGAAATGATAATACCAAAGTTATTATGGTTTTGGTAAAACCAAGAAATCTAAACTTCAAACATGGTAGAAATGAAAGTACCAACATCATTATGGTTTTATAATTCAAAAGGTCTAAAATTTGAACATGGTGGAAATAAAAGTATCATTTGTTCTTTTTTTTATAAGTGAAGGAATGCAATATTTGAATATTGAGGAAATGAAAGTACCAAGTTCATCATGCTTTTGTAAGTCGAGGTCTAAAATTTGAACGTGGTGAAAATGGAAGTATCAAGGCCATTGTAGTTTTCATAAATCAAGGGGTCTAAAAGTTGAACATGGTTGAAATGAAAGAGTACTAAGGTCATTAAGCTTTTGTAAGTTCAGTATTCTAAAATTTGAATATAATAGAAGCGAAAGTACTAAGATCATTATGGTTTTCATAAGCCAGTTAATTTTGAAAAGTTTATGAAACTCAATAAATTTATGTCTTATATTATTATGGGAGGACATCTTTAATGAAAATGATGTTCATAATCAAACTCCTTTATATCACAAATTTTACAAATCCAATCATTTCAAAGTGTTTTTATGTTAATATAATTATAATGACCAAATTCACTTCCAAAAACATGATCATTAATGTTTAAACTCCATATTAAAGTAAAATAGTATCAATATCATAATTTGACTATCGAGCCAAATCTCTTAATTTGTAACTAACTTATTTGATGCAGGAGCACCATGTCAGAGCCAGCAATGTGACAAGCGGGTCACATGTTGCGGCTTAAGCAAAGAGGACAAACAGTATTTAGGAAAAAGGAGTTATTGATTAGATGCTTTATTATTTGAGTAACTGATTTGTTGTCAGTTGAGTAAAAATAGGGTTAGTTGGCACTTTGATACTCCTGGGAGGAGATTAGGCCAAGTAGGTTAAGGTTGAGTGATTACAGGAACTAGTTTTCTAAATTTAGTAGATTCCTCTGTTTATGCAGGAGGGTTGTGAGTAGCTAGGTTTTCTCCCGGATGATGAAGGGAGTTACACAAAAAAGGTAGAGAATGAGAGAATTAGGAAGTCGAGGGGAGAAAAAGTAAAGACGGAGAGGGGTGAGGCTCTCTGTATGGCAGAAAAGAAAAGTAAAATGATTTGGGAGCTCGAGGTTCAAGACAGAACAATTAAGCAGTGCATAGATAGTGTTTCTGGTGTTTTTTTGTGTCTTCTGTAAATAAATGAGACTATGCATGCATGATTTGATTCATAATTCGAAGTTAAGTTTATAGTGTGCATTGACAGATTAATGATTATTGAAAGATAGAGTTAGAGATCTGGTTTCATCGAGCCAGGAGTCATTGGGAATGACTGTGTTAAATCTCGTATTCATACACTGTGCAAACCCCCGGCCTGTTAATAAATTTTAAGATTTATGCGCAGAAAGGAGTTGAAGGCATCTTGTGGTTTTATTATCCAAGAGACAAAGAAATGGTTGGATAAATCACAGAGATGGTATAAGTTAAATGGACGGTGGCTGTGTGTGTGGAAGTGACATTCAAAACGTGAAGAAACTGTAAATCCTGTTTGTCTCTGTCGTAGCTGATAAAAACGTTGTAAACTGTGTGTCTCTGAATTTCTCTCCGTCGTAGCTGATAACAAAATCATAGAATGACTGCGTGAAAGGAGAAAGTCCCATGCGTTTTGGAGAATAGAAAGACACTCGCGGTTTGCAAACAGAGTATCATTTTGTTAAGAAGAAATCGTTGCAGAGAGAGTACGAGGAAGGTTGGTTCGAATCTGTTCAAAATTCCGCACAGAGAGGTTGGAGAAATTTGGTGTGTTTAGTGTCTAAGAAGACAGAAAAACGACCATAGTCGGCACATAGATGGTATAACTAATTGGATGGTAGTTGTGTGTATGGAGTTGCGAACCCGACGGTGGAAAATGCAATGACAAATAGCCAGAGTCTATGTGGATGGTCAAAGGGCCGACATGGTGGTCAGAATGCACAGTCAAGGTGAGGTTGTATGTTGAACGAAGAGGTGCCGAAGGAATGAGTTCAAGTGCTGAAGGTTGGTTGCGATAGCGCCTGGTTATGAGTTGTGGTTCTAAGCAATGAAGTGGAGAGCGTTTTAGAAAGTGTTAAGCCCCTTCTGTATCATTGGAACGAAGGGAACAAAACTTATGCCAAATGGTAAGGTCATATGGATTCTGAAGAGGTAGGGACTTGAATAGATAGGAGGCCTTAAGCTTAGGCTTGTAGAGTGTGGCAAAGAAGGAAGGTACACACTAGAGAGATGAGGTTTGGGCAGGCCTAGTCGTAGGTCTGCTACCAATTTTGGTATCAGAGCCAGGTTGAAGGTTCTTTGGGAAGAACGGAGGAGAACTCTGCAGACGAGATATTTCTGGGCAGTGTCTTGTGAAGAATTCACAACAGAAGATGCTGCAGACAGCAAAAGGGTTTCAGCCAGACAAGATTGAGGAAGTTTGGTAAGTGTATGGTTTATCATTTGATTGTATAAGGTAACATGCATGCGTGCTTGGCAGTAAATGGCTGAAAGGGAAGAAGTATGTTAGTGAATCATAGCTTGGAGGATGTGAAGGATAAGAGCAAGCAAAGCTCTTAAAGAAAGGAAAAGATTCAGAAATTTCAGCTTGTAAGATTGGAGAAGTTGCAACAGTATTTAGATTGAAGCAGATACTGGTAAGAAGTAAGAGTCAAGGCTTTCAATATTCATTGGCTTTCATACGAAGAGATAACTTACTTGCAGGTGAAAGCAAAGGAAGATTGGGAATGAACCAAGGCAGCAGAATGTATTGTTGGAGAAGGGAGACTAACTGTAGTTCTCCAAGGAAGGTGAGTAGGTGTAAAGCAACAACCTATCAGCTTTGAAAGCTGAAGAGCAGGAGTGCTCAAGGGAAGGTTATGTGTGAAGAGCCAAGAAGAAGCAGAGTCACCAAGAGATGTACTTGTTTCGAATGTAGAAGAGGTTGTTTGCAGCTCACAAGGTGGAACAAGATGAGTCCACAGAGGAAAGAAGAGATGACCATTGATGGTTGTCTCAGAGGTTCAAGAAGGAGTCACAATCAGAAGAGAGAAACCAGCAGAGATGTCAGTAGAAGATCAACTCAGGAAAATCTTGATAGGGAGTTGGCTAAAATGAAAGTGCAGCTGGAAGTAATGGAAGAGTTTGTACAGAGGAATATGGAGGAACAAAGGTATGGCTGGGTTCTTCGGAGGAAAAGAATCAAGTGGATTCAGTTACAAAGGAAACTGAAGTATGACACAGGAGTTCAGTTGGACGAAGGACTCAGAGAGGCTGAGTTGTAGCAAAGAATGTGTGCTGAGGAAGAGGTTTATCTATGTGAACCTCAACAAGGATCTACTCTTGATGAGAGTAGTGATGAGGATGAAGACATGAGATTAGATGGTGGTTTCATGAATTGCTGGAAGGATGGAAATTAGTTATAAGAACTGATGTTTGAGACTACAAAAGAGGCCTTGAAACCTTATGATTTTGAAACTAACCATTGGTGTATGTCTGCCAGGTTTTACAGGCTCTAATTATGCTGGACAGTCACTTAAAAATGTCACACAAGTAAAGGAGGAGATGATTGACTGTGGCCATGATGATTGCTCAGATATGAGGAAAGAAAGACAGTCTCTTGATACTGTCATAAAGCAAAGAAAGGAGATGATTATTCATAATCATATGAGAAACATAGAAAATGACTACAGTCAAGTGAAGAAGAATATTCAGTTGAAGGACATTCAGATTACAAGTCAAAAGGGAAATGATAAAGAGTTTGGTGATATCAGAGAAAGACTCAGTAAACTAGAGAGACTGATTCAAGAAAGCAATGAAGATGAACATTATGGATGGGTGATGAAGAGAAAGAGAGTGCAGTGGTTTACATTGCAACAGAGGCAAATACTACAGTCATTAGTATTGAGGAAGGATAGAGAACTCAAGAAGGCTGAGCTGGAGCAAGGAAAGATAATGCAGAAAGAAGTCTATTCATGTGAACATGGATCAGAAATTTTTCCTTTGGAAAACCAATGAAGTGGATATACAATTCAAGAAGAACTTGATGATGTGTTTTGATAATGGAAGTCAGCTGAAAGGAATGATAGTGAGATCATTTAAAGAGATCTTAGAATCTCATGATTCTAAAACAAATGTTTTGTATGTGAGTGCAGGGTTTACTGAAGTAGGAAAACTTTCTGGTGTTGTCACATAAGAAGAGAAAGGAAAAACTCAGGTTTTTCAAGAGAAGAAAGAAGGTTACTATAATCTTGTGAATACGAAAAAGGGGCAGTTACTGAACACTGCTGTGGAGGACTTTGTAAATAATGAACAATTATGGAAGGCTAAAGCTAAAGGAGAGTAGCTATTAGATGTTGCTACTAAAGACTTTGTAGATTCTCATCAGTTACTAAGGGATGATAATCTTGAGGGAATACAAGATAAAGAAGGCTGGTTGACAATAACTACAGAGGAAGAAAATGATGAAGAAAGTGTGAGTTGAGTCTCTTGGAGGATAGACTAGCAAAACAGAAAATGAACATTCATATTGTGAAATTGGAACTGAGTGAAGATGAGGAGATTGTCATCAATGACAAATCTGGAAAAGAGGTAGTCAAGAAATCTGAATTCTTGAGCAAATACAGTGAATACTTTGTGTCTGAGGATTTGTGTAAATCCGATACAAACTTATGTGTAGAAATAGGGAAATATGAAGTGAATGAAAAACAAAAAATTAGTTTTGAATATCAAGTTGGAATGGAGAAAAGTGAGACTTTGAGGTCTCACAATGATGATGAAGTTATGTTTCTATAGTATCATGATGATGAACAAGAATTTGTCTTGAGGAATAGTGAAGAAGATGGAATTGTCAAGTATGCTTCTAAACATAAATTAGTGGATGAAGCAGAGAAGATGTTCAATTTAGAGAGATACAGTTTTGTTGGGATAAAAGAAAAAACAAAATGCTATGATTGGCATAATAATGATAAAGAATGTGGAAGACATCACAAGAGAGCTAGGTTGCTGAAAGAAGTTAAGTATGGGAGTGAATTTGTAGTTCAAGGACTACAAGTAATTGTTGCAGAGGAAGATGTCCTCAAGGACATTAAGAATGAAAGGATGGTAGAGACGAGCAATCAGCAAATTAAAAGTAAAGAAGTGAAGTTAGATGAAAAGCTCGATGAGTGGTGGACACTGGATAGTGATGTCAAGGAAATCCAGGAGAATGTGCAATCTGGAGAAGGAATAAATGAATTGTTTTAATTCATCAACTGAAGAAGAAGTGATGGGTGAGTGCAATGGCAGATTGCAACATAAAGTGTGGAAGCCTGGTAAGTTGAGGCTAGAACTGAAATGTAATGGAAGTGAAGGCAGTGGATAGTTGTGATACAAGGTTTGGAACCCAGGTGATTGGGCATTGGACGCATATGACCTGGAGGCCATAATTTTCCTACCTTGGGAGTCTGATGCAGGAGCACCATGTCAGAGCCAGCAATGTGATAAGATGGTCACATGCTGTGGCTTAAGCAAAGAGGAAAAACAGTCCTAAATCCAAAGGAATTATTGATTAGATGCTTTATTATTTGAGTAACTGATTTGTTGTCAGTTGTTGAGTAAAAATAGGGTTAGTTGGCACTTTGATACTCCCTGCGAGGAGATCAGGCCAAGTAGGTTAAGTTGTTTAGTGATTACAGGAACTAGTTTTCTAAATTTAGTAGATTCCTCCGTTTATGCAGGAGGTTTGTTAGTAGTTAGGTTTTCTCCCAGATGATGAAGGGATTTACACAAAGAAAAGGTAGAGAATGAGAGAATTAGGAAGTTGAGGGGAGAAAAAGTAGAGATGGAGAGGGGTGAGGCTCTCTGTATGGCAGAAAAGAAATGTAAATTGATTTGGGAGCTCGAGGGTTCCAGACAGAACAATTAAGCAGTGAATAGATAGTGTTGCTGGTGTTTTTTCTGTCTTGTGTGAATAAATGAGACTATGCATGCGCGATTTGATTCCTAATTCGAAGTTAAGTTTATAGTGTGCATTGGCAGAGTAATGATTATTGAATGATAGAGTTAGAGCTTTGGTTTCATCGAGCCAGGAGTCGTTGGGAATGACTGTGTTAAATCTCGTATTAATACACTGTGCAAACCCCCGGCCTGTTAATAAATTTTAACATTTCTGCGCAGAAAGGAGTTGAAGACATCTTGTGGTTTTATTATCCAAGAGACAGAGAAATGGCGAGATCAATCACAGAGATGGTAGATGGTATAAGTTAAATGGACGGTGGCTGTGTGTGTGGAAATGACAATTAAAACGTGAAGAAACTATAAATCGTGTTTGTCTTTGCCGTAGCTGATAAAAACGATGTAGACTGTGTGTTTCTGAATTTGTCTCTACCGTAGCTGATAACAAAATCATAGAACGACTGCGTGAAAGGAGAAAGTCCCCTGCGTTTTGGAGAACAGAAAGACATTCGCGATCTGCAAAAAAAGTATCATTTTGTTAAGAAGAAATCGATGCAGAGAGAGTACGAGGAAGGTTGGTTTGAGTCTGTTAAGACTTCTGCCCAGAGAGGTTGGAGAAATTTGGTGTGTTTAGTGTCCAAGAAGACATAAAAATGACCATAGTTGGCACAGAGATGGTATAACTAATTGGATGGTTGCTGTGTGTGTGGAGTTGCGACCCGACGGTGGAAAACGCAAAATGACAAATAGCCAGAGTCTATGTGGATGGTCAGAATGCACAGTCAAGGTGAGATCGTATGTTGAACGAAGAGGTGCCGAAGGAATGAGTTCAAGTGCTGAAGGTTGGTTGCGATAGCGCCTGGTTACGAGTTGTGGTTCTAAGCAATGAAGTGGAGAGCGTTTTAGAAAGTGTTAAGCCCCTTCTGTATCATTGGAACGAAGGCAACAAAACTTATGCCAAATGGTAAGGTCATATGGATTCTGAAGAGGTAGGGACTTGAATAGATAGGAGGCCTTAAGCTTAGGCTTGTAGAGTGTGGCAAAGAAGGAAGGTACACACTAGAGAGATGAGGTTTGGGCAGGCCTAGTCATAGGTCTGCTACCATTATTTAAACATGTAATGAACACCATTCTGAGCCATTCCATGCATATACCAAGGCATCATCTTCATCTCTGAGTTTGATACCAGCTTGATTCAACGTACAAATAAAATAATTTCATTACTTTGCTTGGTCACCAACAAGACACATATCCTCTAAAAGAAGCCAATAAGAAGTGGAAGTAACATGATTTTTGACATGTGCCAACAACCAATACCGAATATCATAAAGATGTGTTAATGAAGGTTCTAAAATCCTGCAAAAATTTGCAAGGTAAGTGCAAAACTTGCATATGTTGTTATCTTTGCTAGTTGTGTTAATGGGACTGGTAAATGGTGGCATACTAACCTATGGAAAAGGCATATCCCTCTAAAATTGAAGTGCTTCACCTACTTGTGCTTTGAAAATAAAATCTTAATATGGGAAAATTTTACAAAAGGAGGTTTTTTTGGGTCCTAGTTTTTGTCATCTTTGTAAACATGAAGAAACAATTTATCATAAAATTTTTATCATCTCTTTGTACATAGAATGTTTTGATGGATTCCTGCAAGGTTCTTAAGTTTTCATCTATCTTGGTTGCTTTCTCCATTGTTTAGAGTATGGAAGATTGGTTCAAAAATACAAATAGTTCAAAGAAATTCCTTTGTTTGTTATTTGGGGCATTTGGAAAGCTAGAAACTCATTTGTTTTTGCAAATATATGTCCAAATTTTTCTTTTGTCCGTTCTAGAATTGCGGGATACTTCTTAGAATTTTATAAAGAAGAGAAAATAAAACAACATAGAAATCTTGCTTTGCCTAGTTTGGATGATGATATGTCTATTGGTTATTTTGATGGGGAAACTTCAAAAGGTTTTTGTGGTGGAGGCATGGTATTAAAGCTTAATCCTGGACATTATTTTCACAATAGGATGGGATGTGGAATCAAATGCTAAAGCTGGACTTTTGGAACTCTTGAGTCTTCTTTGGTTTGCTAACTTCAAATGTGTTTCTCATCTACAGGTGGTAGGTGATTCTAAAGTGGTCATGGATTGAGTAGTTGGAAGAGAAAGATTACAGGTTCTTAGACTAGATCAATGGTGCTCTCTATTATGGAACTTAAACCGAAGTTTGCGCATATCTCGGTTTTCCATATCTTTAGACAACTCATCAGGGTTGTAATGGTCTGTCAAAAATAGGAATGGGTCCTATGGATGGACATATACATTTTGAAGAATTGTTTGGTACTACAGTCTATGCAAAGGGATCACTTTTTTTATTGTTTGGTACTACAGTTTATGCAAAGGGATCACTTTTTTTGTTTCTAAGTTGCTTGGAGCTAAATGTTGACAATAGTCTTAAGTCTTTTTTTCGTTGCATTAAAAGGAGATTGTTGTAATAGATGTAAGGACTATAATATGTTTTTTGTGATAGTTCTTGAGTATTGGCTGAAAGGGACAACCTTTCCTTATGATTAGATGAAACATATCAATAGTTAAAAGAGATTATTTATCAATGATAAGATGTAATTTTAGACATTAGTACCTTTAATTCATTTTTATAAATAACTAGCACACTCACATTGTTTGTGGCTGGATCACATTGATACAGATCAAATGGTTGAGAGAGAGTTTATTTATTTTTTATTCCCCATGTTCTTCTAGTTAAACTGGTTCAAATTTGAGTTATCCATTCCTACATACATGTTATCACCGACATTCTACCTGTTATCCATTTATTAACTATCAGTTGTTTTTTTATATTCTTAATTTTATCTCACATTCTTCTAATTATCTACCATGAATTGTCGGCTATCCATTCATCAGATATGGGTTATCCATGGATCGCTACCAATGCTCCATTCATCAACTACAAGTTATATATATATTATATATATTATAATTGTTTATTTCGAATTTTGAACAACTGCCATAAAATCAATCTCTACAATACACTTGGCTCATCCTCGTCCGTAGATGAAAAAGCATAGGTCATAGTCCACCACAAATCTCAAATAAAAACGTCTATCAACATAACAAGATAACAATTTTTTTTCATAATAAATAAAATAAAATAAATATAATAAACACAATATTTGCAAAAATAATAATAATAATTACACAAAACTTGTCCTCCTCCACACCCCCACACAAAAAAAGTCATATATGTATGTTTGTCTTACAAACTTGTTTTAACGGTATAACAAAAATAAAAATCGTAAAGATAATATCTCGATATCTCTTATACATTTTCTTGACCGGATTTTTTAAAATTAAGCAATCTCACTTTAGCAACTCTCAACTCTATTGGGATGCATGATATTATAGTTTGATTTAATTCCATCTTAAGTTTTATGAATTGTATTTGGACTTCCAAATGAGGGTTTGGCAGTCTTCTCTGCTGGAGCTGTGTTTCTGGTTCGATGTCGAGACTCAGCCATGACTCGGTTCACCTGTCCCTCTCATCTCTGTGGCTCGCCGATGCTCCCGTTTTTCCTGGGATGGTGCTGACTTGCCTATCTGTTCCCCCGTCCTTTTTCCCCCTCTGGTTTCAGGGTTTATCATTTGGCCTCTGGGATTGCTTTGTTTCTGTGTTTCTCCTGGCAGTATACTAGTGTCTGGAGTCCCTCCTCCCTATGGAGGACTAGTATTAACCAGTTTTTAAAAAAAGTGGGAATGAGTCATTATCTTTCTTTGCCGGTTTCCGCTGGACCCTAGCTGGTCTTCGTGTGATTATCACTTTCTTTGTTGAGGTTGACGAGGATTATGGGTTTTTTTCCACATTGTTTTTCTCTATGACATTATGGGTTCCCGTGAGGTTGACGAGGGTTATGGGTATCCACGATGTTTTCTCTGCGACATTATGGGTACCGGTGATTGATGGGTGTTGACTTTGTGCTGTTATTTTGGTCTCCTCCCGGGTTAGTAGGTGCCTTGTGTCTCCTCACTTGTCAGGTCTTCTGTGTTTCTTTCGAACCCTTGTGATTTCTGACTTTTTGTTCTTTTGGCACACTGGTTACTCGGGAGGGTTCACTACCTGGATTTTTTTCTCTCCTGGTTGACTTTGTGTTCCACTCTTGTTCATGTTTCTGGGGTTTCTGTACTGTCTCGGTGGGTTGACTCTGTTCATCCCACTTAGCCCTAGGGATTTTTTATTTACCCTACCTTGGTTGTTTTGTTCCTGTTGACTCTTGGGATGGTGGTTTACGTCGTTGGTTACAGGTTTTCACTCCACTGTTCCCATGTCGGGGCATTATGATGGGGCTCCTCCCCTCTCGTCGTGTACTCCGTTGTCCACCTCGGCACGCCATTGTCAATGGTGGAAAGCAAAAGCCCATAAAGTTTTAGAGGGAAGACTTCGTTTTGTCTTGGGCCGCGACATTTTTATGGACTGGGTGGATGCTTTGTGCTCTCGGGCCCTCATCGGTAGACTGGAGTACTGTACGATGGGGAAATCAAAATGGTCTGCTTGGGCCATGAAGAACTGGAAGCCTATGTTCTCCTATGTCCCCACGATCAGCTTACTTGTGAGAGGGTGGTTGGTTATTGTTTTCTTGGATGCGGATCATGCCATGACTGCTCTAAATTCTATGTGGCTCATTGGAGGAGGCCCTCTGGTTTTACATCGTTGGCACGCTCATTTCGATCCATTAAAGGAGAGGGTACAGAAACGTCACTTATGGGTTTTACTCCCTGGCTTACCCTTCCCTCTGTGGAGTCGCCCTTTGCTTGAAGGGGTCAGGAATACCATTGGACGGTTTGTGGGGGTGGAGGAGGACTTTATGCATGCTTATGACAAGTGGATGGCCAAGATTTTGGTTGAAATGGATGTTTCAGTGGGCCTTCCGGCTGATGTTGAAATTTTATGCTAGGAGCTCTTGTTTGTGCAGTGGCTGGACTACCAAAACATACCCTTCAGATGTAGTCGTTGTTGGGATGTGGGTCACTTGCGACGAGAATGCCCGATACTTCGTCAGGAAGTGGCATCCCCACCCAATCCTCCTTCTCCATGGGTGAAGCGGTCCTCTCCAACTCGGGATGGCGTTGTTACGAACATCCATCCTACTCTTGTCGAGGTATCGCCATACAAAGGTATGTATAAAAATGCTTGCTCTTTTTTCGATGATGCGTCGAAGCAGGAGCTTCTTCTTTTAGATTCTGTGGCAAATGTTGTTTCTATGTATTCTCCGGTGGAGGCTTCTATGCCCTTGGACTCTCTCTCTTCCCTTGTCCCAGACTCTTCCCTTGGCTCCATGGAGACTCTTCCCCCCGTTTGTTCCCCTCCTCCTATGGAAAAGACGCTTTCTCATCCCCCCCATAACCAGCCGTCCTCCATTTTCTCGGATTCCGAATTTCCTCCACTCGCTGGCCATTGTCATCAGCCTGTTTCCTCCCCACCTCATAGCCCTACCACCTCGCCTTCCTTTGCTGACCCTTCTTTACAGGTTACATTGGACATATTCTCTGCAAAAACTCCCCTCTCACCCTCGGTTCAACCTTTTGACTCCATTCGCTTCGAAAATTTCACCATCCGAAAAAAAAACAAAAAAATCCCTCCCTTGTCCTCGCTTTTATCCTCGTCCTCCACCCTGTACACACCTTTGTCTACCAGGCTTAAACTCACTGCCCATCAAAAACCTCCTTTCCCTTCTCGGGTCCTTAGAGCAAGTACACCCTCTCCGGATGGTTCCTGATGAAAATACTCTCCCTAAACATTTGGGGCCTGGGAGGTTTGGCCAAACAAAAAATCCTTCACAACCTTTTTGCTTCACTATCTCCTGATTTAATCCTTCTGCAAGAAACCATGAACAGTTCTTCCCCTGCTCTTTTAGCTTTTTCTAAACTTCGTCCAGGATGGGAATTTTGTGCTCTTAGCTCTTCTGGTCTTTCAGGGGGCATTCTCTCTGCTTGGAATCCCCTGCGTGTTAAATGCAAGGCCTTTCGCACCTGTGCGGGCATACTACTAAATGCACGTCTTCGTGGCTCCTCAACTTCACTCTCCATCCTTAATTGCTATGGGCCATATATCAACTGAGAAACCATCTGGAATATGGCTGCCAGGGGTGGCCTTCTCTCCCTACCCAATCTTGTCCTTGCTGGAGATTTAAATCTAACACTCAATGGGTCCGAAGTGTGGGGAGCAAAGGCCCACATTGACCCTCTTGGACCCTTCTTCTCACAACTTTTCTCATCCTACCAGCTGGTTGATATTGCTCCTCCCTGTGCAGGACCCACTTGGAGGAATGGTAGGTTTGGGGAAGAGGGTATCAGCAAACGACTCGATAGGTTCCTCCTTTCTACTAGTCTGGTTGAGCTTCTCCCCAGGCATAGGGTTTGGACGTATCCTTCGTTGGTGTCTGATCACTACCCTGTCATATTTGAATGGAAGGAGGACTCTGCCTCTTGTTCTTACCCATTTAAGTTCAACCATTCCTGGTTGACCAATAATGACTTTGTTTATATGGTTAGGGCAGCTTGGCCTTTTCTTTCCAATGAGTCCAACACCTACGGGATGGAGGCCTTCTCGCTGAAGCTTCGTCTCCTTAAAGAGAAAGTCAAAGTTTGGACCCATGATAAATCTCTGGAGATGAAAGACAAAAGCATTCACATTGAGGTAGAAATTAATCACCTATTACTTTCTTCTTCCTCGGGTCTGCTCAGCTTGCATGAAAATAACAAGCTCCTTGATCTTCGAAATGAGTTAAAAATCCTGCGGGATCATGAGCTTTCTTCAGCCAGGCTTCAAAGTAGGATGATTTGGGCTTCGATGGGAGATGCAAATACAAAATTATTTCACTCAGTGGCTTTTGCTAGGAGGAATCAAAATGCCATTTGGGGTCTGGAAGATGAAGCTGGGATTATGGTTGAGAATGATAATGATTTAGAGGACCTGAGTGCTAGATATTTCAAGCATATTTTTAGTGATGACCATCAGAACACCATTGAGGATCAGCTGAAATTCATTTGCCTGTTCCCTTCTTATATATCTCTGGAGGAGAAGGAGTCTTTCACTTCTCAGATAACCTTAGAGGAAGTTGAACAGGCTTTAAAATCCTTTAAGAAGGATAGGTCTCTTGGTCCTAATGGCTGGCTAGTGGAATTTTTCCTGGCTTTTCTTGATCTCTTGGGTAATGATCTTGTTAATCTGGTTGAAATATCTAGGCTAGAAGGAAGGGCTGCTTCTTCATTGAACTCCACCTTTATTGCACTCATTCCCAAAAAGGATAAGCCCCTCTCCTTTGCTGATTTTAGACCTATCTCTCTGTGCAATCTGGTTTACAAATTGATCTCCAAAGTTGCTGCTCAACGTCTTAAACCTTTTTTAGATAAGTACATCTCTCCGCAGCAATTTGGGTTTTTAAAAAATCGACAGATCTCTGAGCCTCTGGCCATTACTCAGGAAGTTCTCCACATTGTCAAAACCAAAAACAGGTGTGCTCTCATACTCAAATTGGACCTATCCAAAGCTTTCGATAGGGTGAACTGGACCTATCTCAGACTTATACTTCTTCAGATCGGTGTTCTTCTGATGGGTGTCAACTGGATGATGGGGTGCTTATCCTCGACAAATTTTGCGCTGCTTATAAACCTTCAAGCTTGTTCATGGCCTCTAGGGGTATCAGGCAAGGATGCCCATTGTCTCTGTTGCTGTTCATACTTGTTATCGAAGGATTAAGCTTATTAATTGATGATGCTCGAATAAATGGTAAGATCAAAGGTATTAGGATATATTCCCAGCTCTCTCTCACTCACCTACTATTCGTCGATGATGTGATTTTGTATGGCTTTGGTACTTTAGAAGAGTGGGTTTCTTTTAAGTCATACTTGAGACTTTTTGTACTTCCTCGAGCATGAGCATTAATTTGGACAAATCCAGCTTCCTGTTCAACAACATTGATGAGGAGGTATTATGTAGGATCACTCGCTCCCTCCCCTATAAAACAGAACATATCTCTTCGGGCTTCACTTACCTGGGATATTTTATTAAAGCCCTAGGTTACTTGGTTAAAGATTGGTACTGGCTTATCAGAAAATTTGAAAGAAGAATTCGGCATTGGACTTACCGTCTCCTTTCCATTGGAGGAAGACTAGTCTTGATTAAAGCAGTACTTACTAGTTTGCCTGTGTACTGGATGGCTTTAGTTCCTGTCCCTAAATCCATCCTGAATAAGCTCAAAAGTATGTTGTTTTCTTTTTTGTGGGGCTCTTTAGAGGATAGAAAAAAGTTTCATTTGGTAGATTGGATGACTTTATCCAAACCTACCTCTCTGGGGGGCTGGGGTATAAAAAATTTGGGTTGGTTCAGCATTTCACTGTGCCTCAAGAGCTTCTGGTTGGCACTAAATGGGGAAGGTATATGGTACCAAGTCCTGTCTACAAAATATATGAAAAATCTCTCTGTTGTGTCTTGGATCCGCAACAAAAAATTCTCAGTTAATGGTGTATCTGTAATTTGGAGGGGGTTTATATCCACCCTCTCTTGGTTAGGTAGGGGTATTTCTTGGCATGTTGGAAATGGGGTGTTTACTCAGGCAGGCTTGGATCCTATTGTTAGCATTGGATCTCCTTATGCGCTCCCATGTGATCTACGGGAATACTTGGAGGACTATGGTATAGTTACGCTGGATCAAGCGAGAAATTACACCCTTGAAGCCAGGCATTATTGGCTTACAGTCGACGATTTGGATCTGGGTGGAGAATGGAAATGTTTATGGAATGATTACATTTCAGGGCTGGATTATGGCAGAATTAGAATAAAGTCCCATAAAGACTCTTTATGCTAGACCTTTGATAGATACACAGGAAGTCTCTCTGCGGCCCAAGCCTATGCATGCATTTCTCATCATCTTTTTGATCATCAGATGAATCTGTCCTATGTGCAATTAATTTTATGGAAATTAAACATCCCAGAAAAAATAAGATGTTTTTTATGGCTACTGATATTAAATAAAGTATTGACCTGGGACAACTTACAACACCGTGGCTATCAAGGGCTGAGCATATGCTTTCTCTATAGAATGGGAGAAGATTCACATCAGCATTTGTTTAATGACTGCTCTTTTACCAAGAGAGCCTCTGCTATACTTAAGGAACACTTTGGTACCGTCCCCTTTATTAAAGGCACTGTTAGGTCTTCTCTTGAATTCTGGTTTTCTACTTATTCAGCAGATAATGCTTTTATTTACATTCCAATCTTCTTTTTCTGGAGCATATGGAAACTCAAGAATGGCTGTATATTCGACAACAAGAAGCCCTCAGTTCATGCAATCTTACATCATACAGAGGCTCTTACACATCAATATCCAGTTCTGAGAAATAAGAAAAAACAAAGAAGTATTGGTTCAGCTCCTCAGTACATTTATCCTTGTGGTTTTTTTAATGGAGCCACTGCTGGAAACATTGGAGGAGCCGGGTTTGTGATACATTTGAGTGGATCACACATCAAGAACTTTTCTTTGGGATGTGGTAGCAGTACCAATACCAGATCAGAACTTTTGGCCCTATGGGCCCTCTTGGCAGTGACTAAACATATGGGGATTCCTCTTCTCTCTATCTTTGGTGACTCACTTGTCATCATATCATGGGCAAACATACATTATTCTCTAAACTCTCCAATTCTGAGCCACTGGTGTGAGGACATTCGATTATTGCTGCAATATTTTCCATCTGTGACCATTCAGCACATATATCGCGAGCATAACCAGCAGGCTGATGGTCTCTCAAAAAAGGCTCTTTCACTTACTACTGGTTATGGCAATATTTTGGAATTTGAGAATGACATGATCATTGATCATGGAAACTTCCAGCTTTTTTAAGCTGTTTTGTGCTGGATATCAGACCTTTTTTATGCACAATTTTATGTTTTCTATTGTTTATGTTGCCTAGCTGACACAGAAGAGACCATTCAACCTTCTTGTTATGCTCAGGACTTATTTGCTATTTGGTCATAGTTGATTATGCTTTATTGTAGAACTTTGACCTGTTTACAGGAATGATGAAAAAAGCCTGACTCTGATAGGATTTATGTTGTTTTGCTCATGATATGGATGACTTGGAACTCCATAGCGATCCGAAGGTCTTCATGTGCTTAGTCACAATATTTGTGGAGGTGCCATAAATATATGGCCCAATTTTCATTGCCATTGTAAGATGATTGTATATGATGTCCTTTGATCCAGTCATGAATATCAAGGTCTGGTATTTTTTCTTCTAAAAAAAAAGTTTATGAATTGTATTTGGTTGTTTATTGGAACTTTATGGATGTATCTTAATGATTACTGTTCATTGTTTTTCCATAAATAATTTAAAAATTGAGTTTAAATGTTCATAAAAAAATTACACCTCAAACATTTTGATCCCTTTAATGTTTGGTAAATCCGGGTTTAACATGGATATTTTAATTATTTTCATTTATTTTATTATTGGGTTTTTATTATTTGATAAATTAGGCGACATGTTTTTTTCTATATTCTTTTTTGTTTTAGCATACTTGTTGGTGTAGTGTTAGGTTAAACACACATTGATCTCGTCAATGTTATTTGGATGGCACTTCTTTATTCTAATCAATAAGCCATAATCAAATATATCAAAATTCTACTCTAAACCCACACCAAAATATATCTAAATTTTATTATAAAAAATGTTTTATTATTATTATGGTGAATTGTAAAGAAAGTTAGTTAATTTAAATTATTTTAAAATTATTTTATAAGTAATTAAAAATGAAATAAAATAAAAAGGCTAGAATCTTCGAAGAAGGTTGAATATCTTTTAAAAAAGAGTTTAGCATTTCCAGTAATCATTAAAGGTAATCCACAATGTAATTTATTATTATTATTTATGTCGGTTAACATAATGTTTATTTTATGTCGTCTAGCATAATGTGACTAACGTGACACGATCTCCCCCATACTGGGCTGAGAGCACCTCACTTCTCTCGGTGCCACAATGGAGGAGCATGTTAGATATTGTGTCTAAGTGAGTGGAAATTTGAACCTCCCATATTATATAATTTAAAAGGAGCATGTTAGATATTGTTTCTAAGTAGTAGAAATTTGAACCTCCCATATTATATAATTTAAATGGAGACGTTTGATATTTAAGCAAATTTTCCTTCAACTTTTGGAATTTGGTGATATAGAAAGTCTAAAGCATTAAAAGCTTGATGGTGCCACAATTGAACATGTTAGATATTGTGTCTAAGTGAGTGGAAATTTGAACCTCCCATATTATATAATTTAAATGGAGACGTTTGATATTTAAGCAATTTTTCATTTAGTTTTTGGAATTTGGTGATATAGAAAGTCAAAGTTCTCATTATGACGGTATATTTTATAGTTTAAATTGAGTTAGAATTGGAAAAATATTAAATCATAGTAGAAGTATTCTCATGCATGATATATTTAATGTTTGATTCTTATTATTATATTGATGGTTAAGAAGAGGGTATGCGATCTGATTACAAATATGAAAAAATGAGAATGACCTAAACAATAGTGTATAAACATAATCAGAACACACACATGAACATAAAAAAAATAGACACGTGTGCAAAGTGGGAGGGCCAATTATTAAACATTGTGTTGGCCATTGTCGCTTGTACTTGTGTCAACTAATTTCTCTCTCAAGTGACACAATTTTTCGTATTCTTGTGTCACTAGTGTTTTTTTGCTCATCTACTACTTTCTAGTGGCATGTCACTCGACTAATGTTGCTCTATAACTTCTATTATTTGTTGCTTTATATGGTCAATTGGATCTTTTGGTTCTTTCTGCAATTCGATGTATGTGGCATCCCTTGCTTTTACTTTTCATTCTTCCCAATATTTGTTTGTGTTTTGTCATTTGTGTTCCCTATGCCTATGCCTATGCCTAGTGAGACCTTTCCATTTTCTATCTTTCTCTCTTATTGTTGCTTCTATGATTTTGTTAGAGCTATGCATATGATGCAGACTTTGGTTTAAAAACAAGTGCCATGTGCCCTTATCCACGTTCTTCAATATGAAATGGCTTGAAGGATGAAGAAGCCTCTTTTTCTCATTGTTTCTCTACTGCTCCACTAGGATCCAGTGTCCATGTTTTATGAGTATGGTTGTTCGATTGTGGTGGTGTGGATTGAGGAGGAGGAGTGGATTGCGAAGGTGGAGGGGTGGATTCAGGAGGTGGAGGAGTGGATTCAGGAGGTGGAGGGGTGGTCTATGTAGGTATGGTTGGAGTAAGGGCCAATTATGTCGGAGTCAACTATGATGTTTATGTTGATGGAATTGATGGTGATGGGTTTCTGTGTGTATGAGCTATTTGTGGTTCTTGGATAATGGGTGTTGGTGACGTGGATCCTGAATATTGAGTTAGCATACCTAAGCTATAGTGGTAATTGTGTAGATAATTGTTTTTGTATGTGTATGCAATCGATTTAGTATCTTGGGGGGCTTACATGTATCCTTTATTTTTCTCTATGAACTCCTTGTCTGTATCTCATCTTGAATTGCTTCTCAATGCTGATATGTTTTTTCATTGTGTTCACAATAATTTCTTTGGATATATCCAATGCTTGTGAATAATCAAGTTTGATACTTGACTCCATTATTAATTTATGCTTTCTTTCTTGCTACTTTGTTCCTTTGGCACCTTCTTTTATGGAAAAACTATAACGGCTACCTTTTCCATATATATTTTTAATATCGATTCTTCTCAGTCAATGGGTTCCAAAGAAGATAGAAGTATTGAAGTCTCTTCTTCAGTCTCTTTGTTGGGTTCATCGGCACCAACTTTTATCTTTTCTGATTTCTTCGCCAGTTTTATCTTCTTCAGAAGAGTGGATGTGGTCAATTCTTTTGTGATTCAAAATACTCTTATATAAATCTATTCCTCCCTCTCTTCATATAGTTCTCCATTCCACAACATAGTTATTATCTTCTCTACTTCACCTCTGGTTAAGGGGGGCACTTTGTATTTTGTATTGGATTGCCTCTATAGATCCATGAAAGTTTGGTTTGTTGATGGGTAGTGATCTATGTTTTCAAGCTCTCCACCTACTCCATGTGTGTACCAAAATTTAGATCAATCTAAGTAAAATTGTATATGAGTTGTTGGTGGTATATTCACCCTTATGTTCTATGGTACCCTCCATTGTCGAAAAGCTACCTTGACATTTTCAAACCACTAAGAAAATTTTTCCTTCAGGGTAAGGTCTGATGCTAAACCCAACTGTTTCTTGGAAAAACACTGCAGGGATAGCATCATCAGCAAAATCCCTGATCCAAATACAACTTCCTCCACTGGTAAGATCATTGTCATTACTATTTAAAATAAGAGGGATGGAAACCTTATCATTTTTCATGTTTCTTAACACTTCTCACGATTAACTCTAATTATGTGTATTATATACTTAGAACAATTAAGAATTCCCCCTATTCTACAATTCGCTTAATATCATCTAACATGGTAATTTTTATGTTTGATGCTCTGTTAGTGTTTGACAAATACAACTACTATAAAAGTTTCCCATTTTATTCTTGGGTCCTTCACCATGCTAATAATAAGACCCTTCCAATTCTTTCTCGACAACTTTCCAGCAAACTCTTCTACAAGGTGATTTGCACTTGGTATTAATTCATCGAGTTTTGGTAAGTTGGTTACTCTATGGACCATAATTACATTTATATCAACTGGCTCATCAAGCCAGCGTTTACCCCAATGACATCTACTTACAAAAAATATTGTTGCATGTTCTTTAAGTCAGTCAAAACTAATCACCAATGGTGCGTTGAGGTAAATCCAACCCCAATGACATCTACTTACAAAAAATATTGTTGCATGTTCTTTAAGTCAGTCAAAACTAATCACCAATGGTGCGTTGAGGTAAATCCAAAATTCATCTTTGTGCAATGCCTTACTTTCGAATTCCAACTCCCAATTTTAGCATCCCAATTTTTAAATTCTCTCCAATGCTCCCCCAATTAATTTCCTCTACCTTTGCGTTATTTACTTTGTAATTTCTTCATTCTGACTTTCATTGCGGGCTGATGTCTTCTATCTGTTTTTATTACCTTTCTTTCTTCGATATATCTACTACATTCTTTATTCTTGGTGGCATTGTTTTCTCTATGCTCGCTTATGTTTGTATGAATTAGTCCTCTGCTCTATTCTATTTCTTGGATTCCTTCACAATTATGAATTTTGAATTGAATTTCAGTGTAAGATGCTCGAGTATATTTATTGTTGATTATGGATTGATGGTCTCGAAATTCAGGGTGATTTGGTTTGTGCAACTTAAAAAGTTGGTCATAATTTGCTTGTGTGAATGGTTATATTTAGCAATGATTTCATTTGTGCGAATTTTGATATCAAATCGATGCATATTTGATCGTGGTTCAAATTTAAATTCCAGTATGAATAGTAAAAATGAGTTGTAATGTTAGGTGGCAGATTTGATTCGATCAATCTTTATGGTCTTCTTTGTCGCTTGGACTACTTTGATGTGTTCATAATTTGTTTCTTTTGTCTATTTACACTATATACAAATATTATTTTAATTGGTATACTATGCACATTATCAGTATACTATTGTTATGGATGGTACCACTTTAGTCGAGCACTATATACCACTTTAGCAAGAAGTTGACCTGGTGGTTGTGTTCTTAACTGTATTACCTTGGTTGGTGGTATGTATTAGACCACATAATGTCCTAGCCATGTTGTTTCTAACTTCCTTGGTTTACCTTTTATTCTACTATCATACAATTGTACCAAATCTCCTATGGAGGTATCTTTATTTCTTAGGTGCCTGTTGTGCCATACTTTTTGGTGTTATTTGTAATCTCCTAGTGGTTCAAAAAATACAATTTGAGAGTGTGATTAAATTATTGGATTAGGATGAAGAAACTTTATAAGATATATATGCTATCTAATGTTAAAGTGAGACTTATTATTTTCTTCTCTAGAGGGAATATCTATGAATTCTCCAGTTCTTGGTATGTATGAATCAAGTCCTTAAATTATTGTAAGAGACAAGAGTACACACCATGTGCAACAATGTAAGCATGGATCACACCTACAATATAGATAAGAGATATCATTTACATAATGGATCCTTAAAAATAGGAGAAAATCCTCCAAATACCCCAAGACATTCATACAACAATTTCACATGTTCCCTCTACAGTGACTACATTACCTGACTATATACCTATTCACTCATTGCACATGAGATCCCTTCATTAGTTCAACCGGTATTATATATACATTTAATTAATTAAAAATATATGTATCCCCATATATCCCCCCGCCCCCTTGTAGTCATATCATATATATTTAATCCCATATATGCCCCTCTTGGGTCATAACAAAGTACTCTCATAAAAAAAGATTTATCTTTAAATATTTGTAATTAAGGGGTATACATGTGATGAAACCAAGTAATAGGATTTTCCTATAATCTTGTTTTATTGTTGCCATTTATGATGATCCATCTATCCAACATTAATTATTTTTAGGCTTACTCCTTGATAGTTGGTTGTTGCATAATTTTGATTCCATGTGTTGTTTTTTAACTTCTCTAATTTGTTGTAGTCTTTGATTCTCTAATAATATCTTGTTGAATAATGGTTTTATGATGCCTTGTTATGACCCAAATTCTTAACATAGCATAATATAACATAGTACACACCATGTACATAAATGTAAACATGGACACAACTCCAAGATATATAATAGAGATGAGTTACATTAACTCCTTAAAGAATAGGAGAACCTCCTCAAATACCCCAAGACTTTCATACATCCATTTCACATGTTCCCTCAATAATGATTACATTACCTCTATATATGCACATTCACTCATTGCACATGAGACCCCTTGAGTAGTTAGATCACTATTACATATCGATTTAATTCTTCATATACATTTAGCCTGATATATGCCGACCTTTAGGTCATATCATATACATTTAACTCCATATATTCCCCCCCCTTGTGTCATATCATAGTACCCTCCTTCGAAAATATTTGTCCTCTTAGCTTTGCATTTAATGGATATATATGTTATGAAACCAAGTAATAGGATTTCCTTATATTCCTCATTTCATGTTTCCATTGATGAAGATCTGTTCATCCAAATTCAATAATTTTTGGTCTTAATCTTTGATATGTAATTGTTGCATAATTTTGATTCCATGAGGTGTTATTGCAATTTATCCAATCTGTTGTAATTTTTGGTCTCTAACAATATATTGTAGAATAATAGTTTTTTGATGCCCTATTCCATGAATATGGTTGAGTATTATGTTTTCTTCCTTGATAGTGTCACTATAGATCTTCTTTCCTTTCTTGGAAGCTTTCATTGTAATGAGGATGTCGATATCGTTTCACCTTTGATGGTTTCCCTTGATTTTGCACACCCATATCATCAATCTTCTTTTAAGAGATAACAACATCCTCTATCCTTTGTGCTTGGTATTTGATTACTCTTTCCTTTGAGATAGTACCCTCATATTTGACATGTACATATTCAAGTTGGAGTTGTGACTTCTTCAAGTATTTTTTGGAAACCTTATAGAATTTTATTGTTCTTCTCATTTTGAAGTTGTGATGTGATGCCATAAATCAAATTATTATGTCCTTATTCAATTCTAGATTGCATTTATGATTTTACCTAATATGTATTTAGAGCTTGTTCAACATTCTTGCAAATTTCCTCTTCAAGTTTTTTTATAGTGCCTTCATCCAAGATTCTTGTTTTTTCTTGATTTTGACCATGCTTATTTTCTTATTTCAGTCTCTTGACCTCATCCATTAACTTTTTATTATGGTTTATTAATATGCATATTTCTTCATCTTATTTTGGAATTTGTCCCTTGACTCATCCTTTTCCCACCTTCCTTTTCTATTATTGTCTTTCTTCAATGTATGACCCTCTTTACTAAGTGCTTCATTAAGGACTTATATCTTGGAAAAATACTCACCTTTATTCTTGATTTTCTCTTTTGATTCTTTTAATTCATCTTCATTTTTATTCATCTCCAATTTGGTATCTTTTATCCATTTATCTGAGAAGAGTTCTTCAAATTCTTCCCACTTGGAATATAATATAGTATCTTCATAAAAAATCTTCCACCAATTAGAAGCTTCATTTTTAAAATAAAAATCTACATGGAAATGACTTATACCAGTTTCCTTTATCATCCTCTACCATTCCATAGGTTTGATTTCATCTGTATCTTCATCTCCACTAAACATAGGTAATGGCATTTTTCTCAATTAAGGTCTAATTGAAAACCCCCAAATTCCAAGTTCAATATATTGACAATAATATTAGAATTTTATAATCTTACTTTTGTGACATATTATCATGTGTTTCTTGTTTCCAACAGCATATGAATCACCTCAATCAAACCTTCCAATCAAAAGTTGTGCTAATACGAAAATAACATACCTCCTAAAACCTTGATTCGGAGATTGTCTTGTTGACTGACCTTACTCCTAAATTATCTATGAAATTTGACCCATCTAAGTAAAAATATTTTTTCTATGGTAGGTCGGTATGTCTTGTCTACAATGCCATAGGTTCGACCCGATTCTGATGTGCCAAAAGAGAGTTATGGTAAGCTTACCATTTAAAAAAAAAATGTTTCTCTAAGGAGAGGGAACTTGTATGCATTTCCACATGTCTTAGTTTCCTTCTTTGATTTTGAAATTTGTACCACAAACACTATGGACCATATTCTTTTTTAGTCAATAGGTGGAAATTTATTTGGATCTCTCATTCTTCATATATAATAGATTTACTCATAACGCCTATTTGAGACTAGTTTTTGGACTAGTCAAAACCCTACTTCCACAAACTATAATGAACCAAGACCTAAAATTGTTACCACATATACTTATCTATGTCTTCTGAGGATCCTCCAAAATTTGTTGTCTGAAATGTACAAAATTTTTTATAGAAAAATTCCAAGATGATTTGTTTCAAAAGAGTCTAAGCCAAGGACCGTATGCTCTAATACCAAAAGTTATGAACCAAATCCTTAAATTATCATAAGAGACAATTTACACACCATCTACAATAATGTAATGGGGAGAACAACTCCAATTTATATAAGAGAGATGAGTTACACAATAAATCCTTAAAAATAGGAGAACCTTCTCCAAATGTCCCAAGACATTCATCCTACCATTTCACATGTTCCCTCCACATTGAGTACATTATTTCTATATATACATATTCATTCATCGCACATGAAACCCCTTTATTATACCGACCACTATTACATATAAATTTACTTCATTACATATATAATTATCCCGATAGACGTGTCATCCCACTCCACCTCCACCTCCACCCCCATCCCAACCCCTTAACGTCATATCCTATACATTTAACCCTACTTATACCCCTTGGGCTATCACATTTATTTGTTATTTGATTCATAGCATTTAGGTTCAAGAGCACTAGTTAAATTATTTTGGATGTAATTATTGGTTTCAATATTAGCCCCTCTTATTTTTACTAGATCATTGTTTTGATTCTTTAATTTGAGAGTGATTGAATGATCGAAATATGTTAGAAGAAATTTTATGAGCTCTCCATATTATGCAATCTTGAAGCGAGACTTGTTATTTTCTACTCTAAAGGGAATATCTATGAATTCTTATGTTCTATGTATGGTTAATGTATATTTTCTTGAGTTAATCAATTATTTGTCATATAAATTTCTCTATATTTTCACATGTTTGTTGGCTCATTGGTAAATAATTAGCATGCCCCCAAATCCATTGAAGTAAATATTGAAGGGAATCAAATGTGGATATATTATTAAAAAGGATTAGGAGATTAAAGCTCATGACGACAGTAAAGTCTATGTTCACATTATTCCTAACTAAATGATATATATATTAAAAATGAATCATTAGAGCCATGTGTAATTTTTGGAGGAAATGAGTGAGAAAAAACATGATACACTTTGGATTTGTGACTAAGTTATTTTTTCTATAGAATTTCCATTTCATATATATTATATTAAGCTATATATCATTTGTAAAATACAATTTTAAGAATTATTCACATCTCTTCACAAAACCTAAAATATTGGGATATGGATTTTCCTAACCTTTTTTATTCATCCCTTTGATTATTAATTAATTAAATCTTCTAACTATTTACTATGTTGACATGTGAGAGATTGATATATATATATATTTTCTTTCATTGAGAAAAAATGAAATCCTCTTAGTTGATGAAATCGCACTGTCAATTCACAAATATATAAACCTACAAGATCCAGCTCCCATTGAAACATCAATATTTATTGCTAATAGGAGGAGGAAATGGTGGGAAACTATTTTGAAAAACCTAAACTTGTTCATATGACTCTAAGTATATAACTTTATAAGGATCCTTACATCCTAAATAGTTTATTCCATCTTAGTGGACATCAAATTAGTAATATTTACAAATTTGTAGTTACAATGGTTTGCACTCCTCTTAGTTGATGAAATCGCATTGTCAATTCACAAATATATAAACCTACAAGATCCAGCTCCCATTGAAACATCAAGATTTATTGCTAATAGAAGGAGGAAATGGTGGGAAACTATTTTGAAAAACCTAAACTTGTTCATATGACTCTAAGTATATAAATTTATAAGGATCCTTACATCCTAAATAGTTTATTCCATCTTAGTGGACATCAAATTAGTAATATTTACAAATTTGTAGTTACAGCTACATAGATGGATATCCTTTCCTCAGCCATCTTTCATAACCTTACCATCACAATCATGTAATGCACAAGTAGATAATCCAGTGGAACCATTTATTTGGGGGAAGGTGGCTTAAGAGTCAATCACCTTGTCCACAAGATGAGCCCTCGTGACACTATTGAATCCACTGCTAAAAAAAATTAGAAACATATTGTTTGACCTAGAAAATGAGTCAAGAAAAGAGCTCGAGAAATAACATCCAAATTTCATTGCCATTACCCCTTCCTATCCATTATTTAAGATGGAAGCGAAAGTGGATATCAATCCTTACCAACTTAGGTGAGATCGATGTTTTAAAGTTGAATCATTGGTTGCATCAACTAGAGGTCTATTTTAGTATCTGTAACATAGATGAGGAGCAAAAGATTTATTTTGCTAAATTGAAATTAGAAGGGAACGCATTAACCTGGTAGAAAATACACATAGAGGTACTTATGTTGGAGGGTGATCCACTAATGACTAAGTGGGAGGGTTTCAAAACTCTCATAAAGTCCCAAATATACCATATCAGGTATGTAAAGGACCAATGGATCTGTTCGCTTTGCTTTAAGCAAAGGAAATGGTAGAGTGTGCAAGGGTACACCACCGAAATCAGGAAGATGGATATTATGTTGGGAATCTCACCCAAGAATCTAGATGTACTCCTAAAGTATTTAGGGGGTCTAAATAGTCATTTACGAAAGAAAGTGATGCTATTCAAGAATAAGACAATTGACGAGGCTTGTGTGCAAGCACAGTACGTGGAGAATATAGGCCACACAAAAGGACAACTAAGTGGTTCTAAACAAAAGGAGAACCAAGTCACTTCCAAGGAGGGAAAGAAGAAGAAGAAAGGAAAAGATAAGAATATTACAAGCACAACACATCAGTACAAGGATCTAAAAAACACTACAATCATTGTAGCATTGATGGTAACATCGAAGAAAAGTGTTGGAAGCTATATCCAAAGTTAAACCCTAAGAGCCGCAAAAAGGATGTCAATAATAAGAACCTTCTACCCAGAGATTCGAGTAAACAAGTAGAGAGCAACTTATATGTGGATGGGAATATTGTTTGCACTTAAGGAAAAAAGAAGGTGAAGATGAGTAGCCTTCATCACAAGGAAGAGAGATAGATGCCAAAACTCTTCCATATCAAGATCTAGATGAAGAATACCAAGGTAGATACTCTATTCGATTTCAGTTCACAAGAAAATCTCATAGCATCCAATCTAGTCAAGAAGCTTGGGTTGCAGGTTCATGATAATCTTATCCCTTATCCATTGGGATGGGTAAACAAGCATACAAATATCAAGTTCATGAAACAATGTAAGATCAAATTTGCTATAAGTGCATATTTTATAGATGAAGTGGAGTTAGATGTAGTACTCCTTGACATGTGTGGTGTAGTGTTTGGAAGTCCCTACATGTATATGAGGGATGCAATCTTCATGAGGAGAATGAACCAGTGCCCCTTGATCAAGGATGGGAAGTCATTCATCATCAATGCACATAAAGGTAAATCAAATATATCATTGGTGAGTGGCAACCGAGCCAAAAAATAGTAGTGTAGGTAAGAAATATGCTTTTCTTTTCTTATAAGAGAATCATTTGGATGATGAATCGGTAAGAGTAAAGTCATCCTTAAAGGGGTGTACCAAAGAGGAAAAACATCAATTGGAGGAGTTTCTATAGGAATACATAATAGTGTTCTAGGACTTGGTTTAGGACTCAGTTAAAGGGATACCACTTAAGAGGGGAGTAGAACATGAGATACAAGTGTTACCTAACTCCTCGTTACCAAATATTGGGTTGTATAGACCGTCTGTTTAAAAAAATGAAGCGAAGAAGAAATTACAACAATTGCTAGAGAAAGGGGTGATTTGACCAAGCACCTCACCTTGTGGGTCATCTATCATCATAGTACCCAATAACGATGGAACCTGGTGGATGTGTATTGACTACAAATATTTGAACAAGATTACACTTAAGAATTGGTACCCTCTACCCAAGAATGATGATTTGTTAGAATAGTTGTACTATGCTAAGTACTTCACCGAGTTTAATCTCAAAATGGGAGACCACTAGGTATGTCTCAAAGAAGAAGACACCTAGAATACTATATTTAATATGAGGCAAGGTTTGTATGAATGGTTGGTCATGCCTTTTGGTTTATGCAATGCACCATCTACATTTATGAGATTGATCAATGATATTTTGTGCTCATATTTAGATTCATTTGTGATAGTGTATTTGGATAATAAATAATTTATGGATCTACTTGGTAGGAGAATATTTCACATCTCATGCATGTGTTAGAGACTTTAAAGAAACATCAAATCTTGTCTAATTTTAAGAAATGTGAGTTCGCTTAGTAGTCATTGGTATATTTTTGGTATGTGATTAGTGGAGGGGAACTCAAGATAGCAAAGATGGAGGTCATTAGAAAATGGCTAGTTCCTACTAATGTAACTAAATTTGGAATATTTGTTGGGGTAGCATAGTACCTAAGGAATTTTATTGCTTCCTTTTCAGCTGTAGCTGCACCACTCTATGCTATAACAACGAGTGGTAAGAGTTTTGAGTGGGGAAATAATCAATAGAAATATTTTGAAGAGGTAAAAAAAAAGATTAGTCAAGCACCATTTCTCGCATTGCATAGCTTGCAAAAACCTTTCAAACATGACACAAATGCAAGTGGGTATGCTATGGGATTAGTTTTGATGCAAGGAGGAATATGCTATCATTAAGAAATGTTTCATGAGGCAGTTTTGAACTAACCTACCTATGATAAGGAACTCTGTGCCCTGGTTCAAGTTGTTAAGAAGTGTATACACTAGATGATGGGTAAGGAAACAATTATCCACACAAATCACCAACCACTACAACATTTTCAGGCCTCGAGTAAGCTAGAACAAACTAGAGTTTACAAGTGGATGAGGTTTTTGCAACAATTTCATCTAGTCATAGAGTATAAGAAGGGAAACACTAATAAGTTTGGTAGACATGATTTCAAGGCCACCTACATCGAAAATTACATCTACGGGGACTCTTATGCACATGAAACCTTCTACCCATGATCATACAAAGAGGGATACACATAATATGAGGACTTCAAGGAGGTGTTTCAACAGTGACAAGGACAATTTCATGTAGAATAAGGTGACATTAAGGCTTACTATCATATCCATAATGGGTTACTCTACAAGCTAGACAAGATTTATGTTCCCAAAAGTTAAAAAGTGCAACTTATTAGAGAGGTGCACACCTCCAAATTTGCAGGGCATTTTGGTGTTGGTAAAAAATTGTTAACTTATAAAGTTATTTGTATTGGTCCAGAATGTAAGAACATGTAGCATGGTATATTAGAGGATGCATACTTTGATGTACAAACAATACTAGTTATATAAAGTAACCAAGGTCTATACCATCCCTACATGTACCCACTCGACCTTGCGAAAACATTTCCATGAATTTTGTGGGTGGGTTACTAACCAATAGGAAGGAACATGCCCATTTATTTGTGGAATTTGATAGATTGACAAAGATGTTGATCCAGATGGAGATCGGTGGCCACCCACCTATTCCACTGGCTCAAAACATTTGTCCATTGTGGCAGTTTCCTAGTTATTTTTCGGTAGTTTTTCGAGTCCTAAACTTCCGGGGCCGTTTTGAGGCCTTAAACGACGTTTTTTGGAGATTTGGGGCCAAATGGTTGCCATTGGNGGGCCGTTTTGAGGCCTTAAACGACGTTTTTTGGAGATTCGGGGCCAAATGGTTGCCATCGGCATGCATTTGGCCAACCAAAAGTTGTAAAGCTTAGAAAGACC
>LPNX010088957.1:281709-336083 GCA_001517045.1 Pseudotsuga menziesii | reverse complement strand
CTTTTGGGGTTCTCACCTCATTATTATTATAAATAGGCCCCTTTGGCCTCATTTTGTATTCAGCTTGGCACGGATGAGAGTAGCAGCCACATCTCTTCTCAGGGATAGCTACCACCATTCTAGCAATTGTATTACAGTCTGTTCTATTTCCGCCATTTAATAGAATATGTGTTTACTGTATCTTTGTTATCTTTGCAAAATGTCTATTATTATGATTCTGTATATGTTCTTTCATTTCGTTCACGCATAAATCCGGATCAGATGTGCATTCTTTGAGAAAGTCTAGGTGTAATTTGGGATATCAAGGACCATCATCTAAGACATGGGTACCATATTTCTCAGTTCCTTTTGGAATACACTTTGAAAGAAGATGGACACTAAGTGGAAGAGATCTAAAACAATCCATCCACTAATAAATGGATAAACATAAGTAGTCAACTAAAATTTGGTGAATCTTTTGAGCAGTTAAAATAATAAGTGTCTGAAGACTTGGGATGGAAATCTAATTTATATTCAACACTCTTATAATAGATTAGTCCACACTTCCATTGGTAGGTCCTGTTTGAAACATGTCATGGATATTTTCCATCTTCACCTCTAGATGTTGTATATGGACAACAAGGGGGATTGAGGGTTGACACCATAGGTGAAGCATTAAGAGATGAAAAATTTAATTGATGAGATTAGGGAAATCCATTTACAAGTATAGGAGACATTGAAGAAGTCACATGAAAAGTATAAGGCCAGACATGACCAACAAAGTGTTGAGAAATCATTCCAAGTGGGGAATAGAATTTGGTTATAGTTGAACAAGGAAATACTATAGGTTACTTATAAGAAGATAAAGGATTTGTGGTATGAGCTTTTTAAGGTATTGGAGAAGGTGGGAGATAACACCTACAAACTCAATCTACCCCCATACATGCACATTTACTCAGTAATGAATATGGAAAAATGGAAACTCTATGAGCCTTCCATGTTATATTAGGAGGAGGAGTAGATCCTACCTACCATATAGGTCTTAGAACATGATGCTGAAGTAGAGTTGGTTGAAGGCCAATTATTGTAGAAGAATCTAGAACTACTAGACAAGGGCCACATGACCTTTGGTAGATTGGGTTGAAAGGACAACTTATAGGCATGGCTAAATGGTACTCTTGGGAGAAGGTAGAGGAAAATTTTTCTCACCTCGTTTACTAAAATATTTTGGGGACCAAAATCCTCTCAAAATGGGGAGGTATGATCCAAATTAGTTCAATATATAATTTTTCATTTTGGTGCTTTCTGGGTGGAACGATTGGATGAATTGTCTTGTAGGGGCCATTTTAGAGAAAGGTCTTACTTTGTAGATTTGGGCTCTATAACCTTTTGAGGCCCATTCGAAAGATTAAATGATGTTTTTTGGGGTCAAAAGTTGTTGAATTTTGTAACTTCAAAGGATATTCTAAATGTATTTTACTGATGTAACCCAAGGGAGAACTTATTATTCCTCCGGCGGAGTGTTACTATTGTATTTGGTCATCATAGAGTCACGAGGTAAAGCCTCCATTGTAAGTCGGGTCATTAGTACCCTAATGAATAATATAATATACTGTTTTGAGTCTTCCTAGGTGAATTTGGACCAGACAGTTTAGTGGGGTCGACTTGATTAGGGTAAAAGTCAGTTGGCTCAATGTGTATAAATAGAAGAGCTGTGGTTCTTATTTGGACATGTAGAAACTCACTTGTGTAGCACATAGGAGAGAGAAAGAGACAAAACAACAAGGAGGATAATTGTTTTGGGGTTATATCTTATACATCTTATACAGAGGAAGTTTTGTTGGGTTTTCTTCCCCTTGAGGGTTTCCAAAGATAAATAATGTGTCTATCTTGTGATTGTGTTTCTATCAGTGATTCTAGATATGCTACTGCTATGATTTTGAATTAAACTCTAATGATATATAGTATATCATATGAAGTCTTAATTTTTTTTTGCAAGAATATGTCACAATCCCTCAACTTTTTTCTACACTTTGATACCTTTCCAACATTGCAAGAATCACCTCAATTGGAGTATCTATGAGGATGTTATTCCTCCCACAAGATAACCTATCTAGTTGACGACCATGGTACCGAGTGGATACCACCTTAGCTTTGATTACCCACACATGTGGAGATAGTCATGCGTGGAATTTTAAGAATATGTTAGAGGGTTTAAAACACTAACCATAACTAGGATTTGGGACATGTACAAACCCTATAACTAACCCTAGACAACTATCGGACTATGTTAAATGCCTGGATGGTAGGAGGAGAAGGTGTTCCATTTTGATGATGTTGTTGTATTGTTCCATAGCTGAGAAACAATAAGGGAGTGGATATTATATCTTAATAGAGGAAGTAGGAGATCTTGTAGTAGTTGTGCAAGAAACATTGCCAAAGGTAACTCCATAGTGAGTAGCAATTTATTTGTAGTTGCATTGCATATTGGAGAATAAAAGAGAAAGGAATAGTCCTCCATATGGAATTCATTTTGATATTCCATTTTTCCCTACTTCATTGAATCATATGAAGGGCTAGGCACTTGGTTTCTTGACATATGGATGCCTCCTAGTGATGATTGTGTCACTAGATATGGGGTGTATTCATGGTCTCCTTTGGTGTAATGTATTGCGGGGACATACTTGATGCTAGATGGAGTTAACACTTTTCTCATGTCCCCTTTTCCTTGGTGTTAATGTGCTCTAGTAGTGCACTTTGCCTTGGTGGGATTTTTCTAGGTGATATGACTTGATGTTGTAGCATTTAGACATTTCCTATGTGGAACATGTGATTAATGATGCTAGTACCTTTATTATGTGTATTTCCTAAGCTCATTAAGAAAAAAACGGTACTAAATGCATATTTGGTAACCACTCCTTTCTCTAATGTTTGATCGAGTAGTAATCATATATTAGTTCTTCGGTGGTGTGTCCTATATTACACCCTTGGAGCTATCCTATGTCCTAGGTTGTGTGTCCTATGTCCTAGGTTTTGTTCAAAATCCTCGAGCATGTCACCTAGGTAGGCACTTGATTGTCTTCCCACTACGTTTCCTCTCTACTAGTCATGGATTGGAAGGGATGGACTCATCAACTAATCATACTTGAAGTGGTGTGGGGGGTTTTATCACACACTTACAGTCCAACATCTCATAAATTTCTATGTTTCAAGACAAGCCTCCAACCAAAATTTCTCTAATCAAGGATTTCGCTCCTCATTTAGTAAACATATAGTTTCAAGATTTCAACCTTGGAGTATTATAGTTTCTAAGTGTTGGTTTTGTTAACAAGAGGATGTATCCTTGTGTTTTCCACAACCTCTTGTTGGATGTCGATGTGGGGGTCAAAATATATTTAACTTGAAAATGTTATTTAATGAATTAATTAAGGGTTTTTTTTTTGGTGAAAATTTAAAAAGATTAGATTACCTTTAGTGTGATTAGATGAAGAGGATTTATTTTAATGGTATAGTTGTACTTGGTTGGTGTGGTGAAGAAATATTGTTTAGGTGTGGATGGGTGCATCTTGGCATGAGTAAAAATTTTGTACCTAAAAAAGAAATGACAACTCACTATGAAATAATGGTTTCACAAAGGAAAATGTATAGTGAAGTTTTGATGTTTCTATCAGTTAAACAAAGTAAAGGAAGCAACCTTCAACCATTTTTTGTTCACCTAGATTGCTAAACGATATAGGGTGAGGAGAATACATGGAAAAATGTGATTTGACTTGATTTATTTAAACCTTCACATGTAAAAAGAGATATTAAATAGGAGTTGTCTAAACTTTAGACGATTTGCACCTTTTCCGACAAATTTGGCTGGAATCCGAAAACACTATTTGCTGCAAAAATTGCAATTTTGATTGTAGAAATGGATTCAGTACCTTGGATTACACTTGAGGCACCACAATTATGCAATTCCAACCATTGAAAACTATAATTTGAACAATTTTTGCTGTATTTTGTCTATAAAATTTGCCATATTTTGGGTGCAAATCGTCTAGAGTTTAGTCAACTCTTATGAAATATTCGCACTTGTAAGGTGAGAATAAGTCAAATAACTTTAAGAAGAGTATGTATGAGATGTAATTGACATCTAATAAGGTTTTAATAGGTGACTCGACACATATTTGTTAACAAAATTGCATTTATTATGTTGTAGTTTCTTCGATAATAGAGTTCCCACCACATAAATGTCAATAATAGTTGCATTGGTCTTTGTAGTAGGATGTTTTTAAAAAATGGAGATGCAACCTTGTATTAAAGGTTTCAAGGGACCACACTTGATGTGTTGCCTTGGGGGTAGATAAAAACAGTTAAAACAACCATGATAATCAAGATTCAATTAAGCAAAGAACAATTCAATCTAGTTTAACCCCATAATTTCAAACTTGTATTAAAAATTGCGGAAACTCCTCGAGAAGCCACCATTATTTCTTTCCTTGTAGTATGGTTAAGATCCTACAAAAAAATAGAAATGTGTTATATCTACCAATTCATGCATGTAAATTATTTTATAAGAGCGAATTAACATCAACATAAGTAGGATGAACAATACTTAAATATATCATCCTTTTTTCTATCCCATTCTAATAAAGATGCAATAATCTAGTAGAGGGGAGCAATAAGAACACCTTTTTCTTTAAACCACTTACATGCTCAAGAATAATAGTATGGTTGCACCAAATCACAAACTAATTAAAAAATCACATGAATCCATAATTGAACCCATAAAACAATACACTATAGATGAATCCATTAATGGTCATAATGATATAAAAATGGGATGAAATAAAAGAAATAAATGAACCATGTAATATGGAGAGAAAGAACGATATTTTATTAGCAAGGTAAAATGAAATTACAATGTGAAACCACTGTAGGTGAGCAAGAATGGTCTCTCCACCTTTCCTTCTTGTTAGTCCATCCTCCTAGACTTCTCTCTTCTCTTTTATTTCTTAGTAATTGGTGATTAAGAAGCACATCAAATCTTCTAATTCATGGATACAAAAAATGAAGAGCTTTAACAATGGATAACATATGTGATGCTTCTCAAACAAGATCTTTGTTATGATGTGAACACTGTTATGCAACCAAGTCCCAGATATAGCATAAAAGGAGACGAAATAGACAATAATAGGGTAATGCACACCTAAAGGATGAATATAAGAGATAAATATCAATCCTCTTTGAGGGAGGAAATTCCTTGCACAATGTACTGAGTACACAAGACAAGATAAGATGGTATGATGACTAAAATGAGAATATATCCTTCCTATATATAGGAGATAAAGGTGTACAATAACAACTAATAAACCCACTAATAGACCCAAGCCTACATAAATAATATGTAATACACCACAATATAGGGGGTAATGTGCCACACTATATGGTGTAATGTGTCATCATTAAGGGCTTAACATGCCCCTCCCCTTTAGAAAGTGTTTTCCTCAACACTGAAGTAGCTCTAGATGTTGCTGTATAAAGGACTCATCTTCCCATGTTTAGTCTTCTGTGTGTAAGTTCTTCCATTTAATGAGATACTCTGAAATTGATCGATTTCGAAGCTATCAAGTTCGTATTTCAGTAATTTCTTTAGGATCCAAGATGATTTTTCCTTCCTCATCAAGTTCTGGCAAAATCGTTTGTACTGGTAGCTTGTCACCGATTACCTTCTTTAAATAGGAAACATGAAAAACTGGATGGACTCGTGAAGATGCATGTAGTTCCAATTTGTAGGCCATATTACCAATCTTTTGTAACACCTTGTAGGGACCGTAGATTTTAGGTGATGATTTATTATCCTTCTTGGTGTTCTTTAAGGACACCTCTTTGTATGGTTGTAGTCTTAAAAAAACCCAATCCCCAACATTAAAGCTACATTCACTACGGTGTTGATCTGCTTGTTGTTTCATTCGATTTTGTGCTAGATTCAGGTTGTCCTTTAAGAGTTGAAGAACTTGTTGTTGATGCTCCACGTGGTCTTCCAATACTTGAACCTTAGATTCTCTTAGTGAATATGTGATGGATGGTGGATGGTAGCCATACAGTGCCATAAATGGGGTCATTTTTTATGATGTATGGAAGGAAGTATTATACCACCATTCTGCCAAGGGTAACCACTTGACCCATTATTTTTGTTTATCAGCTGCAAAACATCAGAGATACCCTTCCAAACATTTGTTTACTATTTATGTTGTCCATAATATTGAGGGTGATAAGATGAGCTATGAGCCAGTTGAGTACCCAAACAAGAAAATAATTCGGTCCAAAATTTTCCAGTGAAAATGAGATCCCTATCACTTACTATAATATTTGGAGTACCATGTAGTTTTTGTACTGTCTCCATAAAATAATTTATGACCATGCTTGCTTTGAAGGGGTGAGATAGTGCACAGAAGTGTGCATATTTAGTAAGCCTATCAACAACCACCATGATGACACTTTTTCCTTCAAACTTTGGTAAACCTGTGATAAAATCCATCGAGACCTTTGTCTACCTTTGGCTTGGAATGGAAATTGGTTGTAGGAGACCGGGATTCTTAATTATTTCCACTTTATTTTGTTGGAAAACCAAACATTCCGCCACAAATTTTTGAACGTCAATTTTAAGACCATCACAAAAAAATATTTCTTTACCCTGTGGTAGGTTTTTAAGAAACCTGAGTACCCTCCTATTGGTGAAGAGTGGAATTAATAAAGTACCTTTTGCTTGAGCTGGGAACTCTTACCAAGATATAAGCAATCCTTATACCATAGAAAGTCATCTTTCCAACCTAAATGTATTAGCGGCACTAGGATCCTACTGTAGCTTTTGAATAAATGTCGATATTTTTTCGTCTTTTTTCCATTCGTCCATTGCTTTAGCTATCCAATCTAGTTGGATGATAGAAATAGCATAGAGTAATGCTTTAACATCCTCATCTTTCCTAGAGAGTGCATCTGCGACAACATTTTTCTTCCCCTTTTTGTAGATGATTTCAAAGTCATATCCCAACATTTTTGTCGCCCTTCTGAAGATAAACTTTGTTCCAAGAAGTATTTAAGGCTATCATGATCAATTTTAACCTTGAAATGTCTCCCTATAAGGTAGAGGCGCCATTACTTCAAGTCATGTAGTATTGCCAAAATTTCCTTCTCATGAATGGGATTTTTAAGTTCTTTCCCTTGATTGGATGACTTGTGAAGGAAATAGGGTGTCCTTCTTACATTAGTACAACTCCAATTTTGTTTCCTAAAGCATCACATTCCACAATAATTGTTTTTGTGAAGTCTGGTGTTGCAAAAATAGGAGCTTTACACATGGCCTGTTTGAGTTGTTGAAAGGTTTGAATTTCCTTTGGAGTCCAAGAAAATGTATATTTCTTCAGTAAATATTTTAGAGGAGCTGCTATTCTTCCATAGTTCCAAAAAAACTTGGGGTAGTACCCTGTCCAACTTAAGAATCCTTGAAGATTCTTTAGGGTTTTGGGAATAGACTAGTCCATCATGGATTTGTTTTTTTTAGGGTTTACCTTGACACCTTCATGAGATACAATACGACCCAAATACTCTACCTCCTTTATCCCAAAGAAACATTTTGAGGGTTTTGCATATAGTTCTTTCTCCTTTATTAGTTGTAGTACCCTGTCAACATGTTGAACATGTTCTTCCCAAGAATTTCTATAGATTAGTATATCATCAAAGAATACCATCACAAATTTTCTAAGGAAAGGCTTGAAAATAGAATTCATCAAACCTTGAAATGTGGAAGGTGCATTTGTTAGACCAAATGGCATGACCAAAAATTCATAGTGACCTTCATGAGTTATGAATGCTGTTTTGGGGATGTCTTCATCCTTCATTCGATTTTGATGATACCCGGAACGAATATCCAACTTTGTGAAGACAACTGCTCCATGTAATTCGTCTAACAATTCATCAATGATGGGAATGGGAAACTTATGTTTAATGGTGATCTTTTTTCGCTCTCTATAATCAGGACACATACGCCATGATCCATCTAGCTTGCGTACCATTACCACTGGTGCAGAGTAAGAACTTTGGCTAGGCCTAATTATGCTAGCCTCTAACATTTCATCCACTATACGCTCAATTTCACTATTTTGGTTATAAGGATATCGGTAAGTTCTGATGTTAGGAGGAACACTGCTTGGAATTAAGTGGATAGCATGATCAAATTCACGGATAGGTGGAAGACCTTTGGGAATATCTTCAAATACCTTGGAATGCTTATTAATGACCCTTTGGAGATTTGGGGAGATAGGGAACTTTGAAGTTTGAACATCTAATGAGCATAATTGTGAAACTATACCTTGATGTCCCTTTTTTAACAACTTTGGCATATCATTAGAGATTATCACCTTGCTTGGTTTTCCTGTGATACCTTCCCATGAAAATTTCATGAAAAGTTTTTGAAAATTAAAAGCCACTGTTCCCAATGATTGTAACCATTGGACACCTGAGAAAACATCAGCACCACCCATTGGGATAACAATCATTGGACTATTCAATACATATTCCCCCATATCTAGATTGATATTATGGCATTTCCCTGAGCAATTTATAGTTCCTCCATCTGCAATCATTACTTGAAATTTTGGTGCTGGATAAACAAAGCAATTAAGAACTTTGGCTAATTTATAGTGAATGAAATTGTGAGTACTACCAGAATTAGTCAACAGTGTTACCTTCTTCTTTTTGATATATCCTTTTATCTTGAGATTTTGAGGAGTGCTAATTCCAGCCAATGCATGACAAGATATGGTGGGAGTAATTTATTCTGAAGTAGCCTCTTCTATTTCCTCTGAAGTCGCCTCTTCTTGAGATTCTTCCTCTTCTTTTGGTTCTTCCTCGTCACAATATATGTAGAATAATTTCTTCTCATTGCACTTATGTCCCTTACTATACTTGCTGTCACAATTAAAGCATAATCCTTTTTCTCTTCTTTCATCTAGTTGTTGGGGTGTCAACCTTTGTGGTGGTTTAGAAGAAGGAACATTATTTTCTCTATATGTGTTGGAGAAGGCCTTTCTAGTATTCATTGCCATATTTTTATTTTCAACCTTCCTTTTCTTCATGAAAGCCTTCTCTAGAGATGATGGTTCAAAGAGATGCACCTCATGTTGAATGTTATCTTTCAAGGTTCCAATAAAGAGATTTAACAAATTATCTTCTGAAATATTCTTCACTCTGAGATGTAGCTGCTGAAATTGCTTGATGTGATCTGTAATTGAACCTTTTTGCTTGAGATTTACCAACTGACTGAAGAAGGTGTTTATATTTATATCCCCATAATGTGCAATCAATTCTTCAGTGAATATAGAACAAGAGATAGTAGACTCCTTTTTACAGTCACAAAGCCATTGGTACCATACAAACTGATCAGGTTCTAAATACAAGGATGTAGTAGTTACCTTTTACATAGTGGGCACTTGGTGTAGATCAAAGAATTGCTCCACCTGAAAAATCCACGTGATTGGATCCTTTCCATCAAACTTTCGCATGTCAATCTTGGGGATAAAGTAGTTTCTTGGACCTGAATTGAACCTATGATGTTGTAGTGAATAATCAACTTTTGAGGACTCCAAATTCCTACTCTCCAATTGTTTTTCAATTTTCTCCAGATGTGACTGGAATAAGTCATCTTGTTCCTCATCCTCTTCTTGAGTAGATAATTGAGGAATAAAGTTATGTTTGATATCTTTGATAAACTCCTTCAAGTATTGAAGATATTCTTTACTAGCCATCCCTTTGAGATCCTCTATAGTAGTCATCTTCTTTTCCAATTTAGCAAATTCATCAATTTTCACATTTCCTTTAATCATATCTTCCAACTTGGACACTCTAAAAGAAATGTCTTCCATCTCCTCATATGTTGGGAATGAATCCTCTGGGGGTTTGAGTGGAGTGTGACTCTTTCCACTTCCTTTTGGTGGAATTTTCAACAATATCACACCCTAGGGTTTACCACAAATATATCCTTCTACCAAAATCTATTCAAATGCAAAATGTCGTACCTTTTTCAATCCCTGATTGGGAGACTGTTTTAGTGCCAACTTGTAACTGAGGTAAAATTTGACTTTCAACTCCTCTGAGTCTAAAAATTTGGACTATAGTACCTTGATTTGTAATATTTCCAATTTAGTAGGTCTGACATAATTTGGATGAGCCAACAAAATGTTATTGCAAATATACCAAAGATTCTTATTTTTGGCCTATCCAAAAGAGCGAACTTGTACTGTATGCCACGTGTCCACTGTTTGGTTTCTGTATTTGAAAATTCTCCCATAGATACCCTGGTCCGTATTCTTTCCTATGCAACTGGTATTACTCCACTTGGATCTTGCATTCCTTAGATATGACCTTTTTCCGAAGAACACCTCTTTTAGACTAGCTATAGAACTAGTAAAACATCCTAGATTCCTACGCAATTATCTCCGAAACTGTAATGGATCAAGATCTTAATTTGTTTTCTGGAGATATTTTGGCCTGTTTTTGAAGTGGGTTTTTAGCCTAGATCTCTGATTCCTTGTAGAAATTTTTTTGTAGAGAAAGTTACAAGATGACTCGTTTTGCAGAAGCCAATCTCGAGGAAAGAGCTTTGTTACCAAATGTTATGCAACCAAGTCCCAAATATAGCATAAAAAGAGAAAAAATAGAAAATAATAGGTTAATACACACCTAAAAGATGAATAATATAGATAAATATCAACCCTCTTTGAGGGAGGAACCTCCTTACACAAGGTACTGAGTACACAAGAAAAGATAAGATGATATGATGACTAAAATGAGAATATCTCCTTCCTATATATAGGAGATAAAGGTGTACAATAAAAACTAATAAACCCAAGCCTACATAAATAATTTGTAATGCACCACAATATAGGGGGTAATGTGCCACACTATATGGTGTAATGTGTCATCATTAAGGGCTTAACAAACACCATACATTGTGACTTCTCCTGGATGATTAACACTTACCTCAACACTAGTATGTACACTCACCTCAAGACTTTTATATATAGGTTTCACTTGGGTTTTGAGTCCACTTAGTGAGGAAACAAGGGAAATTTAAACAAACCTTGATTTGATTATTGACTTGGTTATGACCTTTGATGACCCATTATTTCTTAGCATATGTGTTTATACACGTGGGATCCTTGATAGACATTTTTGTGCATTGTTGACTCTAATTTCTTAGGAATATCCATGTCACTAAATCATTTTTTCCTCTTATTAATAAAGTTGACATCAAGGAATTTTCCTCTTATTAGTCCCTACCTTCAGGATAGAAGGGATTTTGTGAAAGGGCTTGCCTCCTTTTCTATTAGTTTGCACAAAAATCAATACAAGTTTTAACCTTTTATCCTAACCTTTTAATGGATCCTCTTTTCCTTCACTAATGACGAAATCCCTCCTGTTTTGCTCCACCAATGAGGAAATTCCTCCTACTATCCTCCACCAAAGAGGCAATTCCTCCTCTTATTTGGACTCATTTCAAGGAAGAGTGTGCATTTTCTCTAAAAAATATTAGGTTAAAAATAAAATTGTTAGAACCATGTTTAGGAAACCATGTAATGCTAAAACTTAGTATAGCATTACCTCTCTTACATTAAATGTTAGGATACAAATAATCTCCTACATTATGGATTACAACGATTCCAGATACATGGTTGTTGCATGTTGGCCATGTGTCAATGATAGCCATGGCTATGTCTGTTTATTCAGTAGTTTCACCTACACTGCACCGCCACATCTTGTCCAACGATCCTCACATGAGAGAATATAATTCTAGATGCAACTGATGAACTAGAAGGGGGGCAAGAATTGGACAGGATACAAAGAAGACCTAAGGCTCTATTGTTTCTAAATCTCCACCAGTCAAAGTATCAGTTGAATTTATTGACTTGTCTTCTCTACAACATGGAAAGCATGGTTTTCTCCTCTTCTTAGATAATTGATTCATGTGCTATTACTCATAAATATATATTCAAACGACGTTCAAGCCTGCCAAATGCAATGAACCAATCTATAAATTCTGATCATTAATCCATTAAGTAAATAACAAATTCTTATCTAGATGACCTTAAATACCTTGTCCCCCAGGGATTGAGGCTCATGCATAAAATGAACAAGGGTAGGTAGGAATTGTGATTCCAATTTTTGTTTTCTTTCATGGCCGTAGCTTTCATTCTCTACCTCCTTTTATTGATAAAGCGACAAGTAGCATAGAGATAAAGATGTATATATTTGTGTGTATATTTATATGATATGTTTTATGTGTCAAGTTTGTGTATATTCATATGGAGTCTAACCTATAGAGGATATACCTTATGTAGGGAAGGAATGATTTTCTTAACTGATGAGGAAAAATCCTGGGCCACTTGACACACTCAACAAAGTTTGTCCCTCATAGCCACTAACCTTCTCCAATGTCCATCCCTCAACCTTGGCCCTTGAATACCTGTAGGGAAGTTCAACCTAGTGCTAGGGAATTTTGGCAGGTAATTTTTTGTCTTTCTTTACTAACGTACATGAAATAACTGGGTGAACATAAAAGATCGATATGAAAGTTGCAGGGAAGTTCAGGAACAAGCCCTAGCTCATGTGGGATTTACTGTTCGAATTGATGGTTTGTTACCTTTATATTTCTGAGGTTCTTCTACGGTCAGACTAGCCAATTCGAACAAAGGCAAGATCCTTACAAATCATTCATTGGAATCCCAATTTAAGAACCAATAGCATCAATAACTTATAGAGAAGTGTCTGAAGAAGCATAACCAGGTGAAGAGTTGAGAAAGCAGAACCGTGGAAAGATCCAGAGGCAAGTCGAACTGGTGATGCATCTCTGTTTGACATAGCATCTGCTAGAAACAAAGCCACAACTAGAAATAAATGGGTCCAAATTCACCAAAGGTTGCATAGTCAAAAACATTATAGACAGTTCCCACCAATACAGATCCATAGCCAATTACAAATACCAACCTATTTACCTGCATGCATTAGAAAATTTTATTGATGAGAGAACTGTACTCAATGATGCTTTTTGATTTATGAACAAGTTTGTGCTTATTTCCTAAGAGAAAATTTTGACATCAAATGACAAATGCTAAATGCTAACATCTATATGAGCTAGATGTCTATAACATTTGAAAATTGTGTTACTTCATATTACTTCCTCTAAATAAGAAATCAATTTTATGCATAGAACAAAACAACAATTTGTATGCAGTGTTGACAAAACAAAACATCAATAAATTTATTTGCATAAAACAAAAATTTGTTCATTTATTTCTAGTTATGGGTCGCAATAACACTGACGTATCACCTACTATACCTTGTCTTCTATTCTTTGGTACTTTCCAGGGGCTATGTTCCTACGCCTCGGTGTTATACTATGAAACAACACTTCTTCGTCTGAGTACTGACACCAAATGTGTTGGTACACAAAAGGATAATGTGGATTGAAGTAGCCTAAACATTATAGATGAATTGAATCCTTAATACATACGTGTTCCTTCAGCCTTGCCAATCTTTATAAATAAGTTTTTCTTGCACTCGCCACTCCTCTTGTGATAAGTTGCGAGTCACTCACGGGTCAGCTCATATGCAACACGTGAGTTATCCCTAAAAGTTTGCACTTGCGAGTTTGCTTCATAGAAGTCGCGAGTCAATCACGAGTTTCTTTATTTATACCTATGAGTTCCCTAAGAAAAATTTAAAAATAAAAAATATGATTAGTTTAGGGGCAGTTGGGTTTGAAATGATAACTTCCCTAACTCCCCTAACCATCCTAGGCCTCGTAACCTCTCCTCACCAGCAAGTATAAATAGAGGGGTGGGGTAGAGGATAAGGGGGAAAGTTTAAGAGAAAGGTTATGCTGGAGGATTCCATTGGAAAGAGGAGCAAGAGAACTCAGTTTCTTGGTCTGCAGAGAAGCTTGTCTCAGACAAGGTTGTAAGGTTTCCTAAACTTCTTAATAAAGAGTGTATTTCTTCCATATTGTCTTTGTACATGTCTTTGTTGTTATGAATAATGATATGTGTTGTTATTTAAGATTAAATACAATTGTAATATATTCATGCTTCTTTATATAACAATAAAGAATTCTGTGGAAGAACATCAATATCTTTTGCAGGTACAGAGGATCAGAAGGCTGAGGAGCATCTAAGGAAGAAGGTTAAAGCTTGGATTAATTGCCTGTAAAGAGGTATATGTTCCTCTAACCCTATTTATCTCATATATGTTTATGCAATCCTTAATGTCTGCAAGCCATACCCTAGTATGTTGGTGACCCTAAGACCCCAAGTCATAAGGTAGATATCCCTCATAACACTCGGTCCATTGCAGTTTGACCTCCAGTTGACATATTGTGGCATATGTATAACCTATTTTCTCCTCCAAATAGAATATGAGCTTGATACCAATTCATAGCTCTTTTTCTCAGCATTAATGCTTTTTCTAGCAATGCAGGAGACAAAGCAACTATAACTATTTCCCAAGGAGTTGCTTCTATTACCATGATTCTTTTGGAATATCTCTCTTGTGAGATTATTGTTGTTGACCTCCACTTGCATGTCAATTTGTATTCCTTCTAGGTATTCATTTGGAAATCCTTAAGCACATCCCAGTTCAAGACGATTAAAATTTCTTTGATTTAAACCTTCGACAGGAGATGTCTCTCTTTCATTATGGCTAATTGACCTGACCAACTCCATTCTTATCCACTCAAAGTTGTTGTTGAGATTAGGATGGCCTATATTCTTGTCTAAATATTGGCTCAACGCTTGGACTCTTTGGAGACCGCTAATGATTCTGCTAAAATGATTCATGTGTAGGATTTCTCTGACTTGAGGGATAGTCCCTTGGAATTGGTGGTTCTATAGCACATTAGCTATAGCAGGAAACTGATAATATTTATCTATTATGCTATCATGAAACTGACAATATTTCTCTATTCTGCTACCATGAAACTGATCACCTATAGAATTCTAGTATGGTGTTATGGTTTCTTTCGGAGGAGGAGGTGGTGGCATCATTTGATAATATGTAGATACACTCTAATTTAAACTAGTGGCCTAAGCATTTTCATTCTCCTTATATTTCAACGAGCTCATATAGGTCACTCCCATAAGCCACTCCACAATGCCGAGAATTAGGCAAGTCTGAGTCACCACATCTCTTTCTCTGAAAAAATTGGATAAATGGCATTTGCATGCAACATGCAAATGGCCTAATGAGTGATAGACTCAATACGATTTCTCACTTTTCATCTTTCTTTCATTTCCTTATGTAATGTAACTTTTAAGTTTCATTTCAACAAAGAATTTTGTTTAATCAGATAGAAAGGATATATATATATATATATATATATGGTACTAGGTGTTGGTCAAATGCAATATAGAAGAAATTGGTGTACTCCCTAACCGAAAGAGATGCAGGATTTTTAATTGGTTATATAATGGGATACTACTCTTAGAAAACCCGGATAACTTGGTCTCCAACTACTGGATCTGTATCTATATATAGAATATGTGTAACCATATCTGGTTAAATCGGCTATGGCTATAAAATTGGGTAAATATTGCTTTCATGACCTTAGCTGCTAATGGTTCAAAGAAAAACTATGAAGCTCCTTCCTCTATGCTAGTTGATTCCCTATTCAATCGATCCATATACATTTGAACCTTTATATATATTATATTTGTAATGTATAACGGGGAAGAACTATATAGTAGGGCCAGTCCCTTGGGGAAAAAACAATAAATACAGAGCAAAATCGTCCTTAAAACTATAGGTCCATAACTTCATCTATCTCCCAGAAAATACTTGTTACACTGAAATCTCATCACCCTCATGTTATGAGATAGGTATTCCATTGTCTACTCCAATCCCTCAAAGTTTTCCCTAGATATATGACAGGAAAAAATATCCCCTTACAGTTTTTCCTTGTTTTGAGCTGGTAACACTCTTTCCCCATTGACAAAAAGCGTTACCCAAGAAGAAAAGAGATGGTAACACTCTTGATACATGAGAAAAGAGTGGTGCCACCAATTCTAGCCTTACTGCAAGAAGCGTTACCCCTTAACACCGCCTATTTTCTTCATTGGAGGAGCGGTACTTGAGTTTTCAAGGCAAAAAGAGAAATTTCGAGAGGCTTCTCGAAGCTTACCTTCGTGGAACCTCATCCCTATGGTTTAGGAGCCACCTGGAGCTTGAGATCCTCCATTTTTGGATCTTATCTCCACCTCACCCGTGAGATCCTCAACCATTCCTTTCCTCCCATGCCTTTAAATGCTGGCTCACTCCCCATGGGAAAAAAGAGGAGAAAGAATTGTGTTGCATACTCAAACTCTGTCAAAATCATTCTTGAGTCTTTGGAGGCAAGGTGAATTTAGAGGAAAGGATCCATTGGAAGGAACTGTCAACACCAAGGCATAAAGGTTGTAGTCTCTCATATCATTTCTAATAAAAAATGTCTTTTCTTTCCCATATCTACTGTTCCATATGTATGTATTACTTGATTCCTTGGTCACAAGCATAGATCTAGTTGATTGTCTTGTATGCTATCATTCTTTTCTTGTTGTTTGCCATCTTTTATAGGTTCTTCTGCAAGGATAGCGAGGAAAACCTTTGAGAGAAGTATCATTGGAATTTCATTCAAGTGATTAGCCAGATCTAGGGGAAGTTTAACATTTGGTGTTTGTGTTTTTTTCTAGACCTGAACCATTCAGATCTAGGGAACTAGCTCTTGTCCGCAGGAGGTGCGTATTTCTGTCTAACAATCCTTCTTCACTAAAAAAAATATTAGGGAATACAACCTTGGCCAGCAAGCGATACTGACTATTACAATCCTTGAACTGCTGCTTACCTTGCCTATTTCAGTTCACGTAGAGTATGCACGCTCTAGAGAATCCAAAGCAAAATTATTCTACATGTCTAGGTATTTGATAGATGCAGTCTGTGCATCTAATTAATTTCCTAATCTCAGATGGAGCTAGGATCAAAGCAAGGGCCCTATTCATGTGTATTGCAAAATCCTATGGGAGAACAAGTACAAGATTGAATATACTCAAATATGCAATAACTTCATTTCCAGGTTGTACAATCTTCTCTTTGAAGATTAAGCTTCCTGCATAACTAAGCAAGCATAGACGGTGATTGGAATTCTAGGTGGATGGTACTTTACACATGGATCATCTGAAACACGAGAATATGAATCATGAGACTTGGAATCTTTAATAGGTTTAAGGTCAAGCAATATTGGATCACTACATCTTATAAGAAAATAACCTTTGGACTAGACTCGGGAACCTATGCTTATTACCTCTGCCTTGAGGGAATATACTTCAAAAATTCATACCTATTGCATTGGGTTGGAACTTTACCTCCTCATCCATCTTCCTTGGACCTCAGACATTTTGACCTCAGAAATAAACTAATTATTTTTACCTAAAAAAACTTATCCCTTTCATTCTCTTGGCCCGTTGGATGCAAAGTGTAGAGGCAAAAACATTTCACCTAATAGCTAAAACATGTCTATCTTAATCTATAATGCATAATATTCAAATACTAAAGGCATGGACTTGGACTTACTGCCCTTAACATCCCCAATTGTTAATAGAGTTGAGATCTTCCTTGAAGATTTTGAATTTTAATGCTTTCCGATTGGTATAGCCTTTAGGGGAAAAATGTTTGCATTCTTTGACCTTTTCCTACTATTATTTCCTTTGTACAACTACTACTTGAGTTGAAATGATGACTTCAATAATGCCATAAAATTTGTCCTTCTACATTCTCTTTGATATATAACAAGTGCTCGTTGAGATCATCAACATCTGTGTAAACCAATTAAATAATATGTCAAACTTTTTTCCCATGAAGTTGAGGCGACTTCAAACCTTGTGACCAATACCATAAAAATAACTTGATTCCCTAGTTAATATTCACATGTAAACCTAGATAAAAGTTGGTCTCCCATAGAAAATTCATGTGGAAACCTAGAATAAAGCTTGTCTCCCGCATAAAAGTCATGTGGAAACCTAGAATAAAGCTTGTCTCCCATAGGAAAAATTGGGATAAGTCGAAGTAAAAAAGAGATACTTCTCTTAGTCCATTTCAACGCTAACGTATCCTTCCTCATTACCTTACATTTCAATTACATAAATGGGATATCTAATGTATCATCATGGTATTGCTAGACATAGTAATATGTGATCTTTTGAATAAACTTCAGATATTTGGTTTGAAGAGATGAATTATGAAAGCTAATTTCACGTCCCCTCCCGTCTACCCAAGAGGGAACACGACCATAATGCTATCTAATCCAGAAGGTTTAAGTCCCATGAACATGATAATAAAATGCATTGGACATAAACATAAATAGATGCATAATGCAATCTACAACGGAATCAAAATTCATTCAACCATTCAACATGTTCATCATATTTCATAAGGCAAATACAAATGCAGAGATTAAATACAAGGGATACTTATCTTGGAAGAATCTTGTCCCGCAACCAACTATTTCGTTGCAACGTTCCACCCAACCACAGGCCACTGTGCTCATCATTCTCTCAACAAAACTGCCACCCTCGAGATGGGCATGATTCCCACAAGGAATAAGGCAACACTAATAGACTCACACATAGCCAAGGATATATCAAAATTCAGCCAAGCCAAACTACAATTTGGGTTTATCATGATGCTAAGGAGTTGGAAAGGTTGAATTGCTAAGCTAGTGAGCTCAACCATAGAGCTATGGAAGCCTGCACCAGATCTGGCATGGCTTCTAAAACATCTACATACCCAACACAAGGAAGCACCCACTTCTCTGCTACACAGTCCCTCAGGCTATGCCTTCCATTCTAGTGCTATTCAAGGTGTGCAGGGAAGAAAACCAGCCCCTCTAGATCTGTCTGTGAGGTTCCTTCCTACACTAGGTTTATCAAGCTAGTTTATACCCCATTTCCACTCCAAACTAGTTCATACAAAAAAACAATACGCATACACAACAAATACAAGTTATGAGATTGATGAAAAACGTCATGGGAGCCAAATTTGATAGTGGAAATTGGGAAAAAATGACCCATCCTGTGCAATTTGTTTCAGAAACATTCCGTGCCTTGACATGGGCCAAAACCACTCATCAAACACCCAGAAATCGTGGTCTCTTCCCCAATCCATTGGGCATTACCAAAAACGATCCTCCAACCATGGGAGAAAATGAAGCGGACTACAAAAACGTGCCAGGAAAAATGGAGGATGGAGGACTGAGGAATAGAACTCATGCGTGAGGAAACTCAGCTGCATGAGAGTGAGTAATACTGCTCCTTTCTTCCATGTGGGGGATAATGGATGAGAGATCTACCCTTGGGAATGCATGTGGTCAAATGCTTATGGCCCTACCCAAAAATGATGACTCCTTCCAATTCTACGGCTGCCCATACCTCCCAATCCCCAAGGAAATAACTGCCCCAACTAACTCCTTGGAGAATTAAGTGGTTGGTTGAATAAGACAAGAAGGTGGTTGACACCTTGAAGGGTTCTCCCATAGACATTTGTATTTTCCCCATTGGTCCAGAGGTTGAATATTCCCCCCCCCCTATCCTTAGGAAATCATCCCCCATCTCATTAATTGTTGCATTAACATAGCTGGTTGTGGGTATTTTAATTAAACTACATATGTACATGATGTCCAAAATTATAATGTGCCTGGATAGCACAAAATACCATCGACATCGTTTTAATTTCCAAAACATAAAACACTAAATCGATGGTGGGGATTTTTCCTTTAGCTCCACACCATGATTAAATACAATATATACATCATATAAGTTTTTAATGTAAACGGGGTAAAAAATGGGGTTTTACATTCCCCTCCCCCTTCAACAACACTGTCCTCGGTGCTTTACAAAATTGACCAAAAATGCTACACTGGAAATACCCTCAGTGCTCTGCAGAATTGAACAAAAATGGATGTGCCAATCGCATGGCATCCTCCAGCTCCCATGTAGCGTATTCAGGACCATAGTGCTCCCTTGCACCTTTACCTCTCCTATGGCTCAGTTCAGGACCATTGTGACCTTCTTGTTAAGGATGCGCATTGGATCGATTTGAAACTTTCCCTCGGGTTCCACCTGAATCACATCTCAATTTATCACATGATTAGGATCATGTACGTATTTCTTAAGCAAAGAAACATGAAAAACATTATAAGCCCTATTGCTAAAAGGCAATGCAAGTCTATATGCAACTAACCCTATTCTTTCAAGCACTTCAAATGACCCACAATATCTAGGTGACAGCTTGGCACAACTTCCAAGCTTCAAGGAAATCTTCCTTTCCCTCAATCTGAGGTAAACATGATCCCCAACATTGAACTCTCTGTGCATCCTATGCTTATCTGCATAGCTTTTCTATTTTTCCTAGGCTGCTTTCAAATTCTGCCTGATCTTTGCAACCTCTTGTTCCATTTCCTTAAGAAATTCTAGCCCAACCACAATCCGGTTCACTAGATTATCCCATATCATTGGTGTCCTACACCTCATGCCATACAAAGATTCATATAGACTCATTCCCAAGGATGCTTGCTAACCATTGTTATAAGCAAAGTCTACCAAGTGTAAATATATTCCCACTTGATTGGATTGTCCATGACATACATGCGAAGCATGTCTTCAAGCACCTGATTCACTCTCTCTGTCTAACCATTCGTATGAGGATGGTAGGCAGTGTTGAAGTTCAGCTTTGTACCCAAATATGCAAACAACCCCTTCCAAAAATTGGAAGTGAACATGGCATCTTTGTTAGAGACTATTGCCTTAGGAAATCCATGCAATTTGAAAATCTCCTTCATGAATATTCTTGCAATGTCATTAGTCTTATGTGTGGAATTAATTGGTATAAAATGTGCTGCCTTTGTCAACTTGTCTACCACAACCATGATGGAATCATGTTATCTCCAAGTCATTGGCAATCCTGTAATAAAATCCATGGAAATAACTTCTCATTTCCATTCTAGAACTGGAAAAGGCTGCAACAAACATGTGGGGTGTTGATGCTCAACCTTTTCCTGCTGACATTTCATGCACCTTGAAATATATTCAGCCATGTCCTTTTTCATTCTTGGCCAAAAATATTGCTTTCTGGCTATAGCAATTGTCTTTTGATATCCTGGGTGACCAGAATATGGAGCTTGATGGATCTCATTCATAACCAGTCTCCTCAAAACTGCTACATTTGGAATATAAATTCTATTCTTATAGGTAAGAAATCCATCTTCTTCCAATTTGTATCCCTCATACTTATTCTCAAGACTTTGCTGCTGCAATTTGTCTTTTAAATGCACATACATTTCATCCTCAGCAGTATGACTAACAATCTGTTGTCTCAAATTTGATTGGAAAATACTAAGAGATGCCACATGCATTTCATGCACCTTCCTGCTGAGTGCATCAACTACTTTATTCTCCTTTCCTTTTATGTGTTTGATTTCAAAATCAAACTCACATAAAAACTCCAACCATCTTGCTTGCTTAGCATTTAGAGTAGGTTGTTCAAACAAATATTTCAGACCATAATGGTCTGTCCTAAGCTCAACTCTTCTTCCCATGAAGTAATGCCTCCACATCTTGTGAGCATGTACTATGGCTACAAGTTCTATATCATGAGTGGCATAGTTCTTCTCATGCTCCAGCTTTCTTGACTCATAACATATCACGTGGTTGTCTTGCATAAGGACTCCTCTAAGCTCTTGACCACATGCATCGATACACACCACAAAATCTTTCTCTGGGTCTATAAATTTCATAATGGGTGCACTTGTAAGGAGATTCTTCAATTGCTGGAAGCTTTCTTCACACCTTGGTGTCCATTCAAACTTCATCCCCTTCTTTTGAAAAGAAGTGATGGCATGTGCAACCTTGGAGAATCCTTCAATGAATCTCTTGTAGTATCCCGCAAGTCCCATAAAATATCTTACATCTGTTACATTTCTTGGAGTAGGCCAATTCATAATGGCCTCAATCTTCTCATGGTCTATAGATATGCCCTCATTTGAGATAATGTGACCCAAATAATGAATCCTATCTTTATAGAAGTTACACTTGCTCAACTTTGCATACAAATTATTCTTCCCGAGCAATTGCAATGTCAATCTCAGATGTTCTTCATGCTCTTCCTCATTCTTAGAATAAATAAGAATGTCATCAAAGAAAACAAGAACAAACTTGTCCAAATACCTGCTGAAGACACTATTCATAAGGCACATAAATATACCCGGTGCATTTGTGAGACAAAATGGTACCACTACAAACTCATAATGTCCATACCTTGTTCTAAAGGTTGTCTTATGAATGTATTCATCCTTGATTCTCACCTGATGGTAACCAGACCTTAAGTCAATCTTGGAAAATACCTTTGCTCCTCTCATTTGATCAAAGAGGTCATCAATCCTAGGCAACAAGTATTTATTCTTCACAATGACTTTGTTCAACTGTCTGTAATCAATACACAACCTGAGTGTACCATATTTCTTCTTCACAAACAAATCTAGTGCTCCCCGAGGGGACACACTTGGCCTGATATAATTCTTCTCCAACAATTCTTGCAGTTGCATCTTCAGCTCTATCATTTTTTGGTGTACTCATTCTATAGCATGTCTTGGAAACTAGTCCTGCTCCTGGCACAAGTTCAATAGTGAAATCAATGTCTCTCTTTGGAGGAAGCCCTGGAATCTCATTAGGAAACACATCTCTGAATTCCTGCAACCCATGAAATTCCTCCAACCTAGGAGTTTTATTCTCTATTGCCTCCAAATATGAGCTACATACAATAGGAAACATTTCCTACAGAACTTCTTCAGCTACATTTCTGAAATCTACCTCACAGAAATCACCTTTGGAATGCCTCTTACAACTCTTGGGTTCCCTTCTTCATCCATGCATTCAAAAGTCTTATTATAACAATCAAGCTTAACCCTATGAGTTTCTAACCAATCCATTCCAATGAGAACATTATAGGAACCAAGTGGTAGAACATTCAGATCTACACAAGTGACCAATCCATTCATAACCAATGGACATTTCTCTTCTACTTCACTAACCTTTCTCTTAGTTCCAGTGGCTAGCTGAACTAACCAAGATTTGATATGCTTTACTTTATTAAAAGCATAAATCTCCACTACTCTAGGAGTAATGTAACTATGAGTAGAACCAGATTCAATCAAAATAGAAACAGATTGCTCAATAATCTTACCTGCAACTTCAACCATAGTTGAGTGGTGATCTGCCTGGCGGTCCTCCGATGCTGCATAAATCCTAGGGACGGCCCTTGCTACTTGACCTACTATTTATGATTTTTGAATGTAATAAGTTGGCCCTGCATTCTCATTCTCAAGTGGACAATTCCTGCGCATGTGGGGTCCTCCACATTTCCAACATTGGAATGGTTCTCTGTTCTGTTGTGGTTCTCTGGAATTTTCTCCCACCACTCTGGTTGGATGCTTCTCAACTTGGGATGGTTGCTTCCTACTGATTCCTAAAGTTAGAAGGTTTGAAACCTTTCTTCCTTTGGTCAGCCTTCTCATTTGTTTTGTCCTTCCATGTCTTATGATAATCAGGTTTGCCTTTGCTTTGTTCATAGCAATACTTAGCTTTCCTTATTGCTTCTTCCATATTTCTAGGTTCATAAAACTCAATTCCGTCTTTGTAAGAATGAGGTAATCCACTCAGAAAATATTGGATATTCAACTTCTCATCTTTGATGTACTTGACATACCTCAATAGTTCCAAGTACTTGTTTGCATGCTCTTCCATAGTCTATTGTCCCAATCTTAGCTTATGGAACTATCAAAATATTATCATCATAGTACCTGTTAGAGAGGTACTTCTTCTTGAAATACTTCTGGAACCGCTTCCACACAATCTTCCTTTCATTGATCTTCTTCAGTTTCCTAAAGTGCTCCCACCATATGGATGCTCTTCCAGTCAAATTGAAGATGGCTACCCTAACCTTCATATTTACGGAGTAGTCTTGGGCTTGGAAATATTTTCTCATCCCAAGAAGCCAAGCTTCAGCTTCTTGACCATTATTTATCTCACCACTGAAGGTAGGTAGCCTTGCCTTCTTAAATTCGTCACATGAACGGTTTTGGTAGCACCTCTTTCTCTTATTCTTATGAGAAGAATAACTTGAACCGCTAGTGGATCCTGTAGAGTTAGATGACCCACTAGGAGATCTCTTTCTTCTTCAAGAAGTGCTTTTACTTCCTTCTAGTCTTACTGTCAGGTCCCCAAAGTTCATCCGCCTCTGAATGTCTGTCAGACTCTGCAGCATGGCTGCATTCAACTGATTTTGCTCCTCATGAGCCTTAACCAATATTTCATTATCTTCCCTATAACTTTGCATCTCCACCCTTAGGCTTCTCATGGTTGCTGCAAAATCTAGGGGAGTATCTTGAAATATTCTACCATTAGACTCTGTCTCGACCTTTCCCACATGGATGTTTTCCCCCATAACATCTTCCTCGTGCTCATAGGGATCATGTGCATCATTCATGCTATAGGTTCTCATGGTTCAACCAAAAACCAACTTCTTTAATTTTCACTATGTGGAATGCTGCTTTTGAAGGTGACTATGATTCTACAAAATGTGTTAATAAACACAATTGTTAGCTGAATAACATTCACAAGAATTTATACATCACTTACCTGCATTTGGAAAATTCATATATTGACAACTTTGTCAAAACATAGACTTTTCTGTTCACAAAATATGACTGTCTCAAGGGGATGACGGGGGTCAAGGGGGCTTTCCCCCTTGTGGCTTCCTTGACACATAACCTCACTACCATTCTTCATCTTTCTGGCCCCTGTAATCCCATTGAAAACCTGCTAAAATTTCTCTGTTTCAGTGAATGTTCAGTTTTCCTCCGATCAGGTTTCTTTCTGACATGTCTACACAATTTGCCAAATTTTAAGGACACGTATCGATAAAATTCACCATTTTCATCCGATCAAGCATTTTGCCATGTTTGGAAAATTTCAAAGTTTTTTTCCGATCGATCGTTCCCCGTGTCGGAAAAAATTCAGAATTTCTTCCGATCAAGCCTTCCGCCACATCAAAAAAAGTTCAGAATTTATTCTGATCGAGCCTTCTACAAGTCAAAAAAATTTCAAAGTTCCTTCCACTTGATCCTTTCGCTGTGTCGAAAACTTTCCAATTTCCACTTGATGCATTTCGGCGAAAACTTCCAAAGTTTTTCGATGTGCTTAGCCGACGTATCAGAAAAATTCACCAAACTCTATTGATTCCAACACTTAGAGAATTTTTCTGTCTTCTTCTCCCGTCGATGAAATTTAGCCTTTCCTGCCGACGCCATCGGCTCGACTCAACATTTCAAGCCGATGCATCGCTGCGATCTTCGTCGGCCCTGTTCGTTTCTTCTCGTCGACACCGTCGCTGCAGCCCCGTCGGCTCCCTTTTGACTTTCTCACCGACGCTATCAGTGCAATTCAACTAACTTTCCCGACATGGTCGCTACGATCCATGTCGAATCCCTTTAGCCAATGCAACTGACGTATCAGCTCGACTTCAGCTTTCTTAGCCGACATAGGAGAATGCTCCAACACTTAGAAAATTTTGAATTTTTCTGTCTGCCTCTCTACAAAGAGGTTAATTCTTCCTCTATCAGTTGTTCAGCTTGGCCCATTGAGGCCAAAAGCTGCAACATGAGCTCTAATACCACACTGTCACGTCCCCTCCCATCTACTTGAGAGGGAACACGACCATAATGCTATCTAATCTGAGATGTTTAAGTCCCATGAACATGAAAATAAAATGCATTGAACATAAACATAAACAGATGCATAATGCAATCTACAGCGGAAGAAAAATTCATTCAAGCATTCAACATGTTCATCATATTTCATTGGGAAAATACAAATGTAGCAATTAAATACAAGAGATACTTATCTTGGAAGAAGCTTGTCCCGCAACTAGCTATGTCTTTGCAATGTTCCACCCAACCATAGGCCAGTGTGCTCATCAATATCTCAACAACACTGCCACCCCTGAGCTAGGAATGATTCCCACAAGGAATAAGGGAACACTAGGAGACTCACCCATAGCCAAAGATATATCAAAATTCAGCCAATCCAAACTACAATTTGGGTTTATCAGGATGCTAAGGAGCTGGAAAGGTTGAATTGCTAAGTAAGTGAGCTCAACCACAGATCTATGGACACCTACACCAGATCTTACTTGGCTTCTAAAACATCTACACACCCAACACAAGGAAGCATCCCCTTCCTTGCTACACAGTCCCTCAAGCTATGCCTTCCATTCCAGTGCTATTCAGGGTGTGCAAGGAAGAAAACCAACCCCTCTAGATTTGTCTATGAGGTTCTTTCCTACACTAGGTTTATCAAGCTAGTTCAGACCCCATTTCCACTCCAAACCAGTTCAGAGCAAAACAAAAGACACATACACAGCAAATACAAGTTCTGAGATTGATGAAAAACATCATGGGAGCCAAATTCGATAGTGGAAGCTGGGGAAAAATGACCCATCCTGTGCAATTCATTTCAGAAATGTTATGTGCCTTCACGTGGGCCAAAACGACTCATCAAACACAAAGAAATCATGGTCTCTTCCCCAATCTGCTTGGCATTACCAAAAAAGATCCTCCAGACATGGGAGAAAATGGTGCAGACTGCAAAAACGTGCATGGGAAAATGGAGGATGGAGTACTAAGGAATAGAATGCCTGCGTGAGGAAAATCAGCTGAGTGAGAGTGAGTAATTCCACTCCTTTCTTCCACGCGAGGGATAATGTCACGTACCCTAATTTCAATAACATTTTATGTTTAAAGAAGACATTATGTTTTATTTTTATTGTAAAGTTTGTGACTATTGACCATGTGCGGTCAAGGATGACTGTAATTAATTATGTTGAATATTTATTAGTTAATAAATAAAGATGAGTCAAATAGCCTAAGGAGGCTGTTGAATGAGTGTCCACTGGCCCACTAGGTGGAATAGACTAGGTTGAGAGAAAACTGACACATGGCAGCATCCTCAACCACTTCTAGCTGTTGCAGGGGGAAACTTCCATAATTTTGTGGTCATGTTCCCCAAGAAAGTGGAACAGAGCAGGGGGCTCATTAATTGAAAAACTGACCTAGGCATGCATATATTTATCCATCGAATTTAGCAAGAGGTTGTTCAATTTTACCTTGTGAAATTTCTGAATGCTGAGAAAGGAGCACAAGATATTCAATGAGGGGAAAGTTAGAAGTGGTTTGAGTGTTAAGACTGTTTTCAGAACTAGTGCATCCTGTTAACCAAGTACTTCACTGTTGAGGATAGAAGTACTACTGTTAAGTACTTTTGTGGTGTTGCAGGGGTATTTAAATCCCATCCTTTCACACAGTGATTTCATCCTGGTGGATCAATGGACAGGCTCAGGGGTCCTAAGATCAGCATTTGAGCTATCTTCAGGAAAAGGTTGGGTGGAACGGGCTCCTTGGGTTGTTTGTGTCTTCTACAATTATCCAGGTTCTAAGTTGTTATGGTTATTATCTTTAAATTTATTTTGTATCTGAAGGAATTTATGAATGTTAAAAGCTTTCTCAAAAGTATTATTGTTTTTTGTTAGGAACATATTTTATGTCTTAACAATTTATCAGTAGATGAATATTATTGTTTACCCAGAACTTTTCATAGTAAAACTCGGTATGCTATCTAGAAACAACATCATATGTTCATGTATAGTTTTTATTATAATATTATGGATGTTGAATAGTAGTATTACTCGGATTCTTCTCTATACACCTATAGAAACAAATAAGTTACAGAATTACATACACGTTACAGAAATAGATATAAGTTACAGAAATAGACATATGTTACCGAAATATATATACATTACATAATTAGACATAAGTTATAGAAATAGACATAAGTTACACAAATAGAAATAAGTTACGGAAATATATGTATAGACTGCAGAAATATATTTAGGTTGCAAAATAATTAAAAAGATAAAAAGAAGCAAAATAATTAAAAAGATAAAATGAAGTGTTACTACCTGTTAACTAAACAATGAATAGTTTATAGTGAATCTTGTTCTTTTTATTCTAACATTTGGAAAATGCACAATTTTCTTTATGTTATTAATTTATAACATATTACAAATTCTAAACAAAAAATTATCTCCGTTTTACTAGGACAGTCATTAAAGGTTAAAGTTCAAAACCTATGAGGTAAATTATTGTCAATAATTTACTCATTATCTAATTTTACAGCCCAAAGGATTTTTATTTCTGCCAAACTCACACAGCCAAGAATTCATTTTCGTTTACAAATGATTTAGGGTAAAATACATGTAAATAATTATTCATATATAGATTTACGACTATAAGACTTTATGTATTCTAAAAGAAATATTATTTAGGGTTTTCCACAGTATAGTTTTTATGCAATATAAATCCATATTAATTAACACAGTTTCCTCAGTTAGAGGTCAAGACTTCGAAACCCATAAGGGTAAATATCTTACAGAAATTTTATAACTAATACATTTAGGATTTTTTATTTAAAATACTAAATTACATACTCACTTTGTGTAAATGTCTGAGTAAAAAAAAGACAAATCCTATTTTAAATTATCATACTTATCAAGCCGAGGCTATAAGTCCATCATTATCAAGTATTATCCTTTTAAATTACTTCAGTGAAATACCCTAGTTTAACAGAAAACAAAACGATGTATACCCTAACTAATTTCTCCACTTGACAAAAGAAAGTTATCAACATAGATTTATTTCAAAACTTAGATAATACACAAAAATGATGGAAGTTTTAATATTAAAAACATATATTGCCGTAAGCAAAAATTTATAGAGATTATTACCCTCAAACTGTTTACGATAGAAAAATACCAGCAATTTTACCCACATGCCACAATCTGTATTTTATTTTTATTTTGTAATAGGAAAGAGAAGAAGTAGTCAAACGTTGTATAAATATCTCTCCATTACAACATAAAAACATTAATCACCACTAGATATCTCCTTCTAAAACAAGGAACTGTACCATCGGAAAATGTAGGAGACACGCTTCCTTTTCTAGCTCATCTTCTCATTTTTTTTTTACCACAGACCATCGGGGAAAACGTAAGGTTCCAAGGTGCTTGCGTCTTACCCGAAACCTCACCGATGCTTGAGCTCGAACCAAACTTACTCTGTGACTAGGCAGGAGATTTTGGTCCTCTCGGAATCCACCTGCTAGAGTATAGTCATTACAAGTTAGAATTTTAAAAGTGTTGATGTATATGTAACTTTGGAATGTATTCACTCATATATTTCATGTATTTTACCCCGATGTTTATTCTGGCAAGTATCTGTAATGTAATTGAGTCATGTCATGCCCTCGATGTTCCTATCGGTAGATTCTATAATGTAAACAAGTCATGTCAAGTCATTATGGGTAACCCTCCTATTGTTCAAGGGTTAAAGTCCCCGCAGTTCCGGGGCCCTAAGGTTATTAGAATATCTTAGAGAAGTCGACCCTAGTGAGTTATTGTCAAGTCAAGAATTAGTATAAATAGAGAGTGAGCCTCTCTATTTATCACAAACTCACTCACACTCAGTTGTAGCGCATAGCTGAGAGAGAAGTAGTTGCTGGGGCTAGAAAGAAAGAAGCTACTACTGTCGGGAGATCATCTTACTATTTTGGGGTTTTACTTTTGGTGTTGATTCTATCTTTGAGGAAGTTGTGGGGTTTTCTCCATTTATGGTTTCCCCGAGGAAAAACATTGTGTTCATTGTCTCTTGTGTTTGATTGCTATGCTTGTTATTCTCTTAGTTAAAGATCCTAATATAATGCTAGCTGGAATGATAAAATCTAACATGGTATCAGAGCTAACCTGAGAAGAAGACACTTTGTAGCTGTAGGAACTAGGGCTTCCTACTTTTTGGATCTATCTCCACAAATTTGCAGCAAAATAAGGTTGGGCTGTCTCTCCTCCCTAGGGTGCATCTTTCTGTCAAAACAGAATCTGATTTTGAGTTTTTTTAGTTTTGGACCTGACACTACTGCTGAAAATTAGGGCTTTCCACATAAGTGGAATTTTTGAGTGAGCCCAGGCCTAGATTGATATCCTCCTCAAAATCAAAGTTTAGAGATCAATATCAAATCATTTGGTTGGACAGAACTCTGAGAAAGTCAAACCCTAATCTGCTCCTGAACCAGCACTGTAGAAATTCAGCTCCAAATCCAGATCCGACATCTTAACCTGGTAAGATATAAATATTTTGTATTTCCATTTGAGGTTCTTAGTTAAGATGTCTCATCATACCAAGCTTGATGAAAATCTTGAGGGAGTTGATAACTTCTGAGTCTGGAAGTATAGGATCTCCCTGGTCTTGGAAGAAAATGAATTGAACTCCTATATCAATGAGGAGGTTCCAGTTCTAGAAGGAGATGAGGCTAAGGCCCTACACAAGAAGAAATTGGTCATGGCTAAGAGGATTATTGCTGATTCAATCAAGGATCACCTCATACCACAATTGTCCTCCCTAAAGACACCTAAAGCTATGTTTGATGCCCTGACCAAACTGTTTGAAGGGAAGAACATAAACCAGAAGATGACTCTGACAAACCAACTGAATAATGTAAAGATCCAGAATGCAGAGACCATCCAGTCTTACTTTACAAGGGTCTCTCAGATCAAGGAACAACTGGAAGAAATAGATGAAGAAGTGGAGAATGCAGAGATTGTGATGACCACCTTGAATGGTCTCCCTAGATCATGGGACTCCTTTATTCAAGGGATCTATGCTAGAAAGAAGCTAGTCAAATTTAGTAGACTATGGGAAGAATTCTCTCAAGAAGAAGCTTAGACAGCAGCTCGAGAAGAAAATATGGGAAGTGAAGATCAAGCTCTCACAGTTCACTCTAAGAAAAGCAAAATAAGTTCTCATCACTCCATAGGTAAGCATTTCCATAAAAATAACACTAGAAAATATTTGTCTAGAATCAGATGTTCTACATGTGATGAAGTAGGACACTTTGCAAAAGATTGTCCTAAAATACAAAATAAGAAAAAGGGAAACAAGAGAAGACATCATGCTCATTCTGCAGAGGATGATGAACCTTCCACAAAGAGAATCAGACAAGAAAGTGATGATTCTTCAAGTGATGAAGAATGTGTCTTGATTTTCACTCTCACGGGAAACATCACACCTGGAAGCAATGATTGGATTATAGACAGTGGGGCTTCCAAACATATGATAGGATTCAAAGAGTCCTTTGTGAAACTATCAGAACATGAATCACCCCACAAGGTGAAACTTGGAGATGACCACCAATGATCCATTAAAAGTTAGTGGGGAATCCTCCTATAAGATAGACTCTGGAAAGTCTATGAAGATGCAAGATGTATTGTTTGTACCCGGACTAAAGAAGAACCTCCTCTCCATATCTGCATTAGATGCAAAAGGCATGAGAGTTGCATTTATAGATGGCCAAGTTATCATGTGGCCAAAGGGAAAGACTATTAATGATGCATTAGTGATTGGGGAACAAGAGGGAGGTCTATACAAATTGAAGGGCCATCTAGAACAAGATTTGGTCCATGACACAGTAGAGCCAAATGAACTTTGGCATAGAAGGCCTACACATGTGCATTACAGAGCACTACCACTTGCAAGAAAAGATGTTGAAGGTCTTCCAGAAATTCAGGCAAAACATGATGGAGTCATCAAAGGAAGTGCGAAAGGAAAGAACACAAAGAAAACATTTCCAAGTAGCGAGAGAAAGGAAAAAGGAATCTTGGAAATCATTCACTCCGATGTATGCGGTCCAATGTCATCCAGTTCTTTAAGTGGGTATGTATACTATGTTTCCTTTATTGATGTTTTTTCTAGGAAGACATGGATATATTTTATGAAGAACAAAGATGAAGTTTTCAGCAAGTTCAAGGAATTCAAAGCCTTGATCGAGAACCACACTAAAAACAAGATCAATACCTTTTGATCAGATAATGGCAAAGAATTCACATCAAATGAATTCAAAGAGTTATGCAAAGATTCATGGATTAAGAGGGAGTTATCCACTCCATATAATCCACAATAGAATGGGGTTGCAAAAAGGAAGAATATAATGATCATGGAAGCTGCAAGGGCTATGCTTCATGATCAAGATCTTCCCATGCATCTATGGGCAGAAGCTGTCGAAACAACGGTGTATGTATAGAACCGTACTCCACATAGAGTACTCGAGAACAAGACACCTGAAGAAGTCTTTTTCGGCAAGAAACCAGAAGTCAGCCATCTCAGAATATTAGGCTGTCCAGTGTACATACACATTCTGAAAGAAAAGAGGACAAAGTTAGATCCTTCAGGAAAGAAGGGTATATTTGTGGGATACTCTGAAAGCTTGAAGGCTTATAGAATATACTTCCCAGGATTCAAGAAGATTGACATCAGTAGGGATGTAAAATTTGTCGAAGACTCAGCTTACAACAAATCCAGAAGGAGACCTATTGAAGAACTTGAAGAAATAGAAGCACCCAGAATTCATGACACAACCATGAACGAAGAATATCAATAAGAAGATCGAGAATTTGAAGAACCTCAAGAACCTGTAGATCCACCTCAGGATTAAAATACTCACAAGAGGAAACCTACTTGGGTTCGAGAAGCTATCCAAGGTGCAGAAAGATATGGGGCTCCAGAAGAGAATCACAGAGAAAGAAAGAGGACCAGGTCCTGCTCCAGGTATGTAGATTTATTATGTGACTTTATCAATAAAGAACCTTCCAACTATGAAGAAGCGGCAGAAAGGAAAGAATGGAAAGATGCTATGATCGAAGAGTATCAATAGATCATGAAGAATGATGTTTGGGATTTTGTCCCAAGACCAGAGGGGAAGTCTGTTGTAACTTCCAAATGGATCTACAAGATAAAGCATGTTGCAGATGGTAGCATAGAGAAATATAAAGCAAGATTTGTGGCTCATTGCTTCTCACAGAAAGAATGAATAGATTATGAAGAAACCTTTGCACCTGTAGCCAGATACACTTCCATCATATAAGTACTTGCTTTGGCTGCAGTGATGAAATGGAAGATACACCAAATGGATGTCAAGATTGCTTTCTTGAATGGTGTAGTGGAAGAGGAAGTGTATGTAGAGAAGCCAATTGGTTTTGAGACACATGATAGGGAGTCTCATGTGTGTAGATTGAAGAAAGCCCTGTACGGTTTGAAACAGGCACCCAGGACATGGTACAATAGAATTGACAGCTTTCTATCCAGTTTGGGCTTTACCAAAAGTAAAGAAGATTCCAACGTTTACTACAAGGTTGAATATGGAAATCCAGTGATACTCCTACTGTATGTAGATAATATGTTTGTAACAGGTATGGATGGGTTGATTGGTGATACAAAGAGGAAGCTTGATGCTGAATTCGAAATGAAGGACTTGGGTATGATGCATTATTTGCTAGGCATGGAGGTGTGGTGGAATGCAAATGGAATTTCCCCGGGGCAAGGGAAATATACGGTAGAGATCCTGAAGAGATTCGAGAAGATGGACTACAAGGCCATGACCACACCTATGGCATCAAATCTGAAGCTATTGAGTGATGCTTCATCAGAGTTGGTTGATGCTATGATGTATCGTTAGATGATTGGGTCCCTGATGTACCTGATGAACACGAGACTAAATATTTTCTTTGTTGTGAACACCTTGAGCCAATTCCTAACAGATCTAAGACATGCTCACTTGATTGCTACAAAGCAAATTCTAAGATACTTGAGAGGTATAGTTGATTATGGGATCAAGTTTGAGGTGAATCAGAAGATTAACCTGGAGGGTTATGTTGATTCAGATTGGGTAGGCAGTTCCATCGACAGGAAGAGCACTTCAGGGTGTTGCTTCAGTATGGGATCAGGTGTGATCTCTTGGTTTAGTAGGAAGCAATCCTGTGTGGCATTGAGTACAGCTAAAGCAGACTATGTCGTAGCTTGTTCCACTAGTTGTGAGGTAGTATGGCTGATGTAGCTACTGTCTAATTTATTTGATCTCTAGTTAGATGCTACTTGTATATATTGTGACAACCAGAGTTGTGTGAAGTTGTCGGAGAACCCGGTGTTCCATGACAAGTCGAAGCATATCGAGATCAAGTATCACTATATTAGGGATATGGTGCAGAGGGGAGCAGTGAAACTTCAGTATGTTGTGATGGATGAACAAATAGCTGATTTCTTGATGAAACCATTGGCCAAAGTGAAGTTTGAGTACTTTAGGGAGAAGCTTGGTGTTCTCCAGATCAAGGTTTTCCCCAAGGGGAAGAGATGAGTCCATGAGCCATTCTGACATGGTGAGAGGATTGGTTCCTTCCATGGTCAGATGTAAGGGTTGAGCCATTTTGTCATGGTGAGAGGATTGGTTCCTTCCATGGTCAGATGTAAGGGTTGAGCCATTTTGTCATGGTGAGAGGATTGGTTCCTTCCATGTCAGATGTGAGTGCTGAGCCATTCTGATGTGACTATAGGATTGGTTCCTACATGATCAAATATAAGGGCTATTGCCATTCTTTGAATGGAGGTACCTGGTTAGTTACCAGGAATACTTAGTCTAGGACTGATATGACTGTGGGATGTAGTCTCACATGATCAGTTATAAGTGCAAGGCCATTCCGATGTGATTGAGGGATATGTTCCCACTTGATCAGATATAAGGGCTTTCTCTAAATGGAGGCACCTGGTCAGTTACCAGGAACCCTCAGCCTGGGACCAAGAGCCTTTCTGACGAGTCAAGGTCAGATGTAAGTGCAGTGCCTTTCCACAGATGGCAGTAGGTGTGTCCTACCAGGATGGTGGATGTGAGTGTTGTGCCTTTTCACAGATGATAGTAGTTGTGTCCTATTATGCTGGTGAATGTAAGTGCTGTGCTTTTCTGACGAGTCAAGGTCAGATGTAAGTGCAGTTCCTTTCCACAGATGATAGTAGTTGTGTCATATCATGCTGGTGGATGTGAGTGCTTTGCCTTTTCATAGATTATAGTAGTTATGTCCTATCATGCTGGTGAATGTAAGTGCTGTGCCTTTCTGACATGGTGTTGGATGTGTTCCTCTCATGGTCAGATGTGAGTACTGGCCATTTTGACTTAGGGTCAGATATAAGCGCTGAAGAAGACCTACAAGGAGGCCAGGACCACAACTAGCATGAAAAAAGGCTGGCTCTATAGAACTTCCTGTGACGAGAAGAATCATGATATAGCACCTATGAGGATGACCCAGTGATGATCCAGATCAACTGATGATCCAGATCCAGTGATGATGTTCCCATGATGATCCAGATCGAATGATGATCCAGATCCAACAGTGATGATCCAGATCCAACAGTGATGATCCAGATCGAGTGATTATCCAGATCTAGTGATGATGTCCCCGTGATGATCCAGATCTAGTGATGATCTGTTAGTTTTTGAACATTAAGCTAGCATTATTAGGATCTTTAACTGAGAGAATAACAAGCACAACAATCAAACACAAGAGACAATGAACATAGTGTTTTTTCTTGGGGAAACCATAAAGAAGAAAACCCCACAACTTCCTCAGAGATAGAATCAGCACCAAAATAGAACAGCCCAAAACAATAAGTGATATCCCAACAGCAGTAATCTTCTTCTTGTCTAGCCCCAGTGTCTTCTCCTTCCTCAACTATGCGCTACACTTGAGTGTGTGTGAGTACTGTGATAAATAGAGACTCTTCAAGTCATCTTCTTCTTCAAGTCTTCTTCGTCTTCGAGTCTTCAAGTCACCTTCTTCTTCTTTATCACTGGATCTGCATCATCATGACTACTGGCTCATCACTGCTGGATCATCACTCAATCTGGATCATAATCAAGTCTAGATCATCTCATCTGGATCACTTAATCTGGATCATCGAGTCTGGATCATCATCACAACTGGATCGTCACTTGATCTGGATCATCATCAAGTATGGATAACTTGATTTGGCTCATCATCAAGTCTGGATCATCATCATATGCTATCTCATAATGGTGCTATCTTAATTCTTCTCGTCACAGGAAGTTTTACAGAGTCAATCCTGTAGGCCTACCCTTCATGTAGGTATTCATCAGTGCTTATATCTAACACTTAAGTCAGAATGGCCAGCCCAGCTCTTTCATCTGACCTCATCTTGTTAGAAAGGCACGCCCAACACTCACATTTGATCTCATCCTGTCAGAAAGGCCCAGCACTCACATCTGACTTGATCTTGTCAGAAAGGCTCAACACTTATATCCGACCATGTCCAAGCACACCGCATCGGAAAGGCTCTACACTTACATCTGACCTCATCCTGTTAGAAAGACACAACACTTACAATCAACCATGCTCGAAAGCACCGCATTGAAAGGGCTCAGCACTTACAATCCAACCATGCACGAAGCACCGCATTGGAAAGGGCTCAGCACTTACAATCTGGCCATGCATGAAGCACTACATCAGAAAGGGCTCAACACTTACAATCTGACCATGCACAAAGCACCGCATTAGAAAGGGCTATACACTTACAATCTGACCATGCATGAAGCATCGCATCAGAATGGCCCCCAGTCCCAGACTTAGCTACCTAGTAACTGAATAGGTGCCTCCATTCCTAGAATGGCAGTTACCCTTACATCTGACCTACTCGTCAGAATGGCCAACACTCACATCTAACATGGAAGGAACCTAATCCTTTAGCCATGACAGAATGGTTCAGCCCTTACATCTGATCAAGTGGGAACACATCCCTCTATCACATCAGAATGGATTCTCAGTCCTAGACTGAGTTGTCCTGGTAACTGACCAGGTGCCTTGATTCCCAGAATGGTAGTTGCCCTTACATCTGTCCTGCTCAACAGAATGGACATCACTCATTTCTGACATGGAAGGAACCAATCCTCTCACCATGACAGAATGGCTCAGCCCTTACATCTGACCATGGAAGGAACGAATCCTCTCACCATGTCAGAATGGCTATGGGTCTCATCACTTTCTCTTGGAGGAAACCTCGATCTGGAGAACACCAAGATTCTCCCTGAAGTACTCGAACTTCAGCCTAGCCAATGGCTTCATCAATACATCAGCTATTTGTTCCTTCGTCACAACCTAATGGAGCTTCACTACTCCCCTCTGCACCATATCCCTGATATAGTGATACTTGATCTCGATATGCTTCGACTTGTCATGGAACACTGGATTCTTTGACAACTTCACGCAACTCTAGTTGTCACAATGTATACAAGCAACATCCAACTGGAGATCAAATATATCAGATAGTAGCTTCCATAGCCATACTGCCTCACAACTAGCTAAATAAGCTGCAACATACTATGCTTTAGTTGTACTCAGTGCCACACAGGATTGCTTCTTGCTAAACCAAGAGATCATACCTGATCCCATACTGAAGCAATAGCCTGAAGTGCTCTTCCTATCAATGGCACTGCCTGCCCAATCTGAATCGACATAACCCTCCAGGTTAATATTTTGATTCGACTCATACTTGAGCCCATAATCAACTGTACCCCTCAGGTACCTCAGAATATGCTTTGCAGCAATCAATTGAACATTTCTTGGATCTGTCAAGAACTGGCTCAAGGTGTTCACAGCAAAGCAAATATTTGGTCTTGTGTTCGTCAGGTACATCAATGACCCAATCATCTGACGATACATCGTGTTGGAGCAAGGCCTCGCAGCTACAGGAAAAGCTTCTATATCGGAACAAGAAATTCAAAGGAAACAGTACCTGAAGCAGCCGAGAAGAGAGAGCTCAACCACTACACTTAAGGCAGCGGCCGAGAAGAGAGAGCTCAACCACTGCACTTAAGGCAGCGGCCGAGAAGAGAGAGCTCAACCACTGCACATAAGGCAGCGGCGAAAACAGGAGGGCTCAGCTACCCTCATAAATGGAAAAGGAGTAATGGGCCGAGGTATTGAAGACAAAGGATAGAAGGGGAGCGACCGAGGAAGGGGTGCCCATACCCACGATCAACGTCAGGAAGCATGGAAGACTGCAGAAAACCGTGGTGTGACGGAAAGCGACAATTCAAAGTACAGATAGGTCGACTATCATAGTTAGGGTTTTTGGGTTACTATTGGGATAGGCCCACAGTTTTGTATTATGGTGAGACCTTCGGGCCACCTATTTAAGCATGTATTTTGTATTGTGAAAGGTTAGCTAGCCAGACATTCAGATAGACAATTAGCTAGTCAGTTGGTCTGTTAGCTCGTAGACAGTAGACATTGAGGAAGAGTCGAGCTCTGGTTCTGTTATTCAGTCTGTAGTTATCTTACTGTAACCAATAGCTGGCTCCTTGAGCATGAATGTGACAATCCGCAAGGATTGAGAGAGAGAGAGAGAGAGGAAATAGTATATTGTAAGAAGGCAATATAGAAGGAGAAGAGATCTAAGAGAGAAGGGCTCCCGACTATGTGCGCGGAGTTTCCCAGAAGATCTCAAGCTGCATAATAGGTTGCAGGGGAACTGTGTTTACTCTCTCAAGATATAATATAAAAACCAGTTCCCATGGACGTAGCTTCCCCCCCTAGAAGTGAACCACGTAAAATTCGTGTGTTGTGTGACTGTGTCATGTGATTTTGCTTTACTCATTTGCTATCTGTTATCTGTTACATGAACTTTGCTTATCAGTTATTGAGTGAATGTATGCTATCCTTTAGTTTACAGTAACATAGAAGGTTAATCGTGAGTTGGATGTATCAATTAGTCTGTATAAGAGTCTATCAATGCTTGATTCATGACAATTAACAGTTACAGTGTTAAGTGACTTCCGTATATGAGTTTAGCAAGTTGAGTATAGTTGATGTTAAGCGTGTTAGACTGTAGAGGCTTAAGTGAAGTTGTCTAACACCCTGAAGAAGGTTAATTGAACTATTATACCCAGAGAGAAAGCCTTTGGACCTTGAGAGTCATATTGAGTCTTATTGTAGAACTATCGCAGTATAGAAAGGCGATATCGCACCGTTGGAGGAGCTGCGGTGTGAGATATCATAGAGAAAGAGGTGAGTAGAGGAGAACGTTTGCACATTGTCTTAGAAGCTGTGATGCGATAAGAGTCAACTCCCTATCAGACCCAGCTAGAGATAGAGAAACAACACATTGCTGAGAGATCCCGCTGGCTAGAAGAGACAAGCGGAACTAGGATGCTATAGAACCTGGTTGAGGAAACCTGATTCTTCAACCAACCCATCCAATATCACTTCGGGTGAGACTTCAGGCCGTTCTGCGGTCTATTGCCGAAAGGGCCAGTGAGCTAGGTGTTTTGTTGGTACAATAAAGTAAACCCGGGTCTGCCCAGACATAACCAACACATCGTAGCATCAACCGACTCTAATGAATCATCACTCAATAGCTTCAGGTTCGATGCCATAGGTGTGGCCATGGATTCGCAGTCCATCATGCCAAACCTCTTCAGGATCTCTACTACATACTTCCCTTGTCCAAGGAAGATTCCATTTGAACTCTACCACACCTCCATACCTAGAAAATAATGCATCATACCCAAGTCCTTCATCTCAAACTCGGTAGTAATATTTATCTTTGTATCAGCAATCAACCCATCCATACCTGTCACAAATATATCATCTACATATAGTAGAAGAATCACTGGGTTGCCATCTTCAAGCTTGTAGTAAAGGTTGGAATCTGCTTTACTCTTGGTAAAGCCCAAGCTGGATAGAAAGCTGTCAATTCTTCCGTACCAGGTCCTGGGTGCCTGTTTCAAACCATACCGGGCTTTCTTCAATCTGCACACATGAGAATCCCTATCATGTGTCTCAAAACCAAGTGGCTGCTCCACATACACTTCCTCTTCTACTACACCATTCAAGAAAGTAGTCTTGAAATCCATCTGGTGTATCTTCCATTTCATCACTGCAGCCAGAGCAAGTACTGATATGATGGAAGTGTATTTGGCTACAGGTGCAAAGGTTTCTTCATAATCAATTCCTTCTTTCTGAGAGAAACCCCGAGCCACAAATATTGCCTTATATTTTTCAATGCTACCGCCTGCAACATGTTTGAGCTTGTAGATCCATTTGGAAGTCACAACTGACTTCTCTTTTGTTCTTGGGACAACATCCCAAACATCATTCTTCATTGTCGACTGATACTCTTCGATCATAGTATCCTTCCATTCTTTCCGTTCTGTCGCTTCTTCAAAACTGGAAGGTTCTTTATCAATGAAATCACATAGTAAAGCTACATACCTGGAGCAGGATCTGGTCCTCTTTCTTTCTCTGTGATTCTCTTCTAGAGCCCCATATATTTCTGCACCTTGGATAAGTTCTCGTAACCAAGAAAGTTTCCTCTTATGAGGATTCTTATCTAGAGGTGGATCTACATGTCTTTGTGGTTCTTCAAATTCTTGATCTTCTTCTTGAATTTCTTCATTCATGGTTGTGTCATGAATTCTGGGTGCTTCTGCTTCTTCAGGTTCTTCAGCAAGTCTCTTTTTGGATCTGTTGTAAGCTATGTCTTCATCAAATGTCACATCACTGCTGATGTCAATATTCTTGTATCCTGGGAAATAGATTCTGTAAGCCTTCGAGCTTTCAGAGTATCCCACAAATATACCCTTCTTTCCTGAAGGATCTAATTTTGTTCTCTTCTCTTTTGGAATGTGTATGTATACAGGACAGTCGAATATTCTGAGATGGCTGACTTCTGGTTTCTTGCCGGAGAAGACTTCTTCAGGAGTCTTGTTCTCGAGTACTCTATGTGGAGTACAGTTCTATACATACACCGCTGTTCTAGCAGCTTCCGCCCAAAGATGCATAGGAAGATATTGATCATGAAGCATTGCTTTTGCAGCTTCCATGATAGTTATGTTCTTCCGTTCTGCAATTCCATTCTGTTGAGGATTGTAAGGAGTGGAAAAATCCCTCTTAATCCCTGATTCTTTACATAGCTCTTTGAATTCATTTGAAGTGAATTCTCCGCCATTATCTGATCGTAAAGTCTTGATATTCTTTTTAGTATGGTTCTCGATCAAGGATTTGAATTCCTTGAATTTGCTAAATACTTCATCTTTGTTCTTCATGAAGTAAACCCATGTCTTCCTAGAAAAATCATCAATAAAAGAAACATAATATGCATACCCGCTTAGTGAGCTTGATGACATAGGATTGCATACATCGGAGTGGGTGATTTCCAAGATTCCTTTTGCTTTGCTTTCGCTACTTGGAAATGTCTTCTTTGTGTTCTTTCCTTTCACACATCCTTTGCAGAACCCATCATGTTTTGCTTGCATTTCTGGAAGACCTTCAATAGCTTTGCTTGCAAGAGGTAGTGCTCTGTATTGCACATGTGAAAGCCTTATATGCCAAAGTTCACTTGGCTCTACTGTGTCATGGACTAAGGCTTGTTCTAGATGGCCCTTCAATTTGTACAAACCTCCTTCTTGTTCACCAATCACTATTGCATCATCAATAGTCTTTCCTTTTGGCCACATGATGACTTGACCATCTATGAATGCAACCCTCATTCCTTTTGCATCTAATGCTGATATGGAGAGAAGGTTCTTCTTGAGTCCTGGCACAAGAAATACTTCCTTCATTGTTAGAGACTTACCAGAGTCTAGTTTATAGGAAGATTCCTCACTACCTTTTATTGGGTATTGGTAGTCATCTCCTAGCTTCACCTTGTGAGGTGATTCATGTTCTAAAAGCTTCATAAAGGATTCCTTGAATCCAGTCATATGTTTAGAAGCCCCATTGTCTATAAGCCAATTATCACTTCCATAAGTAATGTTACCTGTGAGAGCGGAGATCAGAACATATTCATCCTCGCTTGAAGAATCTTCACTTTCATATCTGGATCTCTTCTTGGATGGTTCATCATCCTCTGCAGCATGAGCATGATGTCTTTTCTTGCTTCCTTTTTTCTTGTGAGAGCTAATTTTGTTCTTAGGACAATATCTAGCAAAGTGTCCTTTTTCATCACATGTATAGAAAATGTATTTAGACCTATCTCTAGGATTTCTAGAGTTATTCCTGTGATGAGAGTACTTACTTCTGTGATGGTTGGATTTGGATTTCTTGGATTGTACTATGAGAGCTTGATCTTCACTTCCCATCTTCTCTTCTCGAGTTGCTATCCGAGCTTCTTCTTGAGAACATTCTTCCCACAGTCTGCTGAACTTGAATTACTTCTTTCTAGCACAGATCCCTTGAATGAAAGAGTCCCATGTCCTAGGGAGACCATTCAAGGTGGTCATCACAATTTCTGCATTCTCCACTTCTTCATCTACTGCTTCCAATTGTTCCTCGATCTGAGAAACCCTTGTGAAGTAAGACTGGATAGTCTCTGCCTTTTGGATCTTCACATTCTTCAGTTGATTTCTCAGAGTCATCTTCTGGTTTATGTTCTTCCCTTCAAACAATTTGGTTAGGGCATCAAACATAGCTTTAGGTGTCTTGAGAGTGGACACCTGTGGGATAAGGTGATCCTTGATAGAATCAACAATGATACTCTTTTCCATAACCATCTTCTTCTTATGTAAGGCCTTTTCCTCATCTCCCTATGGAACTAGAACCTCCTCATGGATGTAGGAGTCTAATTCATTCTCTTCTAGGACCAAGGAGATCCTATACTTCCAGGCTCGGAATTTATCAGCTCCTTCAAGCTTTTCATCAAGCTTGGTATGATGAGACATCTTAACTAAGAACCTCAAATGGAAATACAAAAGATTTTAGATCTTACCAGTTTCAAGATGTCGGATTTGAAACTTGAGTTGAAATCCTGCAGTACTGGATTAGGAGCAAATTAGGGTTTTGCTTTTCTAGAGTTATGTTCACCCAAATGCCTTGAAATTTGTCCCTAACTTTGATTTTGGGGAGGAGATAAATCTAGGCCTGGGCTCACTGAAAAATTTCTCTTCTGTGAAAAGCCCTAATTTCTGACAGCAGTGACATGTCCAAAACTGAAAAACCTCAGAATTGGATTCAACTTCGACAGAAATATGCACCCTAGGGAGGAGAGTTATTCCACCTTACTTTTGCTGAAAATATGTTGAGGAATATCCACAAACTAGGAAGCCCTAGTTCCCGCAGCTGCACAGTGTCTTCTTCTCAGGTTAGCTCTGATACCATGTTAGTTTTTCAACATTAAGCTAGCATTATTAGGATCTTTAACTGAGAGAATAACAAGCACAACAATCAAACACAGTGTTTTTCCTCGAGGAAACCATAAAGGAGAAAACCCCGCAACTTCCTCAGAGATAGAATCAGCACCAAAATAGAAAATCCCAAAACAATAAGTGATATCCCGACAGCAGTAATCTTCTTCTTGTCTAGCCCCAGTGTCTTCTCCTTCCTCAACTATGCGCTACACTTGAGTGTGTGTGAGTTGTGTGATAAATAGAGACTCCTGTTCTCTATTTATACTAATCCTGGCATGACTAAAACCCTACTAGGGCTGACCTCTACTAGGAGAGTCTAATAACCCTAGTGCCACGGAACTGCGGGGACTTTAACTCTTAGACAATCCGAGGGTTACCCACTATGACTTAACATGACTTGTTTACATAATAGATCCTCCCGATTGGAACATCGGGGCATGAAAACATGACTCAATTACATAATAGATACATCCCGGAATAAACATCGGGTTACAAGACATAAGATACATAGATGAATACATTCTGAAGTTACAAATACATCAACATGATCCAGATCCAGTGATGATGATACAGATCCAAGATGAAGATGACTTCAAGATGCAGATGACGAGATGATCCAGAGAAGAAGACCAGTGCTGAAAAATTGTGTCGAGAGAATACCATCCTAGTTAAGAGGGAGTGTTGATGTATATGTAACTTCGAAATGTATTCGCTTGTATATTTCATGTATTGTACCTCGATGTTTATTCCGGGAAGTATCTGTAATTTAATTGAGTCATGTCATGCCCCCAATGTTCCTATTGGGAGGTTCTATAATGTAAACAAGTCATGTCAAGTCATTGTGGGTAACCCTCCTATTGTTCAAGGGTTAAAGTCCCTCCAGTTCTGGGGCCCTAGGGTTATTAGACTCTCCTAGAGAAGTCAGACCTAGTGAGTTATTGTCAAGTCAGGAATTAGTATAAATAGAGAGTGAGCCTCTCTATTTATCACACACTCACTCACACTTCGTTTTAGCACATAGCTGAGAGTGAAGAAGTTGCTGGGGCTAGAAAGAAAGAGGCTACTGTTGTTGGGAGACCATCTTACTGTTTTGGGTTTTTACTTTTGGTGCTGATTCTATCTCTGAGGAAGTTGTGGGTTTTTCTCCATTTATGGTTTCCCTGAGGAAAAACAATGTGTTCATTGTCTCTTGTGTTTGATTGATGTGCTTGTTATTCTCTTAGTTAAAGATCCTAATATAATGCTAGCTTGAATGCTAAAAGACACTAGGCCTGAAGTGGCTCAACGCACGTAAACCAAAAAGTAAATAGAAAGTATGAACTCTAATTTATGACTTTAAATGTTGTGTACATAGTATTTTTGAATTATATTTGTAGGTATGGAAGGACTCGAAGAGTATGCTGAAGAGAGGTCCCCGTTAAATGAACAAAATGATTCTAGAAAAGAACCTGTTAAAGAAGATATAACTAATAACTCATTTGAATTACTGTAAACAATTAAGGATTTAAAAAATCAAATTGAGACTGTTAAAAAAGAAAATGAGAGAATCCTAAGAGCTCAGGAGGAGACGAATCAAATACTTCTGGAAAATTTTCATAACGAAGAAAAGGATAAATAGATAGAATATGACAATATGTCCTATCAACATAAGAGTAAAAGGTCAAAACACTCTAAAATTGAAAGCAGTTATTCTTATGAAATTAACGGTAACTCACATAGAAAGAAACACCAGTATTCTAGTGACAGTAGCGAGAGTAATTATCGCTCTAGAGAGAAGAAGTACAATCCATATGAATACTTTTCTGGAGAGTTTAAAAATATTAAACCACCAACTTTTAATGACAAAACAAAAAAGGAGAGGAAGCCGAAGCATGGCTGTCCGGAATGAAAAAATACTTTCAAATATGATAATTATTCAAATCAGTTAAAAGTGAGGATGGAAATATATAACTTAACTGGAAAAGCTGACATCTGGTGGCAGGACATAAAACGAGTTAAGGGCATAAAATAGAAGAATATAAATTGGAGCACTTTTAAAAAGTACTTTAAAAAGAAATTTCTGTCGAAGCAATATTACGAGGAATGAGCTAAAGAATTTTATGACTTAAGGATGGGAACCATGAGTATGAAAGAGTTAAATAGTAAATTTTTAATCTTACTGCATTATGTGCCTTATATTGTTGATGAAAAACCCAAGGTACAGCGGTTTCTGAGTTGTTGAAAGAGTAAGAATGGAAGAATGGACAGAGAACATAAAAGAAAATGTAATGTAATGTATATTTTATAAATGTAGAGATGAATTACATAATAGGTTCCCTGGTAATTTATACCGTAATTAACCTAGCTTAATAATTAAATTTGGATTTCATTACATTGCCTTTCCCTTAAGGAAGCTTTGTCCTCAAAGCTTAATTGACAAAAATGACTATGTGAACTATCACAACGTCTCTGATGTGGACATCTGTATGGGTTGTTACTGGAAGGTTTTATCCCTGGTTCTATTTCGATTATGTGTTCAGTTTTTCTATTTGTTGGGAGTGCCTTAGGTAACTCTTGAAACACCTTGCGATGTTTTTGAATTGCTCTTGTGTCTCTGGTTGTTTGTCCATATCTCCTTCACTTGTTAGAATATCCATTTCTCAACATTGAAGTATGTACGTTGGTGCATCTTTCCAACGTAGCTTTTCCATTTGATGTGCTGTAATCAGTTGTGTCAGAGGTGGTTGGAACCCATATAATTTGTGTGTTTTCTTGAACGCATGGAATTCAATAAAATGCTCTTGGTGATTTGCAGAGTATGTACTCAAGGTTTGTAACCATTGTATTCCTAATACTACGTCGATTCCTCCCAGTGGTACCGCAAATAAATTTGATTCTAAGTTATTTTCTTGCATTTGTAACTTAACCTTGTGACATCTTCCCACATTGTCAATATTCTTGCCATCTGCTATCATAACCGTCATGTTAGGTACTGGACGAATATATAGGTTAAATACTTTAGCAAGGTTGACATTAACGAAGTTATGGGTGCTTCCAGAGTCGATGAGAACCGTGACATTATTATTTTTTATATGACCTTTAATTTTCAATGTTTGCGGTTGGGAGATTTCGGTAATAGCGGCTAATGAGATTTGTGGGGAGTTGTCCTCGATTCCTGGGTGGTAGTCTTCTTGGCTATTTACATTGTTCTCAATTGGTTCATTGACTTCTAGCTCTGCTTCACAAGCATATAATTTCTTTTGTAAGAATCTGTGCTTAGGATCCCATTTGTCTCCAAAGAACTTACATTTTCCTTCTTTTATTCTTTGAGCCTCTAAACTAGACTTTGTTCCTTCCCAAAGTTGAGGCAGTGTATACCTTGGATTTCCTGTGTATCCTGAATGGAGGGGGTTCTTTTTGGAGTTGTCTTGGTCGACATTTGTATGAATGGATTTGCTTTCAATAATCTTGGCTTTACGTCATGCTTCCTCCATGGTAGAGATTTTGTGTAACTCTAGTTCGTCACGAATGTGTTGTTTTAGACTGTGTAGGTAGGTTTGCAGTCGTTGGTCATCGGTTAAATCTGGGACTTGAGTTGACAGTGCTTCCCATTCACAGGTGTACTCATCAACACTATTTTTTTGTTGTAACCTTGTGATTTTGGAAAAGAAGTCTTTTTCTTCAATGCCTTGGAATATTTTGATGAGGTCGTTCCTGAAGCTAACCCAGTTGTAAGAACATATTCTTGCAGTATTCTTCCACCATAAGTACCAGTTGTAAGTGCTGCCTTCTAGAGGCATGGAGGCGTATTTAATTTTCTCTCTGTCATAATGGATGTTGTGGATGTTTAGGTATTCCTCGGCTTTGTTAATCCACGCTATGCATTGTCATTCGTCCCCGTCGTATTTGGGTAGCTCGACTTTCACTCATATTTGGTGTCCTTGTGTATATGCGTTAGAGGACGACATGTTGAATAGAGGATTTGGCTCCTCTGGAGTTCTTGGATAGTTTGGTTGCAGGTCATTCGAGATTTGTAATCTGTCCAAGATGGCATTTAAAACTGCTTGATTTTTCTTTTGGTCTTCTTGTAGAGTGAGGGATATATTCTCTATTCATGACGTAAATTGTGTCCACTTTGATGTCAAATCGTCATTGGTTTGTTTGATTTTTACGTGGAGTTCCTCGTAATTCTTTTTAATTTTCTCATTGATTTGATCGAATTGAGTATCCATTGATCTGGTGATTGCTAGAATCTTCCCAGTGCTGAACATGGACTTATTTTTATTTGTTGTATAATGCCAGCCTGCCATGATTCTCCCTTTTTTCCTCTATTTTTTTAAGTAATAATAATAATAATAATTATAATATAGTTTTTTTAAAGTAATTATAATAACAATGATTATTATAATATAGTTTTTTTAATTAATAATAACATTAATAAATAATAATATTAATAGTATTAAAACATTTATTATTAACAAATGGGTTTAACCAGCCGTCACATGGAGGCAGCGTTGAGCGATGGAGACTGAAGGTGGATGGCGTAGCAGATTGGACAGGAGGCGGGAACAACGATGGGTGGTTGGCATATTGGATGTGGGGAAATGCAAATGGGATGGTGACGGAGAGAAGGATGCATGGTTTGAGAGCGCGCGGAGGTGGAAGAGGGAAGGAACGAGGAGGGGAGAATGGAGGAGCAGAGGTAGGTGGGTGGAAGCAGGTAGGAAGTTGGCTAGAGATGGAGGCGCAGATGGAGAGTGACGAGAGGGATGGAGGATGGAGCAGCGGGAGGAAGAGTGGAGAGAATGGAGAAGTGTGGCAATGGGGAGTCCGGCGTTGGAGAGGATGGTGGAGGTAGGCACAAGTGGCCGAGGGAGGAGAAGAGAGGTGGCAGCTGGTGATGGAGGGTAGCGTCAGTGAGTGCGGGAAAGGTAGAGGTGGATGCAATGGAGGTGGGAGTGTGGAGGATGCAAGGTGGTGGGATGGTGCTGAGAACTAAGAAGATCTGATACCAATGAAAGAGTAAGAACGGAAGAATGGACAGAGAACGTAAGAGAAAATTTAATGTAATGTATATTTTATAAATGTAGAGATGAATTACATAATAGGTGCCTCAATAATTTATACCATAATTGGGGAAGAGATGTGACTTTTCAAGTCACCTCTTAGTTTATTTACATCAATTAACCTAGATTAATAATTAAATTTGGATTTCATTACAGTTGTTTACCTTTTCATATTAAGGATCGAATTGAATATGATAATCCCAAGACCCTTGAAGAGGCCATGCGAAAAATAGATTTCTGCTATGAGCAGAACGTGAAAAGGGAGAACATGCCAAACTGGAAAACAAAAAGGTCTAATAATAATTTTTAATCAAGGAAGAGAAATTTCGCACCTAATCGAAATTTTGGGCATAATAACTTACACAATCTTCCTAACATAAAATTTTAAGGAAGTAATTCAGAAGGTAACCCACAGCAAAATCCTACTTTCCCAAGAAATAAAGAATTTAGTTATAATCATAGTAATTATGTTGAAAATAATGAACGTAAGGAACCAATAAAATGTTGGGAATGCTAGGGACCTCACTATGCATCGGTCTGTCCTAACAGAAAGAAGACCGTCAACAACATTCATGTGGTGTAGGAAGAAACAACGGTTGGTGACTTAGTGAGAGGGACGCACAGAATCAATGCAGCCCTAGAAAATAGACAGGATGAATATCAGACTTCCATGGTGGAAGTAGAAGGTATGCTGAACCATAAACCCATCTCTATTTTAATTGACCCAGGGGCTAGCCTGAGTTATGTCTCTCCTATTTTAGTAGAGAAAAGTAAACTACTAGTAGATAAATTTGCAAAGTCATGCAAAAAGAAAAGTAATTGATTTTGTGAAAGACTGTACATTATTTATGAATCAGTTTGAAACTTTTGTAAATTTGAATGTGCTTCCATTATGCTCCTATGATGTATTAATTGGAATGGATTGGTTGGAACAACATCGAGTAGTGTTAAATTGTTTTGATAAAACTTTTACCTGTTTAAATAACAAAGGATAAATGGTGACAGTAAAAGGAATCCCTAGGAAAACAACAATCAGACAAATTTCTGCCTTACAACTAAAAAGGGTTGTTCGAAAAGGATGTAAACCTTTTGCTGTAACTATAACTAATGAAGAACACATTAATAAAGAAGACAAACTAAAATTAGAAGATATACAATTTTGAGAGGTTATTCGGATGTATTTCCGGAGGAAATTCCGGGATTGCCTTCGAAAAGAAAGCCGGATTTCACTATTGAGCTGGTACATGGTGCAATGCCTAACTCAAAATCTCCTTACCGGATTAACATCCCGGAGCTTAATGAACTAAAATCACAATTAAAAGAACAGATAGATAAGAAGTATATAAGACCAAGTGTGTCTCCTTGGGGAGCACCAGTCATCTTTGTTAAAAACAAAGGACGATACTATACGCTTATGCATTGACTACCATCGACTTAATAAGATGACAATTAAAAATAGATACCCATTGCCCCGCATAGACGATCTATTCAATCAGTTGTGCGAAGCAACAATATTTTCAAAAATTGACTTAAGATCCGGTTATCATCAAGTCCGGATTAAGGATGAGGATATTTTCAAGACGACTTTTAGGACTTGTTGAGGCCTGGAAAATCGCAGGTAACAACAGTTAGGGATTCTCCCTAATAACGTTCCCAAATAGCCCGTTATTGTTTGGTATAGGGAATCCGTCTAGTTTACGGTCCGGCTACCGTAGGTCAAGTAACAAATTAAAAGGTTTTACCGGTTACGGCCCGGTCCACCATGTATATTTTTAGTTTTTTGAATTTAAGTATGATGTGCAAGTGCCTATCTAAAAATGCATATTGATAGAGATAACGAGGAGCGTCACAATGTGATGCACAGTTTCTTACCTCTCATATTAACTCTCTCGCATCTAAATCACACACAACAAGGAAATAAATTTAACTAACTAAACTATCCCTAGGGAGCATAATTAACAGTTGACAATGAGTAATGTATTTCTGCACATGTATTTTGAACAATTACAGATAGCTGTTATTTATTTTAGAACACATGAACATTAAGAAAAATATTGACAACAAGATAGCTTATTGTTTATGACAACCTCCATTACTCACAGTGGAAATTTTACAGAATAAACTATAAGACTTTCATAACATATGCAGAATTGCAATGAGTTAGAACGATCTCACAGTTAATGGACATGAGCTGAAAACGAAATAGTTCACATTCAACTAATCCACAACAAAGCATTTGAAACAGTTCACCAAAATTTCTCCAGCAGAAAAAATTGTAACTCTTTATTGCAAAAGGAAGTAGTTCTTCTTACAATAACTCTCAAAAATTGCATGAGAAAGAAGTCCTCTTTTACATCTAACTTTCCTATACTTATACAAAAAGGCAAAACCTTTGGGTTTCCCCCAAATGAATTTTGGGCTTCCCCAACATTTCAATCCCAAATTTCGTCTTGTAGTGAGTGCTCATGAGTTTACAATATATTACATTTTAAAACAAAATTTAATAGAACACTTTTATGAAGAGGGCCCCGCTTGGTCATTAATGAACTTTTTCCACGCATGGGCCTCTGCTGCTATGCTTTCAAAATCTGAGGGTTCAAGAAAATGGATGTTTATTTGATACTTAGCAGAATGATTCTTATTCACTTCTATTCTTGCCGGACTCAGGTGCAGCTGATCTTCAAGTAAGTGGATGCTTACTGCTGCATGAGCTACTGCGTTCTTCAGAATTTGTTCATTTAGATCCTTAACTTGTTGGATCTCTTGCTCGTCTTATTGATACTTGTTCTGTAGTTTTTCAATGAAAAGCTCATGTTCTGGTACCGCATCCAGTCTTTTATCTGCAGTAAGCTGGAATCTATTGTATGTGACCAGCATTCTTTTGTAGTATTCAGCACACACTCCTTTCTTTTTCTTCACAATCTTCTTGAATTCTTCCACAGTATTTATTGCAAACTCCAATAAGTCATAATCTTGCTTTAAACTATGTTGATCTTTAGCTAGTAGCTCCGTAGGGGTTTCCTCATTTGTCTCTATCCGCACTATCCTTCCAGTCAGGATCTCCAAAATATCTTGAGATCTGTCTACAAAATACGAAGTGGTGTCCAAGATTTCTTCTAATCTACTATCTATTTGTACAATCTTACACCTTTCTTCCTCAATACGCATTTGCAGATGGTGGATATTTCTTCTTTGAGTTAGAACATGCTCCTTCAGAGGCTGGACATCCGTCTTCTATTCTATAGCATCTTTCAGTGATGTTGTCAATGAAGCATTTTGTCCCTCCAAAATTGCTACCTGCATTTGATATTGTTTTTCCTTTTCTTCCGTAGCAACCTTCTCTGATTCTAACTCTATGATCCTGTTTTGCAACTGGACCTTCTCTGCACCTAGAGTTTTGTAGGGCACCTGAAGGTCATTTTTCTGAGTCTTTAGCATTTGATGCTCTAGCTGTAGCCTCTGTAGTTCTGCTAAGTTGTTCTGGGCATCCTTTTCTATTTTCTCTACTAAGACTTCTAAGGCCATCTTGTTTTCCTGCAGAGTCTGGAGCTCTATCTTTGAAGTCTTCACCTCATTCTGCATATCCTCAAATTTCCTCTTTAGCTTATGACCTTCATCCTTTTCTTTCTTCAAAGTTTCCTTTAATTGTGTTGCATTCTTTTTCGATTTCTTAAGTTCTATCATAAGCCTATCTACATTGTCTTCAGTGGCTTGGGTTAATGCCACCCTAGCTCTAGCTATCAGTCGTGGATTTGCATATGTATTATACACCACAATTTTCTCAGTTATCAGCTTTCCTGATTGTCCTCCTATTTCAACCTTCTTTTTGGTTCTTTTGACAATCCTTTTCTTTTCCTTGTCATAGAAAATGGTGCTGAAATCAGGTATCTCTTTTCCTTCTCCTTCTTTCTATATGAAAGGTATCAAATTCATTCCAGAAAAAACAAATTGTTCTTGAGTGCTGCCAGAAGTTGCAGCAGGCCCCTGGGAATCAGGGTTATCTTGTCCCTGCCCCTGATCTGTATGATCATGTTCATCTTGTGTATCTATCGGGTCAATAGTCTGCTGACCTTTCTTAGATCCTGCTAATCTTAGACCCTCACTTTCATCTTGTTTTTTCTTTATTTTTTCTTCTTCTTTTTTATTTCTCTCCTCCTCTTCCTTCTTTGCTGCTTCCTCTGTAGGTCTCTTTCTTTCTTCTTCTTCATGCTTTAGCCATCTTTCTGCCTCTTGTGCTATCTAGCATCTTCTTCTCTTTTTCTAGCCTCTGCTTCTTCAGCTATATTCTGTGCGGTTTTTCCCTTTTCGCCTACAATGGTGATTTTCTGTTTAAATCTCTTCTTTAATGTAGTCACATTCCTTGCATTTCTGAAGATTTCTTCATCCTTGTCCTAGAAATTTGTGTATTCAAAATGAACATTTGCCACTTTGCAATGCTGTGCAACTTTATTTTGGGAGTCATTCCTATGGAAGTTCATTTCACCAAAATGAAAGTGCTCTAGTTCCTGCACTAATTCTGTAGTCTGTTTAACCTTTGTAAAATTATAACTCCCCAGCCAGAAAGGTATGGCAGGATATACTTCTTTCTTATGTTTGAACAAGAAGCTTCCAACACCATCAATGTATACTTGCCTGGCTGCTTCTTTATGTAACACATAATCAGTGGCATATTTGGGGAGTAGAGAAGGTGCTGTAGAACCACCATACATTCTAATATACATCCCCTCGTCAGTCAGATAATAATTTCCATATTCTTCAATAACCTTGAATTCTTCTTCTGACATGCAGTCGCATTCAGTCAGGAAAATCAGGGTGTACAAAGGAATGATGAGGTTTTCACATATCTCTTTGTAGTGGATATAGTATTTGTGTGCCCAAAATAATTTGTATGCAATGTATACAGGGGTCCTGTCCCTATCCCAATTACACCTCAAGGCTGGAAAGGACTGGGTACATAATGTACAATCGACTAAGATAGAGCTCATGTAGAATTCTGACTTCTTATGTGATACCCCTCCCAAAGCTGAAGATATGCATGCTGAGAGGCTATTGGACACTATGTTTGCCCCATTGAATATGGTTCTTTGGGTGGCCACATAGAAAATAATTGGAATCCATCCCAATTTGAAACTCTTCTTGTGAGCTCTCCCAAAAATCCTGTTCAACATTAGTGCTATAAATCTGTAAGGGGTCCAGATAGTGGCTATATCATATTTTCCTGATGGCTTGGTTTGAAAGTTCTTCCTTGGTATCATCATTCTCTTAACTGTTTCAACCAGGTCCAAATTTGTCTCTTTCAACCAACTTTTAGTTAAGTAGATTTGAGCAGGAGGCAAGTGATATGCCATTGAGACATAAGATGGAATGTATGCAGCATATCCCTGTTTGGAAATATTTTCTAGGATCATCGTAGTTACATCTGCCCTAGGTAGAATCCTTCTGATCACTTCTGAGCATGGGAACAATTCTGGTCTTGTTGCTACCTTCATAAGAGCTGATTTCTCGATGTTTGCATATATATTCAGCTCTTCAAACCTTGCATCAGGCACATTTTGATTTGCAATCATCCTGTATATCTCACCCCACTTATAGTCAGGTTTGACTCCAGTGGTAGCCTTGGTATCTTCATATATGTACTCCACCTTGGTGATGATTTCCACCTCTGGTTCTGCCTCGGCAACATGGGCCTTCTTCTTTTGTCTTTTAGACATATCTCCTTTGCAATAGTTACCCTGTCATAAACCAAGCATGTTCTTAGACCATTGGAGCTTTTAGTTAGTGTTTTAAGAATGAAGAAAAACTGTATCAAACTTTTTACCTCTTCCATATGCATTTTCACAAATAAACTATTAATGCATAAAAGAAAATGACAGTCCAAAGGAACTTCTGCAAGTTGGGTCTAAGAATCCTCTAAGTCCGTCTACAACTAAAACATAACCTTGATAGACAACGCATCATTTAAACCGAACTGCATTCAAACTCTTTGCATAACATGAACCACCCAATCAATGAGTCTAATCATTGAATGTGAGGCCTTATCCAGTGATTGAAAACGCGGAAATCCCCAACTTATCAAAAAACCTTTCGGCGTTCCATAAAAATAGGG